>OY986952.1:2334487-2549093 GCA_963920595.1 Eimeria praecox
CGTCAAACAGACGAAGCGTCATATCCGTAGAACAAGTTGCCAGCCTACGATCAAGATAGAAAAGAAAACAGAAGCTAAAGCAAATAAAAAGGATCCTGTGTAACCCCTCTCTAAGACCAGAAACCCAGCCACTGGCTTCTACTCTACTACAGTTCATAAAAGTAGAAGAAACTCGCAGGTTTAGATGTTGAAAAGAACACAGAACGCTAACCAGCGGCCAGAAGAATCAAAGGCCAATCCCGTAACTGAGGCATTATGGGCTTTGAATGTACGGGATATAGCAGCAGTGTTGCTTCCTTCTATGGAAATGACCTGAAGAAGGTAAGAAACAACAGCCATAAATGGAGAAATATAGAATATAATATACTCTAAATGCAGTATAAATATACCTAGAGAGATCATAGTTTGTTTTTATTTGCGTTAAGAACAAGTTGTATATCCTCACACGAATATTCCCATCGTCAGCTCCAGCCAACAGTTGGGGTAGAAGGGGGTGAAATACGCAGCAAACAATCGGCTGTCTTTGTGTAGATATAATGCAGGATGGTTTAAGACTTGGAAGACCAGCTGAGTCCTTGCTTCCGATGCCAGCTGCTGCAGATGTGAAGAGGCTTAACTGTTGTTCTTGCTGCTGCAGCTGGTGCTGCAGTGCCGTCACACGAGCTTGTAAGCGAGCTGTTGCCGCCCACCTCTTGGGTAGTGTCTCGCTGTCAAACCTTTCCTCCAATCGGCTAGTCGAAGAGGCAGCTGAAAACTGAAAACAAAGAGCAGCATAGCTTCACGACATTGAAATAGCCACGACATACTGCTGCTGCTGCTGCTGTTGTTGCTGCTGCTGCTGGTGTTGTTGCTGGTGTAGCTGAAAGTCGACAGCAGATCTCCTCGCACAGCTCCCTTAAGAACAACACAACACGTACGAGACGTATTGTGTTTTTGAATCAAATGTATGAGGCAAATAAGCCTCTAACTGAGCTTACAACACGGAGACGATTCGCCTCAATATACATGAATCCTACCAGCGGAACCCAAGGTCCTCAACCCTACTAAACCCCACGCCTTGTGTTTGCAAATCCCGCTATCTATAAACCCCAAACCCTAAACCCTAAGGATTTGGTAAGAGGTTTTAGAGCGGCAATGCTTACATCGATATGCGCCTCCCTCTCAAATGCCTTGTGCGCCTCCGGGAACTTCGACTCAAGGTAGAGGGCAATAGCTAGATGGAGCTGTTGCTCCTGTCGGGCTCTCAGAGCCATCTTTCAGCGATTCAGCTGTTTAGCGGGGTGGAAGTACAGCTGACTCCCTTTCGTTTGGTGTGTGTGCGCTTGCTGAGGAGGACTGTGTGCCTGCATGCTCTGATTCGCCCCCGATAGCAAGCATTCAGCTAGAAAAACTGTACTAACATGAAGTAGAACTCGCCCCCCGCATGAGGGCTTGTAATGAACATAGACATGCAAAGAACTTCCCATGAAATGAAAGCCTCATGATTTGAGAGAGAGCAATGCATGCCGGTGGTCGTTGCGACCCCTGTCCGTCTTCCCGCAGATCATCGAAAGCAGCATCCCTACACTTTAAAATAAGTTTTTATTACTATGTTTATTTAAGATTTTCCCATCCTATTCTTTTCATGCATCATTAAATATCATTAGCTTACCGGGAGCCACTGCCGGGGTGCTCACGCTGGACCGCCAGAAGCTGTCTTAAGGCATCCTAGTGTTGTATCTTGTGTTCCTATGTGTTGAACCTGCAGTTCCTAGTTAAATCTTCGAAAACAGAGATTCATCTATTGCTTTAGTTGGTTGAGATCAGACAGTCTTCAGTGCATCCAACATGGCCTCCGCTTATGCGCCGCTTGCCAACACTACACCTTGACAGTTGCTCATCTTCCTCTAGCTCTGTCTACCCGTAAAGGAGAAATTCGTATATCATTCTTGGCGGAGTTGTCGCATCCGGGAAGTGTCGCTGCTGTGAGCGACAGGGGGCGCACACCGAGAGCAACCCTTGAGGAGGCAGTGGAATGGCTTGTTAATTTGAGCGCAAAGGGTTTAAGTATTCTTTCGCTGTCACAACTATGACGATGAGGCATTTTGAGGCATTTCAGGCATATAAGGAAGCAAGGGGCCCATAGCAGCACCTCAGAACAATCCATAGGCTGATGGAGCCAGATGTCGAGGCAGATTTGCGGTTAACTGCCGTTTCTTACATCTTTGAACAAAGCATGCAAAAGAAAGGCAGGGATTGTACGTTGTACCTTCTTCTCAGTAACGCTAAACCTACTGCTTCTAATCATTTGATCTCTTGCTGTAATCTAAATGCAGGTGTTTCGAGTGGTAGCGAGTGCAGGTTGGTGAGCTGAGGATCAGCATATCGATAGTCAGTTCCTAGTTTGAAGCCCTTAAAGTTGAACTGCGAACTACCTGTTCAGGCCACTCTGCCTGGACAGTAAGGGGACCCTTCTGCGAAAGAAATGTTCCTGACCCCGTCTTTGGAACGATGATACACAGACGGCAGTTCAAAACCATACCCTACTGAGACAGCAGGTTGCCTACCAGGGTTGTCTACTTGTATTACAGATGCATACGTCTATATAAAATATATATATATATATATATAGGCGTGTGCATTCTTACATATCTACATATGCGTTGCTGATACATACGCAGATTTCAAACGTGAAACTACTGACCGAAGAAACTGAGCAGGGAGCAATAAGCCATAAGTGCACTCCCCGGAAACCCTCAGCATATAAAACAGCTGCGGTGAAGTGATGAGATGCAGCATTATATTCATTACTATATAATTACACCTAACGTGCAGGATCCCCGAACCTGTCCTGCGTGGCAGATACAGCTGGTAGTGCATCTTCAACCGGCTTGAGTGGATGCCTTTGGGGCCATGTTAGCTTCATGCTCCAGTTGGTTCATCACCCACCTCATCCTTGCTTGAGTAGCTATGAGTGCGCTGCACAACGTGTGCGCCCCGTAAGTGCTAGGAGGGTCACTTAGAAGAGGAGCTGCGAGCGCCGAACCGAAGTCTGCCTCGGGCACCATGTCGGCCATGATGGTCATCACTGCGGTGTACGAGAGGAAATGAGTCAACACAGGGTTCAAAAAAACAGAGTCCACGTTGCTCATGCTGGCTAGGGCCCCGAAGGTGCGCTTTAAAAAGTTACCAGCATGCAAATCCGTGCGCGTCCAAAGCCGCCCGAAAAATTTGGGCTCCATTGGATTTGTTGAGGCAACAACAACATGCTCGAAGTCGTCCAGCATAATCTGCATACAGGACCACAGGACCGCATGGTAATAATGCACATAAGCCCATTCGTGCAGATACCAACCTTAGTCTGCTCCCTGTAGCACTGCCGAGAGGCTACGAGGGCCAACCAACTACGGCACCCCTATGCTTGCTCCTACGTGACTTCGTAAACAGCAAGTGTTGAATTGAATGTCTAAAGACAGGGAAAATAGTATTGACTCTGCTGCTTTGGAGTGTCATGCTGGTGCGTTCTAGTGTCTATCTTAACGGAAGGTGAGCAGCATCATCGGCAGTATGCTTCACGAAGCTTCCTTCCATTTCAACCCGCTTCAACTGACCCTGTAATGAAACGGTTTCCTCCACTGTAACCCGTGGCCGAGCGCTGGCTCGCCGTTAAGCGTGGTGACAGGATCCATACTGGTGGCAATGTCGTGTATAAGCGCGCCGGTACTCATGAACTCTTTATAAGCCGCCTCATTACCCCACTGCTCATGATACGCAGCTCAAGATGCACAACAGAAGTCATTCACGTAATGCTCTACGTCTACGCCCCCACTTATAAGCTGCTCTCAACCGATACTAGCAATCATAGCGAAACGCTGAAATTGGCTTTATGTGCTCACCGCTGGGGCACCAAACGTCACACAACGAATCTGAAGGAGCCCTGCACTCAGCAGGGAGCGAGCCTGGTTGGCGTAGTACCAGGCCGCTATTTGAGCCACTGCTCCCCCCAAAGAATGGCCGGTGAACAGCACTACTTGGCGCTTCCCTGTAGCATTGGCTTTTGCTGCGACTTCGAGGAGGTCTTCTTTAAGAACATCCTTGAGAGTGTGTCGAAATGCAAGCAAAAAACCCGAATGAACTTTACCTTCTCCAGAAAGCGAGAGCTCTGGGTCTACAGTTGTGTCCCACATGGTATTGAGAAGCCACATCTGCAAGGAAACGTTTGCATACGCATGCTTTGCAAAATGATGACTAAGGGAACAAAGCCTGATGCAATCAGAGCACAAAGAAGGTTCGTACCGAGTCCCAGAAAACGCACTCATGCCTGTTGGGATTGTTGATTGTGCACAGCTCCTCTTGCAGAACTGCATTATCAGCAAATCCAACAAACACCTGGAGGGAACCGCCTAAGCGGTCTGACGTACTTTAGGAAATGCTGTCCCTCGAACTCCCCAAATCTTGTCGACGTAATCGCTGTGTTCCTCGTCCATTTCCCGAGTCACCTGTTCAGGTTCTCTTTCAAGCCGGAAAATCCAAGGGGATTCTACTCGTCGGACATAAGTTGCGTCAAGGCCGCACCTGTCTTGGTGCACCTTGGGGGGGCACGGTACAGATGCTTCGGTCACTGGGCAGTTCCAGCCTAGAACACCGAGAGATCTCCAGAAGTCTGCGCGACCCCACTGTGCCGTCAGCTGCCCTTTGGGAGACTTCAGTTTGTCAAAGAACTCAGGATCTGTCAGGTGTGCAGGGCAGGACTTGATGTTTTCGTTGTCTGGAGGCCTGCTCGGGTCCACTCGAAACCGTGGTGAGAGGTCATCGTATCGCAAAGGACCTGCAAGCAAAGCAAAAAGATTGGTGCTTCTTCTGGTGTATTACTAAGGCGAAAATTCGTGCGATTAACTCGATAGTACGCGATACAGCAGCATGCGTATGCGCACAGGCTGAAACTGACGCTGCTTTGGTCTGGGGACGTACCTGCTTCAGCTACTTGAACGGTTACCACGCGCGTGACCTTCCAGGGCTTGAAGAAGAAATTATGTGCGTTGAGGCGGTGACTCCATTGCCACATGGATCCAGCGTCAAGCATGACCAGATGCAAAACCCAAAGGTTGTGCCACGACTCGTACACTTGTTTCTTCCAATCCGCCGGGAGTTTGATGCTTTCGCGCTCCCCGACAGCGCGGTGCGTCATTCGATTTCCGTCGTACACTCGAGGCTGCCAGTCTGAAGGGATGTGCTTGGGGAATGCAACTTCAGCCCCAGCCTTTCGTAAGTAATCGTAAACAGGATAATCCTTGTAGTCGGCGCTGTCAGGGCTCGGGTTCCGCAGTGTATCTTGCCAGGATTTCTCAGGGTATTCCTCGTATGTGGTGCACGTGGTGGCTGAAATCGCACAGCACAGGCATCGTAGCTTCACACTGTGATCTGATACACTGTGCTCGTAATCGAATGAAATCGCAGCTACTGCCCTGTGATCTAGCGCTGCTGGTCAAGGTGATAGCGCGGGAGTAGGAGTCGTAAACGGTAGAAGACAAACCAAATCGAATGAGATCCGTGAGTGGAAGTAGAAGTTTCAGATCTTTAACAACGATGGTGTTCAAAGCTTCTCCAACGTTGGCTTCTAGCATGTCGATGTTCATATCAGCGAAAGCCTCAACAACGTGCCAGGCAAGACGTAGGCTACTGGAGGTAATGAGTTTGCGTATCCATTCCTTCTTCTTTTTAGCAAAAGAAAGACTAGAAGCGATCACCAAGGCAGCTTTAAGCCTTGGATGAAGTGCCCTTAGGGTTTCAGCATCTAACGCCTTGATGTTCACAGCGGCTTCGTCGAGCTGGGCAACAACGCAAGCTGGGTCTGAAGGGTTGCGCGTGTTTCCACTTGCAGAAAAGAAAAAATTATTACATACGCGGAAGGCATCATATGCCTTTTCGTTGAACTCGCGGTCTAGACCCAGTCGTGTCATATCCACTGTTTGTTTTACATCTCCTAAAGTGCTCGTCCCCACAGTTTCTATGGACTTAACAGCGGTTTTTCTACCATAATACGGTATATCTTGCAGAAAAACCTTAGGGCAGGGGCCTGCAGATCGGCCAGTTTGGTCTATAGTAAGCACTGGAGTTGCGCTGAGTACCGAAGAATGACGAAGGAAAGCACTTGGTGGAGCAGCTGGTGTAGCCTCAGCACCCTCTACCAGGGGGCAATCATCGCGATCTTCTCCAACCAGCAGACTGGGGGCTGGAGAGTTTGTGTACTCTGCCATGAGCACGGCAACATCATTTTCGCCTGCGAATTCATTCAAGAGTTCGGCTGCTCTTTGCTTTGAAGTTGCCTGTTGTCCATTGGACACTTCTACTGGATCCACTGCCCCTTGGGAAACGCAAAAACCAAAAGGGGGGGCCCAGAAGGCAGCGAAAAGGACCAGGTGGATGAATGCAAACGAGCAATAAGCCATCATGATACGCTGACGAAGAGTCTACAAATGCGCCGTAAAGCCATAGCAGCAGTTGGAGCTGCTCCGTGTGTCCTCACCCCCCCCTGGGATTCTCCTGGCCTACTTCTTCCCCTTTAAATGCTGCTTATGTATATTTGGGGTTGAAGGGGAAAAGTGAGACTGTGGTTAGCAAGAGACGCCGTCAGGCGTTGCCGACGGCTCCCGGGTCACCTGCTGCGGGGGTTATGGTGATGCGCTCTAGGGAAGGAGAGCTGATGTGTTGTTCCTGGAACATAAAAAAAAATAAAAATGCAGCTCCCAAGGCATTTCGCCTTTTAAGGACAGACACACGTGAAGGCACAGTCACTGCCATTCCACCCAACTCCTGGCTATGGCAGCCGACACACGCCCACGGAGTGTGCTTGCCTGCCTCCGATCCTTGGCCCCAACTGTGAAAATTTTGCCTACCTGATCTACTTTGTGCCTTTTAACGCAAATATAAATACTCGAAGACGCTCAAGCAAGCTTCTAGCCCTGTCTCCCTGTCTGCCTCCCGATGTGCTCGCCCGCAGCCGCTGGGTCCATTACTGTACGGAGAGTGTAAATTCGTCCCACAGGGAAGCCCCAACAAACTTTCGGCTCCAATTAAAGCACATCAGGATTTAGTTTCCCTGTCTCTATTCCCGTTTTTGTTCCTTTTGCCACCCCAAAGGAGAGTCGCCGGCTAGTTCCTGCTCGTCGGCGACGCTTGGGAGCCTGCTGTTTTTTGCAGTGTTTTTTGCGGTGAGGGGATTGAGATAATAGCTTCTGGGAAACGAAGCGGTTCATTGTCGTCTGCTTGTGGACCTGGGCAGCCTTTTCCGCCGTGCACACACCCTTAGGTGAATTTCAGTGGGGTGGGCGAAGCCACTAGGAAGAACTGCGCGCGGCCGAATGACCTGCGACAGCAGGAAATCGACTGCCTCTTCCAGCTTTAAGCCCCATTGACTAATGTTTCATTCACATTTGCCCCTATTTGCAGCGGGAACTAGTAATGCTAAACGTACGGGATTCCACTATAACACAAGGCCGCACTAGGTTATTCGTCCGTTCATAACTGCACCATGAACTCCTGTTTCTTCAGAATGGGTTCTGCCATACACGCACTACATGTTGTACTTGTGCAGCACAGAGATATGCCACTAAGTCCATAGAACTATTAGACAAGTGAGAGGGAAGTTGCTTCTTAGGCTGCTTGAAGAACGAGATCAACATGGTAGACGGTGCAGGCAAAGTTAAGAGTAATGACTGGAAAATAAGAGGATCTGCCTGACCCATAATGGTGGAATGAAGGCATGAACTGAACTGCGAAAACCTAGATTACCTCTTGAAGGCAGAAAGGAGTACGACAGGTGAGGAACCAGCGGCACTTGCTTGGGGGAACAGAAAGAGGGCAGCAAGTCGCCAAATCCGTAGGCTGGAGCGAAATCGAGGGATGAATTGAGTTCAATTTATAAACAGGAAGGCACAACAGGGAAATATCTAGCCTACACGTAGAAGCATATTCTGCCAGGAAGCTTGCCAGCTGCTCAGCAGAAACACAAGGAGCATGACCTTGTTGCGGCACGCACCAAGCACTACTTAACTATGGACTGAAGCGTTTAGGCCCCAGCAATGGACTTCTCGTGAACAGCGGTTTCTTGAAAACTCACCGCTTTGAAAGCTCACCGCAGAATGCTTAGGCGGGAAAAAGGCTGCACTAGCTGAGAAGGCGCACGAATTAAATTTTAATGTGACAGCGCATATATTTTTCAGAGCGAAAACAGCTGCAAGCAGGTCTCTTTAGTCTGACAGCGCATATATTTTCCCGAGCAAAACAGTTGCAAGCAGGTCTCTCAAAACGCCTCAACAAGATGCCTTAATACCAGAGGTTCGATGGAGCGTTTCAAATTAGGTGTGTCCAGCAGTTAGCCACGACTGCAATGGAAACTGCCAAAATAAGTATGTCTTGGGGCCTATTTTAACTGTAATATAATCATTCAAACTAGGTGTGACTTAAACCAAGCTACAGCTGAAGAAGTGCAACATCTACAGACGCCTCAAAGCTTTTTCAGCCGTCAACTATGTCACACTAGCACTCCAGGAAGGCGGTACTTCCCTTTGTGCGCGACCGGGTGGAATAAAGTACAGCCCGGTTCTAGTAATTCGATGTGAACACTTAAACAAAAACATGAAAACAACCCATATGCTGTCATACCACCTTCAGAACCATGAGTCAAACCGGCGAAGAAAGCAGTCCCGATACAACTGGTTGCTGGCCTGCGCGGCTAGGGAACGGGTCATTGCAATTACATTTCGGCCAGATAACATTGCGAGAAAATTATCCTTAAATGAAGCGCTCGTGTTAAATAACTCAAAGAAGGAAAGCAACTGAAGCGAGCGCTTTGGCACCATATAGCCACAGAGATGCCGCGGGGCCCCCTGCCTGCGGGTCTGCTGCCGGTTGTTTGTAAGCGAAGAGAGGTTTCGCGCCTTGCAGACTTCAGCGCTCCCATTCGTGTTAAGTTCTCTTTTTAACTGTTATATTATCTCAAAACAGCTGAGACAACGCAAAAAAAAGGCAGAAAAAGGGGAAAAGGTCCCCAATTCGTCCCAGGCGGCGGGCTGCCGCTGTTGGCCGTCGCCTAGCCGCCCTGGCTTCCATGCATTGTTTGCAGCTTTCCTTTTGAAGAGCCAATTGATTTGGTTGGCTTGAACAACGGTTTAGTTTTAATCCTGCAAGACGCCTGCCCTGATCTCCTGCCCGAGCCGTCGGCGCTTCGGCGGTATCAGAAGGGTTTCCGGCATTTTTAAACCGGATTCCCTTTGGCTTTTTATGAAAACAACGGTTTTCGCGCATACTTCAAAGAGGAGAACTAACGGTGGCGACGGCAATACCCGCGCCAGCCGTGACAGCAGCACCACCTCACCACCAAGCCGCAGCTTGTCCTGCTGAAGGGGGTCAGAGTTTTGCAGTGTATCGGTGTGTTAACGCACCAGAGAAAGCCGCTAAACGCACCAGAGAAAGCAGCCTTTAGCTCGTGCACCTTTTTATTTAGGCAGAAGGCTGAGGTTACCAACATTTCTGGCCTCACTTGAGCCGCTCTTCGGCTGCAGGCGTTTGCCTTTGTTTTTGCCCCCAAATATGAAAATGGAGGAGGAGAAGGGAGCGCAGACGGGCGGTGAGACAGGGATGTGCTGTTCGCATTTTCTTCTGTTTTACTTTCTGCTATCCACTGCTGCGCTGTATATACCCTACCCTACTTGCCTGGCCTTTCCATTCAGGTCTCCTGCCAAATAAGCACCTGCACAAAGGCGCCGCTCTGCCGAACACGAAAATCATAGATCTTTAGCAACAGTAACTCATTGCACACCCGTGGAGATACAGGGGGCTGAACTGTGCGATTGTTGTTCTGTGTGCTTAGAGGGAGTAGAAGGCCTTAAAAGAGTACGTAGTGAAGGTTGTGTTCTGCGAAGACAACAGCTTGTGCGGAATTCTCCTCTCCCCATCACTTCCTGCTACACCGTAGGCCATTTATGAAGATTTTGAATCTGATGGATGTTCCGCCTTTGCCTTCATATTTTCTTGTTTTGTATCCCCCTAGCGAGCCTTTCGTTGCTTTCGAAGCCTTATTTTTTCGCCCTTTGATACATTCCCCTGTTCCACGTCAGTACATGAGTAGCATGCACGTGTTGCACACGTGTTAGAGGGTTATTAGCATGCGGGCACAGTCAGAATGCATGCGAGCATCCACAACAGCATTGCTTTTGCTGAAATGCATGCGTTTGTTTGTACGGGGTTTGCGTTGTTTCAGTTAGACGAAGTCATTGGCCTGGGGTCGTTTGCCTGTCGGGTGTATCGCGCGACAGATATTTTGTCTGGTGTACGCCGCGTAGTGAAATGCGTGAGCAGAGATCAGCCAGATGGCGTTCGTCTTTTTCGAAATGAAGTTACATTTTTAAGAAAAGCTCATCACCCCAATATTGTCCGCCTCTTCGAGGTCTTCGAGGATCCCGCTGCTGTCTACCATGTACGGATACCTCTGCTCTTCTAGTATTTCCTTCTCTCCTTATCTTGGCTTCAGTTTTCTCCCTTTCCCCTCCTATTCAGATTCATCCCTCGATTCTTTTTGTTGTTTCTCTGGCCCCTCTTCTGATGCAGTTTCGCGGCTGCCTCTGATGATTGCTGTTTTCTTTCGTATTCCCATATACCGTTGTCTGCTGTTCGTATATTTGCTTGTTTGCTTGCTCGCTGTTTTTTCTTTTCTTGTCTTTTCCCCGCTGCCATATGTGAATACCTCTCGTTTCTCTGTGGTGCTGTCGTGCTGGGTTTGGGCTGCTTGGCGCTGTGCGTTAGTGTCTGTTTGCTGGTGTGTGTTTCTCTTTCTTCGTGCCTGCTATACTGTGGTTGCTTTACGTTTTTTAATTTTGTCTCCTACTTGTGTCTGGTTCTGTCATTGTTGACTTGCACTGCTGCCGTGTTTGTGTGGGCCTCTCTGCGGGTTTGTTTCTTTTCATCTGCGTGCTTTCACCTCTCTTTCCACTATTTATCGTCTCCGTATCCGTTGCTTTGTCTCTTTCTTTCCATCTTCTGTCGTCCTCTGTTGACCTGTAGCGTGTTTTTGGCTTTCGCTGACAAGCAACACCGAGTTGATGTGTATGTACAGGTGACGGAGACGTGCTACGGCGGTGATCTGCACCAGTGGCTGGACAGGCGCCTGAGGAGGAGGCAGAGGCATTCCAGACGGCGCACAGTCAGCTTCTGCTCCATCAACGATGGCAGTCTGACTCAGTTGCAGCAACAGCAGCAACAACAAGAACAGGAGCAGCAGGAGCAGCAACAACGGCAAATTGGCGCAAGCCCCGTTGATCCTGGCTTGGGCCAGCCGTCGTCGGTTCCAACAGCAGCAACAGCAACAGCAGCAACAACGCCAAATTCAATTCAGGGAGATAGCAGCCGTCCTCTCTCGCCTGTCTCTGCCTCCGTCAGCGGACGATCAGGCAACTGTATGCGAGTCTCTTGCCCGGCTGCAGCTGGCGCAGCAGCTGCCGCAGCAACAGCAGCAGCGGCAGCAGCCGGATTGGCGGCATCTTCCTTGTCTCCACCTTCATCTCCAGCAGCAGCAGGAGGAGGGTCAGGAGCAGCAGGAGCAGCAGCGGGTAGCCGGCCTTTAGTGAGCGAAGAGGTGGCAGCACAGATAGCAGGACAGGTATTGTGTGCACTGCGTTATTTACACAGCAGGGAAATAGCACACTGCGACATAAAGCTAGAGAACATCCTGTTGGCAGCAGAATTAGATGACTCAGAGGCGACGGGGGACGGTGCGAGTAGTGAAGAGGAGGAGGCGGCGCTTATGCAGCAGCAAGAGCTGCAGCTACAGCAGCAGCAACAGCTGCTGCAGCAAGAGCAGGAAAAAAACAGCTGGGGGAAGAGCAGGTCCCGCCCTGGCCTGCGACAAAACACGGGCCAGAACACCAGCAGCACGAGCATCACCAGCAGCAGCAGCAGCAGCAGCTTGAATGCTCTATCGGTGGTTCCGATGGTGCTGCGGAAGCGGCGGGGCTTGGGAGGCGGAGATGGCGAGAGGAACGAAAACAGAGACAGAGACGGAGACAGGAGCTGCCGTAATCTATCGTTGCCTTATGCCAGAGACAGTCCCAGTGATTCGACACATTCTCTCGTCAGCAAATTTCGGAGGAAAAATATTATTGTAAAACTCGCAGACTTTGGACTTGCGAAGAAAATCGTACGGGGCCGCCCGCGACAGAAGGTTCGACTTTGTTTGTGTTCCTTCCCCTTTCTTATCCTGGCTGACTGTCATCCTCCCTGACTTTGTTCTTCTGTCTGGGTTGGGGGCTGGTCTGCCTTTGTTCTTGTTTATATCTATCGTTCGCTCTGTGTGTCGCATTATGGACGGATGGTGCTGGGTAGTGTAATTCTCAGCTTTTGTTTCCCCGCGCTGCTGAGCTCTACCTGTACTGGTTTTGTTGCTGCATTTCTTGCTACAGACTTGTGGCCCTTTTGCTTGTTCCTTTCGCCTGTCTTGCTCCCCCCTCAGCCTCTGCTTCTGCCCTACGGTGTATTTTGTATTTCTCTTTGTGTGGGGGAAAGCAGATAGATGGCGGCGATTCATCGCAGGCCGTGTTGTGCATATCCCGTTTCCCTTTTCTTGTCTTTGGGGTTTTTTTGCTGTTATGCTTCTCTTATTGAATGGCTTCTTTAAGTTGTTTGCTGGTTGGCTTCGCAGGTGTGTTCCAATCTGTCGGTGGAAGGAACGCTGTATTATCGTTCTCCTTGGCAGATTCTCCATGGAGTGGAGGGGGAAGAACGCAGCGATTTGTGGGCTTTGGGCGTTGCACTCTTTATCCTTTTTGCTGGACATCCTCCTTTCAATGGCGAAGACAAAACCTCCATAGACCGAGCCGTAAGGAAGCTGGGGGCTCTACTACCAAAAGCCAAGCCACATCATCTCCACTAGCTCGAAACACTTCACGTTAAGACGAAAAGGCAGCATGCGCGGGGAGAGATCCAAACAGAATCTGAACATACATACAGAGGAGTGCATATACTACATCAGAGAAACACAGACACAGCCTGATGCGCGGACAACCGTGCACGCAGCCATCAAGTGCTAGAAATCGCTGCACCGACCGAGAGGAACACAGTTTGTGTGCATGCGTACATACAGTACGGCTCTGTGCATAAATATACCTTTTAAGACTTGCATAGACACCTAACCTTTACCAATTTCAAGGAGCACCTTCTGCGCCTTGCGCTTGGGTCTTGCGCAGATCACAGACACGCCAGTATCCTTCAGTGGAGGGGTTTGGACTAGTCTTTCTCTGCCTTGCTTGGGTTTCTTGAGGGCCCTCCTGTACAACCCTCTGCTGCCTCTTCACCTGAGGGGGCCTCCCCCTCCCCCGCCTTATGGCCAGCCTACAGCGGAGCTCATGCTTAAACACCCGTGGCTGCAGCAGTGCTTTCGAGAGGAGAGACGGCGTAAGTTTCCAGTGCCACGGCAAATTAAACTTCTGCATGCACCCCTTGCTGCATGCGACAGTTGGCTTTTCTGGGGGTGCTGTTTGCTGTAGTCTTAAAGGCGCGGCTTCTGCTGCTTTGGCTAGCTGTGTTTTGCTTGGTCCCGCGGTGCTTGCACCGACGCTGCACTTGTCTGTCCGCTCGTCTGTCTTTGTTTGTTTCTCCGTCTTTGTCTGTCTTTCTGCCGCCTGTATCTGCCGTGGCCATCCGAGTTCCTGCTTTTGGCTCTTTCTGCACTATCATGTGCCTGGGGTGTTTGTGTGATTTTATCAGCATTGGGGCTGTTTATGTTTCGATTTGTTTCGTGTGAGTGTTTTCCCTCTCCCCATTTCTCTGCGTGTACTTCAGTTTCTGTCGTTCTGTATTTGCATTTCTTCTAGTATGCCTGTATTTGTGTTTGCGCTTATGTGTAGGTCTGATGCGTGCGGTGTCTGCACCTTCAATGAACTTCTTGGGAGATCCTTCTCCCACCTCAGTTACTTCTTCAGGGGGGGATTCGTCTCCGTTCACTCCTTCTGGCATATCTCACTTGTCCCCTTCAGTCAGCCGCAGCTGCCTGCAGCATGCACGGAAAGCCCCGTCGGATCCTGCTGT
Organism: Eimeria praecox; assembly: GCA_963920595.1. Classification (NCBI taxonomy): domain Eukaryota; phylum Apicomplexa; class Conoidasida; order Eucoccidiorida; family Eimeriidae; genus Eimeria; species Eimeria praecox. Next base: position 2,348,546 of record OY986952.1, read on the forward strand.
ACAAACGAATTGGTTGCATCTCAGCCCTCAAGACAGTACAAGGGAAGCGCAAGAAACCGTGGCGAGGGCTGCTTCCGACCCGCCTGTGCTGCAGCACCTCAGACAGACACACTCGGCCCCTGCAGCTGCCGAATCAGCAGCAGCAGCAGCGGGCAGACGCGGAAGCGTCTCCTGCTGCAACTGTTGCAGCGCGTGGAGGTGCCCCTTCGGATGTGCGGCTCTCCCCAGACAACAGAAGGAACCCAACAAACTTAGAATCTGCTGGGGGAGGGCCCCTCTTGTTGCAGGGGATGAGATGCTGCTTCCACATCAGCAGCGGCAGGAGCAACAGCAGCAGCAGAAACGGGCAAGGCCGCCGCCTTTTGAGGGGGGCGTGGCGGGCTCGGTCGTTGCTGGTGAACAGGAAGAGGATCTCCTGGAAAGTGCGGAGACGACAAGAAACAGAAATAAACAGGCGAACAAGGAGGCAGGCGAGGAAGTAGATGAAGACGTAAATAGAGACAAGAAGTGCTGCGTGCTACAGTCGTTCGGTGTACGAGCTCTGCGGTGTGTTTCTTGTGAGGGCGAGGAGGCCTTGAACTTTTTGTCAGAGTGCAGCAGCGACTGGCGGGGCTTGCCTGCATGCAACACGCAGCTGTTGCAGCCACATGTGCGGCTGACGTGCCCTATTTCAGGTTTGCTGGGGCTGGAGAGCTGTGTGGCAGCAACGAATGCTGCTGCTGCCGCTGCTGCTGCTGCTGCAGGAGTAGCCAAGGCGGTTCACCGCGAAGCAGCAGCACATCTCCAGGGATCGCAGCAAGGCCCTCCTTTGGAAAATGTCCCGCACTTTCATCTTCCAGCTGTCGCGCTGCCTGGTTCGATTTTCTTAAACAGCGGCAGCAGCAAGGGTCGCTGCTACTGCTGCAGCAGTGACTCCGAATTCAACAAAAGGGCAGAAGGGACTGACGTAGGGGCCATCCCTGTTTGCTGCCGATGTGCCTCCACCAGTAGGAGCAGCAGCAGCAGCAACAACAGGAGGTGCTGCATAGCGGTGGCTGACTGGCTGATGGTGGAGTTGTTTGAAGCCCGTGTTTTGCTGCTGCTGCTGGCTGCAGCCTGGCTAGAGTTTGCCTCTCTGAGTCCGCTACAGAAGGCGTTGCGATCCGTAGTTGCTAAGTTGATGGAGAACGACGAACTCTCCAGACCCGTCAGGGATGTCTTGTGGGTCCTTGACCCTCAGCAGACAGGGCATGTTTCTTGTGAGTTTCAGCTGGGCTTAACAATACGCTAGTGCTTATATCAGTGCAATGTCCAACAAGGACACCCGAATAAACGTTTTTAGACCAAGCAGCTAATAAATAGGAGTTGTTTTAGGGTCTATTTTACCCAGAAGCAGACTGAGTTTATCTCTGTTGAATTTTCGTTGAGTTGCTTACACAAGTGAAGTAAGCGAGTTGGATGCGTAAGCCGGAAAGATGAACTGGTAGAAGATATCCAAATATGATGTGGCATTTGGGCTTGTCGTTTATTTGCCTTCCCTGTGTGTCTAACAATTCCTTTCTATTGTATTTGTTTGTGTTTCTGTTTGTGTCTTTTAGGGCAGTGTTTACTTGACAGTCTGAAAGTCGTTCGAGACTTCTTTCGGCTGGAATCGTTTCTTAGAGACGGAGAAGTAAACAGCAACGACACTTCGGAGGCAATGCCTGGCTTGCTCTCTCTAAGCTCCAGCGGCAATCACCCAAGCTGCGGCAACCGAGCCGACAGCAGCAGCAGCAGCAGCAGCAGCAGCAGCAGCAGCAGCGGCAACTCCAGGGGCAGTAATTTGCCGGCGTCGCCTCTGCAGACGATTTTGGCGTTCACTGGATTATCTGCGGGGGAGGAGCTGCAGTTATCAGATTTGCTGCCTTTTTGTGAAGTGCTGGACAACGCGTTCAAGGAACCGGCTGCTGCATTTCGTAGCAGCACAAACTCGAACTCTCCTTCTGCTGAGACGGACCCTTCGTCTTCTCGGCGTCTGTCAAGAGAAGAAGCTCCGGGGGAGGCTGAAGGAGAGAAGGCGGCAAGGGAGGAAGGGGCAGCACCCGCTGCAGCAGCAGCAACTACAGCAGCGGCAGCTGGTGCAGTAGGAAGAACAGAGGGCCCGTCTTGCTTAATGGAGGAGGCGTTGGTGTGTCTCGACACCGATGGGAGCGGGTCGGTTGAGTTCGACGAGTTCTTGGCGGCCTCGATGACGCGCCTTGACTTTCTCGAAAGAACACCCACATGCAGGTAATTGAATTATTTTTAGTTGTGCACAGTGAATAAAAGTGTAGTCCACTGCTTCTTTGTTCAGGTTAAACATCACCAGACATCACCAGACACCTGTTTAGCTGCTAGTCAGCCTGTTTCTTAGCGAAGGGCGTAGTTCTCACGGTTGTGGCTTGCTCACAGTTTTGTTTTCTTACGCGTGTTTGTAGACATCGCGGTGGAGGCACTTCCGTGTCCACTCTTTTACGTGTAGACAGATGCACGCATTTTGCTTGTTTGTGCACAACTGCGGCAATACACATTTCATTCCTTGGTAGTGCCAGCCAGCAGTGTCAGTTGTTTGATTCGTTTGCCCTCTTTTACTGCCTGCCGGCCCACATCTTGTAAATTTTGCGTTACCCTCCCCCATTCAATTTATGTTCATTGCTAGTTGCTTTCTTTCGCCTTTTTCTAAGAATTCTACTGTCTCCTTCCCCTTGTGTTTTTTGTACAGTGTGGCATTCCGGTTGCTGGATCGTAACGTGGACGGCTTTGTATCTGCGAATGATTTGCTGACGATTTTGCATTTTGATTCGAAATCGGATTTAAAGGGTGTTTATGAAGCACAGAAGAAACGGGCAGACGCAGCCGTAGCATCTCTTTTGAGCGCCACTGCTGCTGCTGCCGCTGCTGGGGAACCCTTACCGCCAGGATCTGTGCTCGATGAGACGGAGTTGGTTTCGGGTGTTGATGAACATGGAAATACTTTTGAAGTCCCCGCTGGTGCCGCATATATACTACAGCTCGAAGGCGTCACTGCAGCCACTGCTCCGGTGTACGTGCAGGTCGTCCGTGAGCTGAAGGCGACACAGCCAAATGCAAACGGCTTATGGACATTTGAGGACTTCATGAACCTACTCTAAGAAGGCGCATGCATACTGATATCCCTTTTTGCGGATGCTTGTATGCGTTCATGCGCTTTCGCGCATGCGTTTGTTTTCTCGCAAAATCCTCCTCACGATGCCACGCTTTTGACGTAGGCGGCCTACTCGATTACAGAGAAGACCCCGCAAACTTCAAAGCTTGTTGTGGCCGGGGATATTAATTGCAGCATATGTTAGCAAACGTGTATTCTTTAGATGGGTGTGCTCATTCGCCTGAGGCCGGTGAATGCACATTACTCAGCTTCTTGCTGACAAACTCGTGCTGCTGTACTGCCTGCCCGATAGGCAGACAGACAGACGCCCTTTTCTATCCTGAGCGCTGCTCGGGCGTTTTAATGTACGTAGTACTGATGCTTCAACTCAAATACGTTTAGGTATTCGTTACATCTGCATTCTTTGTTGCGGCGGGGTTAATAATCATAGATGAGTTGTAAACATACGCCTCATAAGAAATCTAACTAATACGTCTCGGTAGATACTCAAGCCGCTGCTCGTGGCCCCAATATCGTCGTGTACGTGTTTGTGTCTTCAATTCTGTATTGGCGCGTCTGATTGAAGACGGGAAAGTTGCTAGCTGAATGTAGAAAGTGCACAGCATTTCCTCATGTACGTACAGATGATTTGCGCAGTACTAAGCTAAGGCGCATCAACTGCTAAGCATTCTTTAGAGGACTAAAACAAACGCAATACTCATAAAATATTCGTATGCCCAAACAAACCCCTTTCATGTCTCCATCTTTGCAGTAATCACTATCTTTATCCATATGTGCTGTCCGTACAGAAGGGCCCCACACCGTAACAACAAAACTTGATGGACATATATATATGTATACGTTTGTGCCTGAGTGAAGGTTAAAAATAAGTTTGTGTGTGTCGGCTATTTGACCAGCACATCGTTGCTTTGCGGATTTCTGTCCGCCTTCTGTATTTATTCTGTCTTCCCATTTGGAATTGAAGTTGCTTTGGCATTATTAAATCACAGATTCACAGATTCGATTGGATCTTGCCCAAGACCGCTGTTGCCTCTTCTGCCGTTATCATTGACTTGGCACTCTGTGGCTGCGAGAAAAGACCGTCGCCTGAAAAGCGAGGCAAAACGTGAAAATGTAGATGATGGACAATCTGGCCTGCTGCCGGTCCTCCGTTGTGAAGGACGTTAACACCGTCACAGTTGGTTGCCTGAACAGCACAAATGCGCGAAAGGAAAACACCTAAAAAACGAAATGAATCTACTTTTCAAAAGCTGTTTTCATTGATGTGTCTCATGAACCTATGTGTGCTAGAAACAGGTGCTTTAAGCAGCTTTCCGGGGTGTTATATGAGGTGTATATACACCTGCTGCACTGCACGGCAAAGGCGAGGCAGCTCCTTCAATACGTCCGCCGCCTGCTGTTCATTTAATTCCATTACCGTCGCCACCGGTGCCTTCGATATCAGCAGGGAATGACCAGGGGCTGTTGGAAAGGCGTCTAAAATAGCCACACAGTGTTCTGTTTCGAAAATCTGATTCAAATCAGCACAAACACAACAGTGTTTCTTTCATTAGAAAGTCCGCATTCATTCATGTCCTATTTGTTTCTAAAAAAGCGAAACTTCAATGTTTTCATTCATGAACACATTCATGCATTATATCTGAACTAAACAAACAGAGATTTACACACGACATTAAATAGTACATACATATAAGTATAAAGCAAATGTGGTTGCGAATGCATATTCACACAAAACGTATGCGATGTATGCTCATGTGTCCTTCACCAGTGCTAGGAGAGTTTGATAAGTCTGTTGTATATGTGCTACTTGTATATATGCGCAGCAGCAAATAGAAACGTGGTAATCACGAGCAGAGCTCGTACAGACACAGATCTGTGCATGGTTGCTAGAAGTGGAGTACTTCCATGAACTGTAATTATAAATATACACGCATTCCTATAATGGAACAAAACTGTAGAGACAGTGTTTGCATCTTTGCACGCAGAGCCCATGTCTGAAACTGCGTCAGCCCATTGCTGTGACTGTGCAGAGCGCCACCACATCCAGCAGGAACTTGAACGTATGTATACAATAAGGTGCCGCCGACAGACCTTGTAGGATGGAAGACGGCCATCGAGGATCTTTGCGAACACATTGTCACGGTCGTACGAGGTCGGCTGAGGTGCCATTTTGTTATGACGGAGTTCGCTGCGACTGGAGGGAAACAAAGGGTCACGGCAGACGGCAGTCGGCACACTGATGAGGCGTCTTTGAGGGAGTTGAAACTTCAGAGACGATATAAATGCGCTGTAGGTAGGCAGGAAATAACGTATTAGCTGCATTTCGACAAAAACTGCACGGAAGATATGCTGGTGCCGCAGCCGCGGAACGAACGCTCGTGGTGGGGCTGATATCGAACCTCGGGGGCTGACTTGTAATCCCAAGGGTTAAAACAGGAAGAAATAAACTCAGATTGAGCAAAATACAACTACAGTATTACTGTCTTCTGCAAGCATCCACCCACCGTTGCCATGCAAGCTCCCCAGACACCGCACTGCGGCTCTCTAAATGGATCTCGGCCAAAGGGAAAACGGGCTTCGCGTTAGAGCACATGGCGAAACACACTTATAAATTACTTCTGTGAAGTATTTTAGCTTCACCATAACCTGTGAATATGAAGTATAATGGCCCCAATGCACGGAGCGGCACACTCGAGACCCTTTGACGTCTTGTCGCGACGGAACCACCGTCTTCCGTTGAGCGACAGTTCATCCTCCTGTTCCTCCTTCCTTCGCGGCTGATAAGGACAGTCTTCCGGCATTATATGCCAGCACAAACAGAAAAGACATCAGCTAGCGCAACGCTCCAAGGGGTAAATCTTCACGCAGCGGCACAAGCCTCGTGGAGCCAAGCGATGTCGCATTTCCGCATCCGCCATACCCCCGACCTTAGCTTGGCGGTTGCCTTTCCGTCTGGTCAAACATGAATAGCCAGTTTCTGCGTGCAGCAGCTGCTGCTACGCTTTGGAGGCGGCTGGGTTTTGGTCGTTGCTTGGTGAGGGAGCCGGCTACGCCTCAAGCCTATCAGGCTCACAGAGCGCTGCGCCTCTACAGCTACGACCGCATCTGTACTGTGTTTGCACCTACAGTGCGGCATATGGGCTCCTTGCATCATCCCGTGCACACGTTGATTGTCAACCCTCCAGCAGCAGTTCGTCGAGCTTCCCGTTTCAACTCCCCTGCTGCTGCTGCTGCTGGGAACAATAGCGGCAGCAACAGATGCAGCAGCAGCAGCATAGGAGGCAATGGGGACAGTGCATCTGCTGCGACGTTTCCAGCTTTGCCTTGCACGCGAGTGGCGGACAGCAGCAGCCACTGGCTGCCTAGTCTGGCGAGAGCGAAGATACGACAGGGTGTTTCATTCAGTCGTTTGTCTGCTGCTGCTAAGGGAGATTGGACCTCAGCAGATGTGCTGACTGTAGAACAGAAGGCCCTCCATGCTGTCAGACGAGAGGGGTGGTCTGTCCCTGGAGCCGCGGTAGTGCTCTTTTCGGCACAGTAAGAATGCCAAGAACATTTGCTCCTACGCCTGGTGTTGCAATTTATATGTGCACGAACTCTTTGAGCTGTATGCGCAGTTCATGGTATGGTGTGAATTTCCGGTTTTTATATTATTATTCTCCCACCTATCGCTGCTTTCTTCTGATGCGCCTGTCGTTCTTGCCTTCTGGTGTGCTTTTGCCTGCCTGTCGTTTCTCCCCTTCTTCCTGCTTGTACATAATATATCTGCACCCCTTGGAGGATGCTGTATAGACCCAAATAGAGCAATTTGTTTTATTGCTGCTGTTGTTTTTTGTGTGCTTCATTAAGAGTTGCTCATTCATCCCGCTTGCTTCGGGTTTCTTTCTTTCCTTGTTTGTGACGGCAGTTGGAGTGAGGCGTCGCGCGCGCTGCAGGAGTGGCTGTCCGTTCGTTTATCTGCTCTTTCACCTATCAGCAGTTCCAAAGACAAAGGAGACAAAGCTGTTTCTTTAGAGTTCGCAGTCATCAGCAGCGAAGAAGCACCTCTCTTACTGAGGGTATTTGGCGTTGCTGCGCTGCCTCATTGTCTGTTGATGGTCAATGGCCGCGTTGTTTGCGGTGAGGCGGCGTTTTAATGAACTGACACGTGTGATAGTGGAAACAGCCTATGTTTATCCGTTCTTTCTCCCTTAAAAGTAAAGCCGCATAACCCGTGGTAATAAGCCTTTGCAGAAACCGCAGATACAAACACCGCGTACGGGAGCTAGGGCAGCAACTGTAGGAAGAAGGTATTTATACTTGAACACGCAGGCCCCGTAACGTCCTCGTAGCAGGTCCCTCAACAGAAGGAAGAGAGGCTGAGGCAAGGGTTCCCTGCGTTTTCGCCTTGCTGCAGAACTTCCTGCTGGGGCCTCTGCTGCGCGCCAGGACGCATTTGTTGCGGCTGTTTCCTCGACGGTCTCCACAGATCATGAACATAAGGAACAAACTGTACGCCCTTTGTAGAAAAGAGCCAATTGCTCCTTCGACAGAATTCATGATATTTCTCCTTCCCTGTGGCTTTTGTGGGCATCTGGGCTCATTGGTCATGCCCTCTGTTTCACATTTTCTTCTCTGTTTTTCCATTGTCTGTACACGATTCCCGTTCTTTTCAGTTGTGATGTGCTTGCATTGCACTGCAGCCATGTCCTCGAGTTCACCTTCTGGACCAACGTAAGTTATGTGCCTCTTCACGCGTCAGGAATAGGGAGCAACGAGAGGATGCAATGGCGGCCCGATACAGTTGCTGAGAGGGTTCATTTTGCTTTGTATTGCTTGGCGTGTGTTGCACCCCTGCGAATCACTCTCTGCATTTGCGTGCCTGTGAAACTCTCGCACAATACTCTGCGAGACTCCCTACTGTTTCTCTTTTGCTGCTTGTGCTGTTGTTTACGGCGGTTCGTTATCGTTCTAAGCTGGTGGAGCTGCATGCATGTGTGTGAGCAGTGGAGGCGGCGGTTCGAAGACGAAGCCCTAGGGACCTGAATGAAATTGAGGTATGCTGTGCTGTGCTGCGATCTCTCACGGTTATCACATCACCACGCAGTACATAGACGACGGTCTTGGCGTACCCGTTTCAGAAGGTCTTGTAAGTGCTAAGTCAGCGGATGTGCACTCTGTCTGTTGCAGGCACTGCTGCATAAGCTGAAAGAGGATCTGCTCGTGTCCGCTGACACTAGCGAATCCAACAGGCAGCCCACACTGCCGCGAAGAAGCTTTGGCATGAGGAACACGGGGGGTGCAGCCCTGAAATCTTCCTTTGGGTCAGACAGAAAGGACGATTATCAGGCAGCCTCACCTGCTGATTACCTGCTGGATTCAGATGAACGAGCAGCCAAACTGGCCGCCCTCGCCACAGTTGCACTGTTTGACGCCCCTGCGATTCACATCGCTGTGAGCTTAGTTTCAGAGCTAGCTGTCTTCAGGTTTAGCTAGCCAGTTAGTGCTCGTAAGATGCATTGCCTGAGGGGCAGCCGAAGAGGAAGGCGGATCTGTTTTCACTCGAGAGTAGTTTTTCTCTGTGATGCTTTGAAATGCGCATTCAGGATCTGCAGGCATTGCACGAGGTGCTTTCATGGGCGATGCATAGTAGGCGGGCCTCGTCAGCAAATAAGCAGCGGAGGGAGCCGCCGCTTGTGCGTGCTGGACTGCGGGCAACTCTTGAGAAAGTACTTGAGCGAGAAGAGCCGCAGTGGGCCCCTGACGACTGCCCCATCATTCGCCGTCTGCCGCTGTACAACCAGTGCCGTACGTAAGAGGCCATTCGCACAGTAGGCGCATTTTATGGGATGAGTTCCTCACTTTACGGGCTGTTGCTTACTCCTGGGTTGCTTCACCTCAAATGCGGCATACATCATGGGTGCCAATACTAATTCATGTCTTGTTAAATGCTATCTGCTGTTGATGCACTCTGATGCTGTCATTGCTGGAGAACAGAAATGCAGCAGTGCTTGTGCACACGGTTTGTACTACCCGTAGTACTTTGTACTACGGCTAATGCTGCTTTTCTGTTGATTTTGGAATGGGCTTGGGTTCATTTCAGTTCTAAATAAAAGCTTGTTCGCCAAAGCTCCGGGAGCGCAGCCCCTTCGGTCGCCACGAACGCCGTTAGCGACCCCAACAACCACGGAAGAGGCAAGGGCGGGAGCAGAAGCATCAACAACAGTAACAGCAGAAGGAAGAGGAACGCCCTTTCCTGAGGAATGCTTGAAGGTTGAGTTGTGGAGGCTAGCTGAATGGTTGGCAAGAACCCGTCGGTGTTTGTCTTCCCGTCTGTTCTTAGATAAGGCTGAGGCCTCAGCTTTGGACCTGGCTATGACGGCCCACGCTGAATGGCTAGAGGACGCAGCTACATGTAATTACATGCAAATAAATGTCGCGGGGCAGCAGGAAAAGGCGGCAGGGATAGGCACAGGGCCGGCGGCCCCGCGGAGCAAACTGCAACCCGGAACAGTGCACGAAAAGGAGGGAAACAAAAAGCGAGGCGTCCACCCTTTCAATGTTTGGTTCGAGCCGCGAGCTCCCAGTGCCGGGCGCACTCTACTCACCTGCATGTACACTGCATTAGGTAAGTAGCAACCGCAGCGTTGTTTTACCATTCAGGTACACCAAAGCGTCCGCGGCAGCCGAAGAGGCCCTTGCGGGAACTAGTATTCTTTGTTGAGGATAAGCGATGCTATCACAACTAGGGAGCCTACGGGAAGTTTAATCTGGAGAAACTGTTGAGGTTGGGTTTTGTGCTTCCTTAAGGACCTGATGATCGAAGGGTACAGCAGACGATTGGCCGGTTTGACGTGGCGGTGAGGCTTCCTGCGTAGCGTCCGCTTTGCACACGTTATCGCGTACAGTGCATCTGAGCGTAAAAGCGAATTGTCAGCTTCTCTATAGCTAATATGACGGGACGGGAATGTACCTCTGTACAACTGCCCGTGCAATGCAGTACATGCATACATTGTAAGTGTATTGCGTATTGTGGTAGGAATGGGCCTGTACGGCTGTGTTCTTCCTTGTCTGTCTATCTGGGCTGCTCAGGTCAAGGCGCACGAATTTTATCCTGTTAAGTTCCCCCACACGAAGGCTCGGCGCGGAGGAAAGCCACGGATGGTGAGAAACTGCTGGTCCAAGTACTCTGCTGTACTGTGTACTGAGGTTGCCTCTACCATATTTGAGGCTACGCAATGCGACTCCCCGACCGATTGTTTCTCTGCTTTCCCGTGGTTGCAGATGCGTGGACGGTCAGGCCGGTGGTTCTGGTTGGGGCCTTACTGGAGACCACCCTGGGCACCTAAGGGAAAGTCCTATACCGAAGATTGGCATCTAACGAATGCTGCGGCCTAAAGGTGGCTGAAGAAGCAGCCATGTTGTACCCTCTGGATGAGCACGACATAGGAATGAGGAGAATCTGTTTAGCTACATTTCTTCAACTTCAAGTTTCGTTTTGTGCTCTTCACAAGGGGCGACGTCGTGCCAGCCAAATTAGAAGCATGGGAGGTGCTTGTAGCACAAGGCCGATACTGGTTACTATAAAGGCTCCGCAAATGGGGGGAACTTGATATTAGGAGGGAATCAACCGGTTGATACGCTGCTTGAAAAATCGAGCGCATTTGAAGCAAAGGCAAAGCTTTCTCACGGAGCAGTTCTATGCCTGCTCTGTAGAATGCTAGCAGCAGCGGGTTCCTTTGTTGCGTCTGGAACCAGTAGCAGCGGCAGGCAGCTGCTGTGGCTGGCGGTGACGCCGCTTCGTCCTAGTGAGAACGTAGGAATAAGAGCGTAACTGGACTACACACACTCTTTGTGCATTAAACTGCTGAGCAACTTTAATACAGCAACGCAATAAATGCCTCTATTCCGCTGTCTTTCCTCCACGAATTCCCTCTCATCCCAGTGCAGACGCATCAACTTGATTTTAGCACGCTAACGCTTTTGCGCACTCGCTGCTAGTTGTTCACTTTTATCACAAGGAAAAACCTCCTCGACTGAAGAGGTGCAAGCAAAAAGTCTATTACGAGTACAAGTCGTCATCCTCTCCTTCCTCCACTCGGCCCTGTACAGAACGCAATTCGCATGCACTAAATGCAGAAACAGTGAGATCCTGGCGGCGGCGTGAGATGAAATGTACTAGGCGGTCTGCATGGATGGTTATTCAACTAACTGCGCACGGTTTGGTAGGGGAAGGCCCATCACAAAGGTGCAATGGGCGTTGTATCGCCCGCACGCTCGGAATCCATATAGAATGCTATCACTTCGTAACTGCATGCAAGCTGAAGTACACTCGGTGTGAATATACGCACACACACCTGGTCGTGCAGCAAAAGCCAGCGCTAAGCATGCTACATACGTACAAAAGCGTACAACCAGCCATTAGAAGAAGCTCAAAAAGCAAATCCGTGTTCCGTCTGCTCTAGCTACTGAGTAGCTCTAGCTACTCAAAGCTTGGTTGTACAAGCATGCAAATGTACCAAAGTGCACCAATGCCCAGTTGTGCTGAACATACGAGAATACATATCTGGTGAATGCCAATAAGTAGCGAACTCGATAATATAAACGAAGAAAAAATGCACATTTTACTGGGCAAGCCCCTCACCAGGTCTGTCGCTGTGCCATCTGTGTTGGGCCAGTCGACAATGATTGTTCCCTCGCCTCCTGCCGCCTGGCTTTTGTAGATAGGGTCAAATTTCATTCTGAATGAGTCGTACTTCGACAAATCCGTCTGCGAAACACTTCTCCGCGCTCCTGCATACACAGGCAGCAAACAGCACAACAGCCTTCATTTGCAGCATTTCCATGCTCATTCTTCCTTCGTGTTTGTCAGCTGTACTCTCCGGTGCACCTCCAATAAAAAAAATATGCACATTATGCGCAGTGCCTGATGCGTATTCGCTGCTGCTCCGATCTCACCAGCGAGGCCTTCTTCAAAGTGTTTGCGCGTGATTTCATACTTCACATTTGACTCATCTTCATCCATTCCTTCAGAGCCAGCAGCCCGGGCGAGTTCCTCCGCGGCAATTGCCTGCAACAAAAAGCAAACGGCAACACCCTCCTCTGGGTCATTCAACAGAAACTGCACTGTATCCAGGCGCCCCACAGGCCGCCTGGATACGAGCAAGAAACAGCTTCGTCATTCCTAGACGCAAATACTCCTGATGAAAGCCCCACGTCACGAATAGCTGCTTTTGCGGCTCGTTGACACATTTCCGCGATGTCCGCCCCTGAAAAACCTGCGGTTTTGTCTGCAAGGAAAGGAATAGGCACGTTGGCGGCAACTGGTGCTTTCCTCAATGTCGCCTGCAGCGAACAAGCACGACAACTTTACCTGGGCTCTTGTTCCAACCGCCCTTGGCAGGGCACTACGGGATTAACCCTAGTGCAGCAAACAGAGACGACGGCGGCTTCAGCCGAATTCTCTTTTCAATCGCCGTTGGCGCGGAAGGGGACTAACACTTATAATAGGTACGCCTTCCTGATTTGGGGGTAAAACTCACTTGCAAAATGCTAACGCGCGCAGGCAGATCCGGGAGGGGAATGTAGATAAGCTGGTCGAGACGTCCAGGCCTGAGAAGAGCCTCATCCAAGAGTTCAGGCCTATTAGTGGCCCCCACAAAGAAAAGGTTCTTCATAGGGCCCACGCCATCGATTTCTGTCAACAGTTGATTCATAACTCTATCGCCTGCGCGCGCACAGTCCCCCCCCCGACCCCCCAAAAGCAAGCTTTTCCGCCCACGGCCGGTGCTCCCCTCTCTCTGAACCTGAAGTAAGCATTTCCAAACTAGCTAGCTCCCTCCCACTCACCGGCACCGCCCGCATCCCCCAAGTTGTTGCCACGCTGCGTGCCAATGGAATCGAGCTCGTCGAAGAAGAGAACACAAGGGCTCGCGGCTCTCGCCTGGACGCACCAAACTTCTCAGGCAGGGTTGTACATGCACGTTAGCAACCGTACAGGCGAAACGGAAAACTCTGAGCATTCCTTAGGCCCCCTCGTGCAAAGACGCGCACAGAAGCAAAAGTCCACGACAAACTAATTTGCAACTTACCTTGTCAAACACCTCTCTGACGTTCGCTTCGGATTCACCGAACCACATCGTCAACAACTCGGGACCTTTAATAGAAATAAAGTTTGCAGAGCATTCAGAGGCCACCGCCTTCGCCAATAAAGTTTTACCGCACCCTGAAGTGAACGCAAGATGCGCCACAAACCGACAGGGCCTCCCTCTGTGGACTAGATGACCAGCCCATCGATGCGTTCATGCATAAAAACCTAGTATAGGCCCCCACAGTACAGTCACGAACGCACAGGCACCCTGTGCGTTCGTGTGCTGTACAAGGAGCACCCGGCCACGACGCGTCTCCACGCCAGCACCCCACAAGCGTGAATCAACAAAACAAGCACATACAGACACCACTTGCCACCAAAATGGAATGCGCATGCGTGTATGGGTGCACGCAAGCTCTAAAGCAGCTATCCCGCTAAGCATGTGCTGCTTGGCTCTCAGCCTTGCCTGGAGGTCCATAAAAGAGTACACCACGGCTTGGGCTCATACCGAACTTCTCGAACTTCTCAGGGTGGTCAATCGGGTACAGAATCATCTCCTGCAAATTCCTCTTAACCTCCTCCAGACCACCTGCAGAAAGACGGGCAAACATCGCCGGCAGGCGCTCCACAGGCCGCGGAGGGCTTACACTACAGCCCCCACCCACCCACTCTAAGCCTTACAAAGTGCGCAATACACTATCAATCCTCTAAATACAGCTATAAATTCTCACCAATGTCATCCCACTTGACGTTGGGAACCTCCACAACTGTTTCTCTCAGCGAGGACGGGTTGCAGCTCTGCAGGGCTGAGGAGAAGTGCTCTTGAGTGACTGCCATGGAGCTCAGCACCTTCGCAGAACAAAATGTAGACGCAACTGCAGAACCCGAGAAATGGCCCGCCCGTCAACGGTCGTTTCACTACAAAGCAATCCCTCAACGGCCCAGATTGCAAGGTTGCCCCTTGAGGTGCAATGTTAAGCCAACAAGGCCTGATTGCTGTACATATTTATACACAGGTGGCACCAATTGATTACCTGAGCATCTATGGTGTCATCCTCCAGGTCAATCAAATCCATCTTCTCCCGGATGCACGACAATGCGGCCTCCGTGCAAAGCTGTGCCAAGTCGGCGCCCTGCAGAAAGCCATAGAATTCGAAAAGCAAATTCATATGAATTCAAAGAGGCAAGACGAGCAGTGAATCTGCGAAAAGCACCCTGGAGCAAGAGTGGCTGGCTGCTACGCACCACAAAACCATGGGTGCTCGAGGCAAGCTCCTCCAGGCGGACGTCGGGGCCCAGCTTCATGTTTCGGGTATGGATGCGAAGGATTTCGAGCCGTCCATTGTCATCTGGCACGCCAATGTCAATCTCACGGTCAAACCGACCGAAACGCCGCAGAGCGGGGTCAATGGAGTTCTGGCGGTTCGTAGCCCCTGGGGAAAAGAACATAGGCAGGAAGCTGTCGACAGCAAGTAACTGTCGCTGGCAAGTATTTGGACTCACGCAAATAAGGAGCACCCACACCTCAGCAGCCCTACACACAGAATTCGTGTGTTCGCCAGCGAACGCACGAATTCTGTCACTGCAGCTGTCCAGCAAGGTGCGGAGCCGCCCAAAGTTCGAAAGCGCTACTGGACAGCCGTGCTTGTGAGGCACTCACCTATCACAACCACTTGGCCCCTGCCCTTCAGGCCGTCCATCAGCGTTAGCAGCTGCGATACTACTCGCCGCTCCACCTCGCCGTTTGTCTTCTCTCTCTTGGGTGCGATAGAGTCAATTTCGTCGATGAAGATAATCGCTGGGGCGTTCTTTTCGGCCTCTTCAAATGCTCGACGCAAATTCGCCTCTGCCTCCCCTGAACCCCCGCAGCCCGCAGCATCCCTTTGCACCTGAGAAACGCCCCTCCCATTCTAACGTCGGCGTTCCTTCTGCTCCCCAAAACATCAAACAAGCCAATGAGCCGCTAAGGCAGTGAGGTGCCCTCAAGTCCTAAACTCGCCTACAACACTGTACAGCCTAAAACTCCAGGGCGCAGGCGTGCATGCAAAATAAACATCCGTTAGCTGTTCAGGCGCAATAGAGAACCTACCTGCCATCTTGCTCATGACCTCGGGGCCATTAATAAGGAAGAAGAATGCCCCAGTCTCGTTCGCCACTGCCTTTGCAATGAGCGTCTTCCCGCTGCCTGCAACACGTGAGCCGCGCCTTTGCTCGAGCGTGCGTGATGGGCCCTGCTGCCCAATCCGTCAGCTAGTGTTAAGACGTCTGCAACGGTTGCTCAAAGTCTTCAAGGAGGGCCGTGGGAAGGAACTGCTCGTCACTGTGCACTGCAGACACAAGCTCTGTTGTTCCGCTCACCTGGAGGGCCATACAGAAGGACACCACGCGGAGGTTTAACACCCAGTGTCTTGAAGAGAGTTGGGTGTCGCAGCGGAAGCTCAATCATTTCGCGGATCTGCGCCATCTGCTTGCGGCATCCTCCTGAAACAAACGCTGCACACACCTGGGATTGCACTTAGAAACCGCAACGCAACGCCCTGAAGACGGCAGGCCGACAAAAGCCAAAGTTCCGTGATGCCTCCTCTCTTGCTGCCCCTTCTCAATCTGAAAAGCATGCATCGGTCGATATCTTCTGCCCGCAGCCCCACCAGCGAGGCAGCCTCCATTAGTGAATTGTCGAGACAGTGAGAGACCAGTGTTGAGAATAAAGGGAGAACCACCCACCAATATCTTCATAGCCTATCTCATCCAGTCTCTCCTCTTCCTCTCTCTTCACAGGCTCGCCCTCGCAGTGAATGACGGTGTCCGGCGCCACGATGCAAAATTCCCCTGGGTCCACCCCTACAACCTGCGACGCAGCACCTGCACTTATGCCTTAAATTAGCCGCTCCGCCCCAACACGCACGTTCCGCCCATACGCTACAGCATCCGCGGCCTCAGCAGTACACAGGTACCCCGTACACAAAATCTCACGGTAGAATTCAAACCCAAAGCCAGCCGGCCCTCTGGCGCTTCCCCTTGTCCCCCCCTATGCGCCTCATAGTCTTCACCGCAACGTACTTAATTCCCTCACATGACAAAATGACTCGCAATAAAAATACACGATACAAGCAACTACTCTTATTATAAGACACAGACGCGCAACCCAGCACCGGGGCAATTAAGCACTTACACAACCACAAGCTGGCGTGCGTGCCATTTCCATACCTTAAACTCAACAGGTCTGAAGCCGCCACGGACAAGGAATAAGTCGTTCTTGCGCACTGGCCTGTAGGCCTCCATAAAGTACGGCTTGAGGTAAATCTCAAACAGATTGCCTGCACACAACCTCCCCGTGCCCCCCCTCCCAAGTCGCCTTGGTTAACACGCGAGCAATTCTCACGCACTCTTGCAAGTACACACTGTACTGGTCAGTAAACACGCATAGTGGCGCGCCCACCCGTTATCCCCTCGATCGTATCGTCAAGCGGCAACACGTGAATTCTCTTCCCATAAGGACAGTCCGCGCATGCGCTCACGTGGACAATATCTGAATCAAGACCCGACAGGAAGACATGCAAAAGACACAGCTCCCACAAGCGCACAAATCAAAATACAGGGGGTCATCGAAGTAAAGTGCCTGGTCTGAATCGCGACCGCAGAGGAAGTGCCAACAAATGCATGTGTGGGGTGCAGCGCAGATACACCGCACCTCCAAGGCGAACACGCAGATTCTTCCTGACGACTTTGTTAAGTCTGATCTTCCCTTCATCAAGATCCTGGTCGGCCAAGACGACACACACCGTGTCATGCCGCATCTTGCCGCGAAGCAGCACCGTGTCGCCCCTGAATATTTGCAGGGTTTCCATTCGCGACGGGTTCAAAGCGACCACAGAGTTGTCATCATTGATGGCCTCCTCTACCACAAGCCGGTTAGGTGACCTCTTCTTCTTAGGAGGCTGATTTGCCGCTGAATTGGCATCTGCCTTCTTGTTGCTCGCTGCAACAGCGGGGCCACCGCCTGCACCTCCGGCTGCAGGGCCTCCGCTGCTGGGTGTTTCCTCAGTCATTATGCACAACGATGCCTCTTAGCTGGTGTTGAAGCGATAGAGAGACTTTGTGATAAGCAACTGCAACTGCCGCAGCTGTCTTAAAGGTCGCTTCGTCCGTGGACGCCACGGGGTTGAGGTGTGGGCACGAAAGGATCCAACGGGAGGCGGGAGCTTCCCACAGCAACACAACTCCCTTTCAGGAGTTCTCAAACCTCTGTACTTGGCGCGAAAACCGAAAAGGCCGTTACGCAGGCAGTTCAGCTCCGCACCGCCAGCCGATCAGAAAGGAACAGCGGCCGCTCGAGACGGCAGTCTGATGGCGCCGTCAAACTGAGCGTCGGGGTCTTCTCTGGCCGTTGCTAACGTGTGTTCTGCTGAGGAGTTGTAGCAATAAATGGAGTAAACAGAACAGAAAAGTCGCAAGAATACTTGCTGACCCTGCAGACCTCCGCTGCAGTCCGCGGCGGCGGCGCGCAGCTGCACGCTACAGAGCGTTTGTTTGTTCTCCAGAAGCAGTAGCGGGTGGTTGCCTCACCAAGGCTATTTCTAGGCTTAACTGTATTTTAAAAGGGCAAAACGACTCATGTTTTACTCATCCATAGGCCAGTTAAGCTGAGTGATGCCCATCCAGCCTCCATACAGCATCTACTGTGGCCAAGGGTGGGAGGTGTGTACGCACATGGGTACTTGGGTTTGGAGGGACAAACCATCCTTCTATGTACGATTTATGAGGTGTTTGAATAATCTGCCAAAAAAAGAAAGCACTAGAGAAAATGTATACAAGATGTAGACCGCTGCATGCCATCCTTCAAGACGGCATATGTGTGGTACTGCAATACTTAATGTTTACGTACCTTACAGCAGTTCCACCAAGAACCCAGTGCATGCGTTGCTGATCGAGAGACGATTATTCATTTGTACCGGCTAACGCCTACAGCTTTAAGTACAACTTTTTCACTCCTAGCACTGACTCGTGAACTTGCTGGCTTGTAGGATGTTGCCCTAGATGCTGGTACTCGTAATCCTACTGACTCGTAGGCAGCCTGCGGAGGATCAACCAAACGCTTGGAGACAGCCTGAATTACAGTCTACTATGCTAGCGCTTGGAACCTACGAGCGCTGGTTGTGCGTGCATGTGGGGCTGCACTGCAGCACTTAGTGTATGGAGGCGTGTTGCAGTCCATAATAGGCCTGCCCGTGCTCTTACGAGCCCAGGGCCTTAGGCAACTAAGCCGAAGCGTGATTGAGCCTGGAGAGAAAGTCAGCGTCTTTTTACAGACGCTTTCTTTAAGTATTTGATTCTATTGCAGCTCATGAGGGCCCTCGGCTAAGATCGAGGACACTGGTTACACTTGGCAGCACCGCATGGTCAACCAGGGCCGGTGAGAGCAGGAGCCGCCCTCCCACTGCATCTAAGCCTTTGGTTTAGCAATAACTTGTCTAAAAAGGAAAGAAACAACTCAGAAAAAGAGTCTTACACGCCTCTGGGGTAAAGCTAAGACGTTGATACAGACCTAGCCTGTCCTTCCTGCATAGTGGAGACTGACCATGACCTGCTATTGGGTGACGAGCACACCCAGGATCCGGAGCCTCACGGAGCTTTCCCCATCGCGTACAATAAAGCGTGCATTTCCCCAAGCAACAATTGATGAAGGATGCATCGGCCTCTGCCAACCACCCAGATAATGCCGGGCTCGCCGATGCGGCAACAGTAGAGGAGTTCCTTTGTTCCCTCGGCCTATGCCCCCGCCTTCAAAACGCACGTGAAGATGCCCAATTGGTATTGGCATCTTCTCCATTAGAAGGGAACGCAGGAGGGTGGTGGCTGCTCACAACTAAAGGTTCCACTTCCCCCAAGAGCATCAGGACTGTGCAAGCCTTCCGCGGTGCTGTGCAGTGCAGGCTTATTCCCAGGTATGCAAGGGAACAGGGTATGGCGGAGCTGGGAAAGCATAAGCTAGGGAAACTGAATATAGAACACTGCATCGAGAAGCATCAGGCATTGGTTAACACAGCTAAAGCAGTGGGCGAGGAGCCCCCATATGATTGGTTCATAGAAGGGTTCCCCGGAGGCAGGCTGTCGGTAACCTTCTTGGCAGCGAAGAGGTAACTAAAGTGTCAAACAATTGACGCCGCCAAAATGATAGATTATCTAGGCACAAAAGAAAGAAAAAGCACCAATCTCATATCCCCAGTTGAAAAAGAAAAACGTGAGGAAGGAGACGCTTCAGGTTTGAATCTGTAGATGTCGACCGAGCACAGAGGGCCTTTAGAAGCGGTAACCGAAGGCAGCGAATAGATTCGGCGCCCAGAAAGCCGGCTGAGCATATTGAGCAGCATACCCGCTTCTTTTGTAATAGAAAATGCTGAATAGTTCGCGATGACAGATCCGTGAAAAGCCTAGGGAGCTCAGAATGCAGAACTTAGAGCAGAGCCGCCAAGGAGAGACAAAAACGATCAGCAAAACCCACAGCCCCCCACGCAGCGTGCACCGTAGCGATAGCGTCGAAGGAAATGACAGCAGCACGGACGGACGAATCTGGGATGGGAATGTACAGTCCGCGTAATCCATGCTTTGTGTGGCGGCACAAGAGTTGGTTGTCTGGGCTATAGTTCTTAAGCCATCACCCGTTGTTGGCCTTAGCGAGGACCGAAGCCGCATGAGTATCTAAGGATTAAGAAGAACGCAATTAAGCGGGGAAACGGGAATCTCAGCAGGTAAGAACAGTTATAGAATACATTGCCTGCCCGGATGGACGTCAGGACTGTTTTTCTGCAACCACGTTTGTCATCCCCTGGATGTGCTTGACTGTAAAGTCGTACTGCGCAAGCTGCCAAAGCCACATAACGGCTCCTTCATTATCGTAACCTTGGAAAATCTTTTCCAGCTGTGCCAGGGATTGATGGGGGGCTTGAACAGTGAATTGCTTTCCAAATAAGTAATGTCATTGCTTTATTCGCCACACCGCATATAAGCCCTTCTAATGTACCGGATGCTTCTGCTCCCTTCCCGTGAAGCGGTGTGAGTGGCAGGCGGTTATTTGGTTCTCCTTTGAGTCAGCAGCCTGCTGAGAGGGCATCCGCCCAACTGCTGTGTCACAGGCATCCGCCGTTAACAAGAAAGGCTTGTTGAAATCAGAGAGCGAGTACTGGGAGCGGTGTCGGGTGTTCGATGAGGCATATGGCGGCTTCATATTCTCTTTCCGTCCAAGTAAGTTGTTAGTCTTTATCAAGTAGAACCGTTAGACGGGTGGTAATGCGAACGAATCCAGGAATGAGCTTGCGATAGAACGATGTGAGATGGAAGTATTTCTAAATGTCCACACGAGTGTACAAGGGTAGCGGCCACGTCCGAATCGCCTGCATCGCCGCGTCTGGTTCGGGTCCACTTGCAGAGACGGAAACCCCTAAAACACTAATAGTTTGCATGAAAAACGAGCATATCTGTGCTTTCACGAACCATGCGTCTTGCGTAGCACTTGCTGACCACGCCGGAGGTGCTTGCATGCATATTCGCTGGCATGCTGCCGCTGAGCACAAGCATATCATCCATGTATATTAGCATTCATCCCTCACTGATCTGGCCAAGAAGCCGTTATTGGCCTGTCTCTGCAGTTCGGCAGGTGCATTTCCGAGACCGAGGGGCATACGGATGTACTTTACTTTGCGCGCGCGGTTGTGGAATGAAGCCTTGTGACTATCTTCGTGATGGGCTGTGATCTGCAGAAACGCACCAGCGCAACCTGAAACGCGCTGAAACATGCAAGCTGTCAAGCATGTATTGGATCCGGGGCTCCGGAAATTCCCTTTTCACCGTAATATAGTTGCGACTCACATGAACCACTTCCGGCCCTGTTTCTTTGCCAGCACAGGGCCTAACGCTTTAGTTAATGGTTGAACCTCGCCCCGCTCTTAACAGTTCTTCTGCTTGCCGCTCACTTTCGCCTTCGAGATGCGGGGTTCACCGGCATCTTGGAGCAAAGCTACGGGCTGTTCCGAGAATGCGTTCGAATGGGTGCGTTGTGAGCTCAGTTGACGGCTGATTTGCTGGGATTTCCTTGTTATTGAGTACATCTGAGAACTCCCACTTCAATTTTGCCCACTGCTTGTGTTCTTCATATGTTAAATGGAATGCATCCCACCTCCGGTCCTCGTGCGACCACCGCGTCAGACTGCGTGCACTTCTTCGTTGTTTCCTGCAGTATCTCTGCGCTGCGTATGAGCTTGCTCGTTCCTTTCTCTTTGGAACACTGAGTATACGTCTACTACCGTACAGGATATAAATGCTGTGGGAATCCCCGAAAGGTGCATTCTCTCATCACTTTCCTGCATATATACCTCAACGGTGTCGCTTCGGGTTCTCATGCGAGCCTTCCACTGAGTGAGCCGTCCGCGGCACGCCGGGGGGTATACCGCGGTGAACTGCTCCAGCAAATAAGTCCCGTGCCATAGTAATGCGGCTCATTTCTAAACAAAGACCGCATTTCACACCCATATGCTTACCGATTCCTACGTTTTGTCTATCGCCCGGAATGTTTGGTTGCATAAACTGCGCCAACGAACTAAATAGTAGGTTGCGCCTTCTCGCCGTGTACTCACATATCAGTTCCACATCCCAGTCTGCGTTAAGTAACGCTATTAGCCCCTGACCAATAATACAAACCTGAATAAGCGGCACGTTAACTCGACGCGGATCTGTCGGTGCTGCTGTCATTTCCTTCGACGCTATCGCTACGGTGCACGCTGCGTGGGGGGCTGTGGGTTTTGCTGATCGTTTTTGTCTCTCCTTGGCGGCTCTGCTCTAAGTTCTGCATTCTGAGCTCCCTAGGCTTTTCACGGATCTGTCATCGCGAACTATTCAGCATTTTCTATTACAAAAGAAGCGGGTATGCTGCTCAATATGCTCAGCCGGCTTTCTGGGCGCCGAATCTATTCGCTGCCTTCGGTTACCGCTTCTAAAGGCCCTCTGTGCTCGGTCGACATCTACAGATTCAAACCTGAAGCGTCTCCTTCCTCACGTTTTTCTTTTTCAACTGGGGATATGAGATTGGTGCTTTTTCTTTCTTTTGTGCCTAGATAATCTATCATTTTGGCGGCGTCAATTGTTTGACACTTTAGTTACCTCTTCGCTGCCAAGAAGGTTACCGACAGCCTGCCTCCGGGGAACCCTTCTATGAACCAATCATATGGGGGCTCCTCGCCCACTGCTTTAGCTGTGTTAACCAATGCCTGATGCTTCTCGATGCAGTGTTCTATATTCAGTTTCCCTAGCTTATGCTTTCCCAGCTCCGCCATACCCTGTTCCCTTGCATACCTGGGAATAAGCCTGCACTGCACAGCACCGCGGAAGGCTTGCACAGTCCTGATGCTCTTGGGGGAAGTGGAACCTTTAGTTGTGAGCAGCCACCACCCTCCTGCGTTCCCTTCTAATGGAGAAGATGCCAATACCAATTGGGCATCTTCACGTGCGTTTTGAAGGCGGGGGCATAGGCCGAGGGAACAAAGGAACTCCTCTACTGTTGCCGCATCGGCGAGCCCGGCATTATCTGGGTGGTTGGCAGAGGCCGATGCATCCTTCATCAATTGTTGCTTGGGGAAATGCACGCTTTATTGTACGCGATGGGGAAAGCCCCGTGAGGCTCCGGATCCTGGGTTAGCTCCTCACCCGACGGCAGATCATGGGCAATTTAGATTATTCAGGAGGGAAAGGTTGAGACTCTGACAAACGTTCTTCAGGACACTTCTAGATGGACGTCTGGATTCTCCTTCTAAATTAGTTATTGTTATTTGCTACGCCGCCCTGCTGTTTGGGATGGGGTTCGTTGCTCGCGCCTGGCCCTCATAATGATGCGGCGATGGGGCGTTATCAGTTGTACTCTTAGGCAATATAGTCAACATCCTAAGTGGTAGCACACTTAGGAAAGTACTTGCCGTAAAACACGTAGTTTCTTGTCCAATCTCCAGGTATGTTGGGCACAGCAGCGCAAAGGGCTTGTGCGAAGGTAGGTGGGCTGTCGTGAGCTGCAGCACTCCATGCTGCAACGTCTTCCGCCCTTCTGCTAAGCAGTCACAAAGGCGAACATACTGACCCCCCTGTTTGACGCGTGCTCCTAAACAGTAGACAATTGTTAACCATTCCTTTGTCATCAGTAGCAAGCCTATGCTCAAGTAAAAATGCATATGCCAACATACCGTCTTTGGACAGGCTTAGGTGTCCCAGGTATCTCTTTTGGTTTCCGCACTAATATTTAGCAACTCTTCAGCACACGCAGCATCATAGGAATGGACCCAAGCACATGCGTGAGCTTCAAAGCAATAAAAAATCGCGCAATTACCTCTGTGGGGTTGTGAGCAGTAAATACCACAGACGAGTATGAACTTCCTGCAATCAAATGCAGCCCCGCAAAAACAATTTTACTTGGGTGGACACTGCTCGTGAGCTGACAACGGATGGTACGCGAAGCGCACTGGAGGAGATGGCAATTGATTGAATGCTGAAAACAGCTTACGCCTTCTGGTAAGCTTATTGAGAACCAAACAATGGGGCATCTGCTCATTGCAAATAACTCCCATTAGTTACAAACGCAAACCCGCGAAAGCCTGTGCTTCAGCGCAACCGAATGGTGTGCGGGCACCAACTTAGTAGCGAATCCCTGAAAAGCTATGGGCTGACAGACCAAGCAGAATAAGGGACCTCGAGGGGAGAACTTTAACCAGTCCACACTGGATGTTCGCCCTGCCTACCGAGCCGCTCTGCGTGGCGGCGCAGCCCCGCACCTGTAAGATACAACATAAATTCGTATACTTCCCTGTGAAGCGCCTACAATGCCAGGGATGACTGCGGAGTGTCACGCGGACGTCGGAGAACTCCATGTCCTCTACGCAGGCAAATCGTCCCCAACACGCAGGATGGCCCGTTATTTTTCTCCGCGCCCATGTTGAGAGTTGTCTGCCATTCTGCTGTCATTTAGTAATCCGTTGCGTAGCTTGTAATCGCAATACGCAACACCATGCGGCGTGAGTTGCGAGGGTTAACGGGCAGCCTTGGCAGCGAGGCAGCGCTTAATATAAACTGCACAGGGACTCTCTGCGCAGACCCACTTGAGGACCCTGACTGGCCTGTTTTGCGGATCAGCAAACGCAGTTGCTGCCTACGCAGGTGCTCTATTTCTGGACTTTCGTGACACAGCTGACTATGGGGGGCTTCGCACATCACTCCAATAAGCGTGGTTGCAGAGGCCTCGCTAGTTCTGATTTCTAAGGACTGGCAGAGGTCGGCATTTCCCTTTCCCGGCAACTGTTTTACCATTGTCGCCCCGCAGGTGCCGTACACGGTAAATCCTTGAGGCTGTAGGCGTCCCCACCGCGTATGATGTGCTTGCTCTATGGCTGCTGACCGCCTGCTCTTGAGGATCAAAAGTGTAAACTGGCACTACGCTGTGGCGCTTTCGTATCCTAAAAGAAAACTCCCACCGGCTTCCTTCAGCGTGGCATGCAGTTTTCAACAGCAGCTGAAGTCTGCTCCGCAGCCCCGAAGAGCATCCTGTTGCAGAACGCAACAAGGGAGTTAAGTGGGGTACGGCTTAGCTACAGCTCGCTCACTGGTTGCCGCGCCCAACTTGGATCTGCATGCCGCTTCTGTCGGTAGATTTCTGAATGTTCTGCCTGCTCATGTTTCAAAATATTCCTCAAATTGACATCCACCTGAAGCAGCAACACCAACAGCGTGGCCACACCGACAGAGACAAACGCCAGCAAAGGTCCCCACTGCGAATCTATCCGTTGTTGAGCATTCGCTGCGCCTGCTTTCGCGACTCTCCTGCGTACAGTCACAAAAGTCAGCAAGCGTTGCGGTCATGCGAATTCACAGTGCTGCACACGGAGATACAACGGACAGCAGCCTCAAACTTGAGGGGAGGAAGAATCAGTAAATACGCAAATGCTCTGCAGCAAAACAGTCGTACTGGGATATTCGACGGCATCGTTTGACATAGATGGCGAAGGAGCCGCAACACAGTAGCACGCTTGCAAAAGCCAGTGTGAATACCACACCCAAGCCCCACTTCCCGGTGAGAGTTCCCACACAGCTGCAAGGTGGACAACACACTCCGCAGAAACTGCAGATGCAAAGGCCAGCACCACTGCATGCAAGCTGGAGGCATGCCATGCGTCGTGAGCTTACGACCAGATGAACACTGAAGTGACAACTCACGCAAGGCTGGCTCCTGCCAAGTAAAGTCCCTTTTGAATATAGTGCAGAAATGTGCGTTCCGCAGCGAAGGATGTCTTGGGGTCAATCTTCTTGACGGTGCGAATGTGCCGGCGCGCCAGCCGTTGGCGCACCGAATCTGCGCTGCTGGCACTGTTTGCCCGGGGACGCTCATCTTCAAAATCCCCCTCCGCAGACGCCTCCTGGCCTATGGCACGCGGTGCCTGTTGCAGTTGCAGCTTTTGCTGCGCCCTCAGCCAACAAAAGGTGCGGTGGGCTGCTGTCGTTGTCACGTCCTCCTGCATGCAGGCGTAAAGTCCAAAAGTGAAACACCGTCGCACGGCACCCATGCCAGCAGCACATGCTGGCCGACACGCTGCACAAGTTTCTCTGATCTTCCTAATTTCTAGATGGCAAGGCGAACGGGTACCCGCCACCTTGTCTGCCAGATTTCGTTCCACCTCGCACTTGCCTACCCAGTCTGGATCAGCCGCGACCACTGCTTCACTTTCGCCTGCACGAGACAAACAGCTTAATAATGGCTGTTCAAAACCTATAAGCCTCATGCTCCAACTAGTATGTGCCACTAAGTTAATTTGGGATGCATGAGGGGGAGAAAGATTGGACAGACCTACAGGGAAGAGGCTCCGCCTCTCCGTTCCAAGTGCTTCAGAAGTCAGAAGCCTTGGCACGTGCTGCTCGGTCAGACTGCGAGTTAATGGCGTCAAGAGGATATCGGGGCTATTTCGCAGCGACTCAAAAAGAGAACCGCCTAGGGGAGGCACACCAAGGGTACCGCGATTCTTGTAAGCTGAGGGTTGCTCATCTTGCTTTTGTCGTTGCGCAGCTTGCGGACTCTGCAACCAGTGAGGCAGCAGCCCGCTAGAGATCTTGTCGCGGTGCAAAAATGCCATGCCGTGTTGAAATTTTGAGAACTTGTACACCAGGGCTGCAGATCAAACTACACACACCAGGCTACTTGATTCTCACATCATTTTCAGCTGCCACTGATACAATGGCACAGACAACCACTTAGCGGCCGCCTCGCAAGGCTTATGCCTAGCGCGACACAAATAAGGGAATTCATGAACACAAGCGGAAATTGGGGTCACATATCCAGGTATTACGCAAGCCTCACTCCAAACCTGAAAAAATATAAGGCAAGG
Organism: Eimeria praecox; assembly: GCA_963920595.1. Lineage (NCBI taxonomy): Eukaryota > Apicomplexa > Conoidasida > Eucoccidiorida > Eimeriidae > Eimeria > Eimeria praecox. The sequence goes on from OY986952.1 coordinate 2,375,163, forward strand.
GAAATGTGAACATAACGGCGTGAAGCAAGAGAGCAGGGCGTTCTTCTAGTGAGGTCGGACAAGTTACACACGCATCAACGTACTCGCGTCAGATAACAAAAGCATGGACTGTACCCAAGCAGGCGGCGGCTGTTGCTGAACCTTCACCTCAAGAATAGCATATGGGAAGCGCACAACTTCGTCCTGCAGCAAATGCATCGTAAGAGCGAAGGTCTGCTATCAATGGCAGGAGGAAACGTCGTTGATTTATGGGGGCGCACTCACCAAAGCAGCGCACAGCAAGCACAATGATGGCGACATAGTTGTGGCTTACTAACTCTGTCATATTAACGATAGACTCTGAAAAAATTGCTTCATCACCGGCATGAGCATACGGAAGGCTGATAAGGCGGGAACTCACCCTTCCTAGCAATTCGTCTGCAAGCCGGCACCAATTAAAGCCTCCATCCTCCTGTCTCTGAGGCCTGTACTCGTTGACCATGCACAGATTTGTGTCCAGGGAGATACGAACCTGAGCGCAGCTGTGGCAATCCAACTGATCAGTTTGCAACCCACTCGCATGAGATGACAATGACAAAAAGCCACTTATGAAGACGCCCGTCACCAGTTAAAGAGCAACACGCATTGAACGTCAGCATGCTGTTGCACAAGGAACAACACCGGGCCAAAATAATGCGCACGAATGCACAATTCAGGGACGGAATCCATGATCTGCGCCTTCTGCAGACGCGACGCCGCATCTTTTCCGCTTACGGCGTTTGAAGTGGCCAACTGGAAGGCTGCCCGCAGGTAACTCGTCCGCAGCTGCGGCACAACCAGTCAAATAGGTGCGCGTGTGTCAAAAGGAATCCGCCGCTTCGTGCTCCATTTATCCACGGTCATCTGTATCCACTGCTTTGCACACTTAGCGACTCCAAAGCCCAACGGCCGAAGCATCGAGTTAGTGCGGTAGTGAACGAGCTAACTCACGTGCAACTGGTTCCTTGCGATGGTGAGTGCAACTAAATATTACGGGCTAGCAGTGAATCATTGCAACTGCAAATACTGACAAGGTTTGCTGCGATTTTCCATGTGCGCACTTATTCTATTGGCTGCGTACCATCGGTTGCAGATGATGTTCTGCGATTGCCTGCTGTATTTCTTCCCCCAGTTCAATAGCTTTTCTCAGTTTCCCATTCCTAGCAATGTATGCATCAGCGGCATTCCTCTCACATTCACTATCCACAGGAAAAGGGTGCCCACTACGTTCATGAGACCTTAAAGGCTCTGCAGCAGTTCCATTGCCGGTTGCTGGCAAATGGAAACCTGAAGCCTCCAGCAGAAGATCTCGAGCACTTCGCTGCAGTAGCATGTAAGGCGCAACAAGCCGCTGAGGGACTACAAACCGCTCCTTCGTGCTGCTCATGCCGCTCCAAGATTCGTGATGAGTTTTCCTAAAATAAATCGATGCACAGTTGCGCAAGCGCAGAATATGCCATGCCCCACAGTGTACGCCAGAGTCACCACACCGCTACCCAATGAAGCTAACTGCCCCACCGTTCAATGAAAATGTCCTCGTCTGGGCCATTGTTGTTGGTGCCATACCAACGGAACCGCAGTAGCTGGGCGCCCTCAAACCGCCTTATGCGGCGCTCGTAGCTGTAGGCACCTGAACACCAGCACAGGAGAACTGACGAAAGACAGCCCTCTATCTTTGGCACCATCTAACCATTTCCACACATCTTGCATGCGAATAAGGATGTAACAAAAAGGTGATGAAAGCAAATCCTAGCATCAGCACACTACCTACTATCGTCGCCTCGTAAACCTCAGCGTAGGTGCTACTGCACCTCTTCTTCATGTGTGTAGCAGCAACTATGCTTGTGGTGGTTGGGTTGAATTTAGGATTAATGGATGGTAGCATGGGGCAGCGAGCACTACCTACTTGAACTGTCAAAGTATACTGACGCCACCATCTGTGTCGGTGCAAGGTTAGGGGCCCGGAGGTTGTGCCCGTCTGCTGTAGCCTCCGGACCAAGCAGTGACGCTTCCTAAATGCATACACCGCATTCAAGCCATCTTCTAAGCAAACGCATGGCCAGTCAATGAAAAACGTGCAGCGTTTCCCAGGGCAGAAGGCACAACCCAAAGGCAAACCAATTGCACAACAACTCCGTACACAGCTTCTGCAGTTAGTGCAGAGAAACTGATGCGCTGATTCACATCCGCCACAGTAAATTTCCAAGGTGAACAGTGTGTATGAATGAAGGAAAACTTGTCTCGGATGAAAATGGTTGATGCAAATTCACCAAGTCTTTGTCAGATGTCCCGAAGACGAGAAATGGCAAATGCCGCACAATCAAGCACTGCGCCCGCACCTGCGAAAACAATCCCTCATGCGCTGCTTTAAAAGTGCCATTCAAAGAAGTCCAAATAGGCCTTAGACGAACTCCTCATGGACTAAAACAAGAATGATGTGCAAGTGCCTTCACCCACTCCCCAATTCCTGACAACTACGATGTTCTATTTGCGTATACCGACCGGCAAGTATTTGCGTATGCATATACGCCAGCCCAACGAGATATCCTATCTGGACTGAGTGCGCTATCCAATATCATCACTTCTGGCGTTGCTAAACTCCCAAGAAATGCCCATGGAGGTGGGACCGGCAACCTGTGGCAGAGGGAGTCATGTCAGCACTTACAATGTTTTCCGGTCTAACCCAGTACTTCGTTGTGACCCGAACAAATGAATCGGGCGGTTTCCACGCCTCAGATCCCATCTGCCTTCCCTCCTGCACGCCTCACAACACAGCTGACTCGATCTTCGTATGCTAACTCGCGCTAGGTTGACAAGCTGTTCCTGGCCGCTACTACGTACGAGCTTGGAACGGAATTTTCCCCACAGAAGCGACAGCATCAGAACCAGGCGCTCAAGGTCAACGTTGCAATATGCTTCCTTCAGCAAAGAAGTGGAAAACCACCGTGCTGTCTTCGCCTGAATCCCGCGAAGGCAATACCACAGCGCAATACCAACCATAGGGTCAGCTACCGGCATCCTCAGCAGCTGGTGCTAGCCACAAGCGCCTGTACATATTCAGTGATAATCGCTTCCGTGGAGGAGCCTTGCTGATACGAGGAGTGGCCATGACAGGCGGCCTGCATTCGTGAATCCCCTACTGAAAGCTAACAGTGGGTTTGGTGCCTTCATACAACGTGCGCAGCGACAGGGCTTACGCCTGTGAGAAGACGGTCGAAATGCGAACAAAGGAAGAGCAACGCCTTGTGGTTTGTTCGGATGTACAGATCGAGATGGATTATTTCTGCAGTGCCAAGCAACCAAACCATCAGATAACAGCCGACCCATGCGCAAAAGAGTTAATCCAATTCAAACTGCAAAGATGCGACAGAGTACTATACTAGGCGCCATAGCACAGCCCAACCTTAGCTGGTAGAACAAAACCGCCATACCAGCCGACTGTTCTTCAATAAGTTGCTCTTCGTCTCCTTGGAGGCCTTGGTGCTGCGTTTCCACAAGACACACTGCCACAATTTCTCTCGCTAGGGAGTGAGAATGAAATCACGAACTGCCACAAGCACCTCAGAGGCCAGGGCAGCTATAAGCAAGCGTCTAAAGAAGAGTTGAAGTAATCATACGCAGAGGCAGGATAAAGGGACTCGTTTTTAGGACGCACTTGTTCCATGCGTGCAGCGATGAGTCGCAGGTCCTTCTGAATCTGTCTTTCTTTCGCAGTTGCAAATTTATTAAGTTCATGCACTTGCTGCTGAAGCAGCCCCCAGAATTGAGCCTCTGTTTGGATAGGCAGCCAAAAACGCTTGCAAGACAACCAGATAGACGCGCACATCTGGGATGTGTGAACTGGAATATAAATCGACATCGATGCCAAAACCGATACATGTTCCACTCTGATGCAAGCCTTTACTCCTCCGCTCACGCTGAGTACCGCAAACGCTGCTAGCCTGGCATGAACTAATGTAGTCCCAAAGGTGTAACCTTGCTCACGCATTTGTGTACTTGCTCCACCGAAGCTTGCACACGGCTTAAGAGTACGGCATGCGAAGGATGCACGTGCAGACACAAGTTTCCACACATAAAGCTGCGCCTGCGCGGTTTGCAGATGCAAGCTATGTCTATTGAGCTTACCCGGCAACAGAGAGAGCGTCTCTGCCTCAGCCCTCAGACTTGACCCGGCCATTCCGTCGTCGGCCCTGGCAGCGGCTGCTGCTGCGGACATATACTGGCTATGGGAAGGATCTGATGCAACAGGCGGTGACGTAGGCTCCGATTCCTGATTATCGCCTGCAGCAGCTGGCGAAGTGGGCTTCTGTGTCATGCCAGAAGGCAGTATTCGAGGCCTCTGTAGAATATCCAGACGGCGCTGCAAGCAGCCAGCAACTGAAACAGCAACACTCCAGTAAGCGTCCGCCACTAGCACACAAACCTGTCAGCTGACAAAACCGCTTCTCCCCTCCTAGTAATGGGCAAAAACTGATCTACGTAGAGTTATCTGCTTGCCTGCGCGGTTTCAGAGACTGCAGGCTCTGCGACGGTTTTCGAAGAGCCTGCACCCTCACTAACTGAATCTGTGATGCATGCACTGCGCAGGCCAGTTGTTAAAGTTAGCTCACCCGAACAGTGGCGCGCTGACGTTGAGCATTATGCACGACTTCTTCAAGTTGCTTCTTGAGCCGCCGAATGTCCACGTAGGCCGGCAGATAGTGCGCCGGCACTTGCATGTGGAAAGACGGGGCAGCCATCTTGACTGAACTGACAACGTGGTTTAATGCAGGTAATATATCAAAGCTGCCCGAAAGCTGGGCATTCGAGCCACCCGTGCAGCCACAGGTTTCGTCCCTTGCTGGCTCCCTTTCAGCTGCAAGGCTTCCCTGTGGAGTTACGGTGGATTAAACGAGGACAGATGCACATCCAGAAGAATAAGTGCGCTCAAACTTGAAAGTGCAAATGACGTAAGGCGAAATTAACTTCAGAAAGCCGCAGAAGATCAAATGCTCGTAGGACACCCGCAGGCCTTTTACAAGGACTGGTCGCGAATTGAAATTGTTACCCCTATGTGCCAGCTTCTGGAGAGCAGATGCATCGAAATAACATAGTCCTAGCCCTGAGGCCTGCACAAAAGCGTCTCTATGCAAAACTTCCTAAGTTACGCAGCGATGGGGCTGCCGACAGTCGAACACAGATGAGCCAAGTTGCCTATGCCACTGAGCGGACTAGCCAGTAAAGCGCCCTTCTGATGTATGCGTCCTGGTTTAAATTTATATGCATTTAGTATTATTCGTATTTCATTAGTAGCCGGTTTGGTTTATCGGTTGCTGCAATCAAAATGGCGCATGCGTTTTGCTAGCGCCCATGGGGCTTTCCCGGGTCATTCATGCACGATGCATTAGTCTTCTAGAGAGCGTAATGCCTTACAGCTTAACGTTAGCCGTATGCAGTGATCTTAAGCAATTGCTTCTTCGTTCCTTCTGCTTCCGTGCTACACTGGCCTTGCAATCATCATTTCGGAGCGGCCACACCGGCTAAATAGCTGTGCCCTCCGGTGCAACTTGGGAGACCTGAACGGGGAAGCATAGCAGATTCATCTGCATGCATTTGCCGCCATCTGCACATTGGCGCCTAAATTATTAGTTCACAGCGAGTTACAGTAATCTGCCCTAATGGACGCTGCCACCCTCAACCAAGCGACGGAGCCCACCCTAATACACCTACTGTATAGACGCATTAGACAGTGCAGCTATCCATAGGATGCTATGCAAGAGCCTCTTAGGATCCAAGTAGGGTATATGGCCTTGGGAAGGGCGGGGAACACCTGTTAAAATAGTTCTCGTGCATCTTCAGAGAGGCAAGAGCAAGGCAGCACATAGTCAGAGTCATCATTCTACTGAGCAAATAGGCTCAACCGATGAGGCGGATCTGCTGTGGAGAGGGGAAGGAATGTTATAAGGCCTTTGCATGGCGGTGCCCCAGCGGTGCTTTCATTATCACCCAATTGTGAAGAGAGGCCTATACAGTATACACCCCTTACACTATGGCGGCTGAGGCAGTGACACTGGGTGCCTTGAAAGACCCGGCGTCGAAAAGGAGCCTCGCGGATGGCCGGCCTGTCCGGTTCAATTTGGCCGAACCCAACGGCACACCTGCCGGTCATGAAGGGGAGAAACCAGCTCGTGAATCAATTCGTTTTGACCTATTGGAAGGCCCCCCAACAGATCAGCAACCTCGAAAGGACTCACAGACGCCTGCACGCAAGCCAACTGTCACCTTAGGGGCTGATGGCCGCCCTCTGCCTATCCTGAAAGGTAACAGGACATTCGGCTACGGGCAAGCGCGTCGCCTCGTGGAGCAGCTTCGAGTAAAGTTTGCATTCGACAGGAATGAAACGCGCTTCTATTGCCCCGATTCAAACGAACGTACGGACCCACCCCCGGCACCGGCTGAGTTGCGCGATGCTGTCCGCGGCTTCTTGAAGTCTTCAAAGAAAGTAACGCAGGAGTCTCAGGAACTGACGCAAACTGTACAAGAGAAACTAGATGAAACCAAACAGATCGAGCAGGAACTCACAGCCATGACGCAGAAATACGTAGAAAAACTTGAAGGTCAAAAAGCAACACAGAAAGCCAAGCAAACTATCGTCGTCTCAAACACGAGACCGCCACGCCGATTCCTCTGCTGCGGATCTTCCCCTGTAGTGCTGCCATAATCTCACGCAGTGCCCTTCTACTGGCAGCTGAGTGAGCTAATCGCTCGACTCCTTCCAGAAGTTAGGTGACCCTGTAGCCTCCACTGCTTTCAGCAAGAGGATTGTAGACCTAGTGCTCCTACGACAACTGTCCCCATGGGGTAAACGGCGGCTACTGAATTCTCAGAGCACGCCGTTCAGGCCCGCTGGATTGGCATGCTGCTACCCTTACTCACAGCACTATCATCTACAGTAGAACTCCTCTAATTAAAGTTTCCTATAAGGTGAATGCCTCCCTGCCCCAAGATAAAACCTCGTGGGGTGTACTTCGGGAGCCAGTGGTTACTCCCGACCGATGCCTGTAACCTGGGACTTTCAAATGTCCAACCCAAATGTGCTTTTAGACGCCTCATTGCAATACAACGCTTTGTGAGGAAGTTGAGTAGCTGCCCTAGCATGCCTGAGCCTAGACCCCTGCAGCCGAAGGCTAAAGAGTAAAGGCAAAATAAACCCAAGCAAGGGCGGCCTGCAACAGAAGTGTTCTCTGCGGAAACCGCTACAGAAGCCCTTCCAAATGCTTAACTGCCCTTGACATCTACAACCAGCAAAAGCAACGGTAGTTGTCTACTACGAGAACCCGCGGCAGCTGCGATACACTCAGTCTGTCTTCTCAAGGGTTCCCTTCTCAGAGACATAGATACCGTCCAAAAACTTTCGAATATCCTTACGGCGTACCAGAGTGGCCTGGTGGATCAGAGCGGCTGTACAGGAAAGCGCACTAGAAAAAATAGAGCCCATCACCAGCTGTAGCTGCTTATTCCCGTGGTTAGTGCTGACGGGTGAGACCGAGGCATATGCTAAGCCTCAAGCTAGGGGAAGTGTACATACAGCTAGAAAATTGCACCTGCGACATGGTAACTGGCCCTACCTGAACGCGACACAAGCTCGAGGTCTGTTCCCTTCAGGGCAATCTCATCCTTCACGTTCGTGCTCTTCTCACAAACGACGCCGGGGAGCAGCTTGACAATTCGCACGCGTTTCTCACCCAAGAAATTCCGGATTTCCACGATTTTTCCGCCTTCAATGATGTTGAGGTTGATGGGAAAGTGGGAATACACAAAACGCATCTTGTACTCAAACTGCTTCGTCACCCCTGTAAACATGTTGTTCAAGTGAGTGCAGACAGTGCGCAAGCACGCAATGTCTGACTTCTTCCCTTGCCATGTTGCCACCTTCACGTGTTTCGCATCTTTCGTGGTGTGCAGCACCAAGGGCAGGTGGCGAAAGGTCCTCTTCAATTCCCCGCGGGGCCCCTTGACGGTGACCTCCCTGCTTCGGACGGAGACAGTCACTGCAGAACGCAAAAGCACAGCAATTCTAAAGAACGGTGCTCAGGTCACCACTCCGCATGTCCGTCGCATCCGCAGCAATTTCTCCTCAAGCAGCAACCATACGGTTATGTAATACGCATAGCACCCGTACGACTGGCGCCACTACATTCGATATCCCAAACACATTCGCGAACACCGTCCATTGGGAATATGAAACTGCGAGCAAATTCGAACCAGCGGTTGTTGACACCATCACTCGCAAAGTGCTCGTCTCGAACTCATAGAGATCAGGTTCCAGGTCCCCGAAAATGTAAAAGAAGTTCAGGCTCCCTCTCCCCCGCACACTCGAGCAGAAACTTGTGGAGCTCCTCTTCGCCCACAACCCCACATTGACCTAACAGTAAGCACGCCGCCTGCACAATAATCTGATTAACAGATTAAAACAAAACCCTTCGTGTGACGCCTGCTGTTCATACACCTCAAGTACTTCCACGCTGAACACTCCCAGCCAAGGGTACCGCCTCGACACGGCCGCGCCATAAGCCAACGCTAAAATCCAGCAGTGAAGAAGACTCAGGGAGCCACCAACCTTCATAACCAGAAAAAACATGGGTTTACATGCATGAAAATAGGAAAGACTATCACCGAAGGCCATAGGAACGAATAGAACCGGCCCCTCCAGTCGAGAGTGGGGTGAATTGCCTACCCCCGTCGGGCACCCGGACGCTCTGTTCAGAGTACACCGTCTTCATTTTCACAAGCAGCGTCAGTGAGGAAACTCCTTGGAGGACCGTTTGGCTCATCAATTAGCCCCTTCGTCTGGTTGGAGTTCACCTTCGGCCCTCCCCGCAGCTGCGAGGTATCGTTTGCCGCATGCATGGGGCTTTGGGGCGGACCCCGCGATGCAGTTCCTTACACCTAGTTCATTCGAATCCTCTTGCCACTTTGTGAACAACGAAAACAAAGTGCTGATTTTCAGAGGAATCCACGATAAGATATGTACAGCAATCAATTGCGCATATGCCGAGGTCATTCATCACCTACTGAGACACAGCCGCCTGGGAAATGTGCCACAACCCGTGGGACTGTGTGCTCCTGCTCCATGTCCAGAGCCAGCGCAGCATTCCCCTCAGCGTGTATGCCCGAGTGCGAATTTATTATGTTTAATATTATGTTTAATTATTTAGGAAATTTAAATTCCAATATTGCCAGGAACTTCCTGCTTCGCTGCACCCTAATATCCTTTAGCGCAGGAAGTGCAGCATGTACTGACTGAATAAAGTTAGTGTTACTATCGCTGCTTGAGCGTGGGGTAGCTGTATAGGGACAAGCAGTTCTTTAACGGTTATCTAACTGCAGTCTATGATGGTAAAGCATGTGCCAAAGGTGGGGGGGAGGGGGGAGGGATAGTTGAGAACTGCGTGGTATTTCTTGTGGCATGCTGTACGTGATGCTGGTGGCCCCAACTTTCTCGCAGGCTAACTGTTGGGGGTCAAGTTAGGCGGTTAATGACAGTCTAAATCAGAGTCTTCAATGCTACCACATGCACCAAAAGGGCATCGGCTGCGCGTGCATACAGGACAGGTTGCATCAACATTAGCATCAAGCTGCGCTGCAGCCGCTGGCAGGCCTGCCGTGTCTCCACCACCCCAAGTACCTGACCATCTGCACCTGAGGAATCTTGGAGGCTGCTGGGGAGGGCAGCTGCTTTTGTCGAACCCTTTCTCCTTGCACTTGGTATCACCGCTGCCAAGTGTATCGAGCCTTGTCGATCCGCATGATTCACCGGGGAACGCGTGAGGAACGAACAAGAGCCTTCGCAGGCACCCTCCGCAGGAAACGCCTAGAGTTTAGCAATAACTTGTGGGGAAAAGTAAAATATCAAAAAGGGCCCTATAACGTTTCGGGAGAAATCCTTATCAAAGGCTCAACATTTTCCTCTTGCATAATGCATACTGGTTGTTACGCTTGGGTGGGGAAGCAACCCACGGTGAGAAGGCTCGCCGAGCAGAAACAACTTTGATTTCTGCATCCCAACTGGTGGAAAGTGCATTTCGACGAAGACCGACTCCTGAAGAATGCTTCAGCCTTTGCTACCTTCAACAGATAATGGGTGCCCCCCTGCAAAGGTAGCAGAAGAGCTCGTTGGTTGAAAACGCACCGGAATGTATGCAAATGGCTTCTCTTTGATGCATCTTTCCCCCCCTCTGCCTTAGCTAGCACACACAGTATTGTGCATGATCGTCCTACCCAGGAAGAGTGCGCCGAACGGGGCCTCTGCTGCGCGTGCTGCTACTGTGGCGGATGCTGTTGTGGCGGGTACGTCGGTTCCTTCTGGCATATCTGCAGCGTGTCCGGCTGTTTCTGTTGCATTTATTGCCTGTCCATCGTTTACTGCTGCACGTCGCGTCCACGTGCTGTTGCAGTGGACCTGCTGGTGAAGCCCATGGCTCAGGGCATGCTACACCTTGCTTTTCGCCGGCAAACACCGGATCGTATCCAAGGGGAGTTATTAACGACTGAGAGTTGTCGTTTTGTAGCTGTTTTCTTTTTTGGACTTCGGTTCCCTCTTCAAGGTGTGGGGGTCACCGATGTCTTGGAGCAAAACTTGGAGGTGCTCCAGGAGTGGGATCGATGCAGTACGTTGTGCCTACAGCAGGTGCGCCCCCGGTTGGGTGTTCCTTGGGAGGCAAGCACGCCTAAGACCTCTTCCTGCATTTTCCTCTTCCTGCGTTTTTACTTCCCTCTGCTGTTCATCGGGTGTTAGCTGGATTGACTCCTCCCCAACGGCGCCCTTCGAAAGGCCCTCACAAACGATTGCGTGCGTTTTCCCGTCGTCTCTAGCAGTGCCTCTACACTAGTAGCATCCGCCTCACTCCTTTCGCTTTACAGCACGGATTCTGTTCCTCTCTCTGTAGAGGATGCAAGCGCTGGTAGGTGCGCTCACACGTACACTCTCTCACCGCTACCCGTCCATATACCTCAACAGTGTCGAAACGAGGCAGCATGCGTGCCCTTCGCGAGTCACTCAAAGAGGTTTCCGCGGATTCTTCCACCACTCTACTGGCGGGTCTTTGCTAAGCGTGGCTTCGGAGTTGAGATAATATCAAGTGCCTTCGACGCAGTAAGAGCGACGAGCTTATCGATCATATTCGTGTGCATTTTATCACCAACGGCATGCCCATCATTATGTCTTAGTGTACTGGTCCAACATAGCAGTCTTGCATCATGCTAGTATGACCCATTTCTGAATAGAGGTGGCATTTTTCTCCCATTCCTTTACCGGTCCTCCTCGCGTGCGGATGGTAGTCGGAGAGGTTGCTCAGGTGATATCTGCATAGACAGCAGGCACGGAGGCATCCGTCATTAATTGTTCTTGGTGGAAATGCACTCTTCACCTGATGGAATGAGGCAGTCAGGTTTGTTTCTGTTCGTCAAGGCTCCCGACCGTGGATCGCATCCCCACCCGTTTATGCCATGGGGCAGGCTGAAGCTTTGATGAGCATTTTTCAAAGAAAAGTGTCTAGGCGTTGTTTGGGCTTTTTTCTTTTGTCAGTTATTGCTACATGCTAATCCTTTCTTGTGTGGAGATGCGGTTCGTTGCTCGCGTCACCCATTGAACCATGCGGTTCTCCTAAGTGTCACTGGAGACGTCCTTCCTATCCGATGACTGTCGCGCGATTCAGAAGGACAAACAATTATGGAAAGAGAGCGTAAAAAGCAGCTGCCCTCTCCGCCAGCCTCAAAGCCTCCTCAGGTATAGCTGCCCAAGGACCTGTGCTGGTGGTGAGAGAGACAGGCCTGTCATGGGATGGAATGCGCCCTGCTGCACCTATTATGGCCAGGCCGCACCACATTCGCGCACAAACAACTACTTGCTGCCCGCGCTAGCATTACAGCCTGTACTTTGGACTGCCATAAAACACTTGCTTGATCTGCCTTAGTCAGCCTGCGACTCCGCAGCAATACGAGCACCAACATCGCACAGAGCATGCTAACATCCCCTCTTCGTTGGAGGCTGGTCGGTCCACCGCGTGTTCCTGCGGATGCTCTGCTGTGGCAACACCTTCGCACACATTTTCATACTTAGTATATCCTCACAAAAAGAGGTTCCCAACCATAGCTGACTACAGAAGTGTCGTACCTGCCCAGTGGAAACGCCACTGGACGATCCCGCCGCCGCGATCTACGTCTTTTGCAGCACCAGCAGCGCAGTGCAGCGGCATCTTCAAGAAGTGCGTTAGCCTTCTCCCCTCCCTACTTTTCGGCTTATTTCCTCAGACCGCCAGGCACATGAGATTGCATGCCTCTTGATGGATATGGGGAGGCAGATATAGCATAGTCTATGTGATGTTGCTGCATGCACCTCTTCTTGCTCGCAGGCTAATTATGTAGGGTCAAGCAAGTTCGTTAAGGTTATTTACGCAACAATTTGCAAGACTGGCGCATGTAGCAAAAGGATCGGTTGTGCATGCATATGGGTCTGCCCTGCAGCACTGCCTGCAGCAACGAGCTTTGAAGTCAGCGCTAAGCCGGCTTTGTCCCCGCCAGCTCCACCCAAGGCCTAAGCTGCTGTGCTCTGGACGCCTCGAGGCTGGTGAGGAGGCCATCCGCTTTCGCAAACAATTTCTTAAAGCATTTGAGTCTATTGCACCCTGATAAGACTCCTTAGCAAAAATCGAGGACTTTCGTGATGGCAAAGCCTTTGCCTAGGCCTGCAGCTCCCTCGTACTTCGCAACGTGGGTGAAGTATTTGCGGGTTACGGCTGCATTTGCAGCAGGTGAATTACTCTCCCTTCTTCCGTAATGCTGAGATGTGCATGGAAAGAACATTGCTTTCACGCCCCTCCCGTCATTCCGAAAACAAGCCCTTCAAGCCAACGCTTTTGTGCTCTGAAATGGTTGATGCGGCCCTTGCCTTTGCCTGGGCAGATTTATGCCAATATGAGCATAGAGTGTGCCTTCTCATGCACTAACTTAGAAACTAACCGTGCTTACCGGCTGTCTATAAGCCGTTTGCCGCATTTATGCGCGAATTTCGAACCCTACCTGCATGTGGGCGGGATTTCAGGCCATCAGCGTGGCTCTGCCTAAACGCCCATCTAAATTTGCAGGGAAAATTGATACACAGATTGATTCGACCAATTCTGTAGGGTGTGTGCTTCATGCATACAGAGACGGAAGGCTGGAGCCCAGCAGGGGCCCTAGAGGAATTTTGTGCTTTTAGCGCAAGTGTGCTAGTCGTTGCCAGTGTTGTTCCACAAGTAGTAATCAGTTGTGGGGTGAATTTTGCACACGCTTCTGTGTACTCGCTTTTGATTCACAAATATCTGTTTTTGCAGCAAAGCCCCGCCTCACCACCCACGTCAACGGGGCCCCCGGGGCCCCGAACATAGTTTTGCATCATGATTAGTTTTCTCCCGGACTATGCGACGTTTATTCTGGAAATTCCTTAACAGCCAAATGTCTCAGCTTTCGTTTTAGTGTGCTTTGTGTCTGAGGGGGCCTAGCTGACTGATGCGGCCCCCGCCTATATTGCTCTTATCATCATTGGCGTTAGCGGCTGTGGCGGACAACCTGACGAAGCAGGTGCGTGTACACCTACTGGTTTGATGTTACAGCCATTTTTGTTTGAAATAGACTCGTAATTCTGTCAGGACTGTCCTCCTGGCTCCAGGAGACGATGTGGTAAGGTCACGCAGACACCCAACCCCCCATATCGCGCTCTGGCAAAATGACCTGCTGAAAGCCTAGGCGGCTGGTGGCATCTCTTCCTACACCAACGAATGCATCCCAAGTCGTGCACTCAATCGAAGAGAAACCACGGCGCAGCTCAGGAAGGCGAACACCTGCGATTCATCCTGCGTTAGGCTTCATGATGTAAAGGGGCATGCGGGTGGCTGCAAATTACTAGTTTGCAAACTCCCGCATATGATCTAGTGAATAAATTGAAGGGACTGCCTCCTACCGTGGTCCTACCGTGCCTAGGGACGCCGTATACCGCAGCCACCACTACTGCCTTCAGGACACAATGCGGGATGCTGTCCATCAGGGAGAGAGTGAGGAGGACTCAGACTCAACTCACGCGTCTGCTGATGCTGCCAGGCTGCATGCAGTTGCGCGGCGGATTCAGCTGAGGGAACATGCTAGTAGGCAGCAGCAGCTCCAGCTCCACAAGCAGCTGCAGCAGCAACAGCAGCTGCTGCAACAGCAGCAGCAGCAACTGCACCAGCAGGATGCGCTGCTGCGGCACCAAGAACAGTTGCTGAGGCAGCAAGAGCAGCAGCTGGCTAGCCGAGAGACTGAAGCTGGACTGTTGTTGCGCCAGGTTAGCTTACTGCAGCAGCAGCTCGAAGAGAGGGCGGATCGCCTCGCAGCAGCAGAAGGCAACTATCTCGATGTCACTGCTTCGCTGCAGCAACTGCAGCAGCGCGTAGCGTTGGGCGATGAGGCGAGACTGCTGGTCGAGGAGGTGCGGCAGCAACAACAGCAGGACACGCAGCATCTCTATGCAGAGGTTCGTCGCCTGCGCCGCCAGCTGTCTCACCGCATGCAACTCTCATTATCCTCCGAAGAGAAGGACAGATGCGGAATGAGCTCTCGCGAAAAAGAAGCAGACTTGGAAAAGGACAGTGCTCATGGAGGTGCCTGCAGTGAATCGCCAGCTCAGCAAGTGGCGGCAAGGGGGGGCCACCAGCAGCCACCAAGTGGAGGGCTTTCGCTCCCCCCCAGGAGGACTGAGGGGGAGCCGTTGGACATATATACTGCAACCGGCCCCTGGTGCTGTGCGGAGGCAGCTGAGGCAGCTTCATGCACTGCGTGGGGTTGCAGTGCCTGCTGCTGCTGCAGCAGTGATGACCAGCACGAGGCGGTGGTTGGGGATCTTCGGGCTGCACTGCACAGTTGCCGGTGCGTCATGGAAAACAGAGTATCGGGGGAAACAGAACCTTCGTCAGCAGCGGCCTCAGGCGCTGCTGCCTTGGCAGTGCGGGAAGCCCTCCATCGCTGTCCAGCAGCAGGAGCCGACCCTGAAATCGTAGGCATTCTGCTGGAGAGGCTGAGGGCCGAGAGCATGCAAATTCGGGTGTACTCGCAGCAACGACACGCTGCGTCGTCCAGTATGACGGCGAGCAACACTGAATTGCAGCTGCAGCATCAGGGCGGGCTTGCATCCATAGATGAGTCGATGGAGAGAGAGGCATACGAAGTTTTAGGTACAGCACTTTCTGACGAAGTGTTGCTGCCTCTTCTCGCTGTGCAGAACATCTCCTCTCTTCTGCGCCTCAAGCAACAGGGTGTCTTGCTTGCTAACTCGCGCTGGCTGCAGCTCCTCAAAGACACAGTTGGCAGCAAGTTTCTAGAAGGCAGCTGCTGCCGGTCCGGCGGTGACAAGAACAGCACAACTGGCTTGATGCACGGGAAAAAAGCACTCGGAGCATCGCCTCAAGGGAATCTGACAGACAACGGTGCTGTGACGCCTGCTGGCAGCTGGGATACAAGAGGCGAACACCGGCAACACGTCTTGTTGCAGCTGCTCTTGCGAGGTTCTGGGGGAGTGGCTGCGGCAGCAGGGCTTCTGCGACACGGAGCTGCTCCTCTGTCTCTGTATGCAGCTACATTGACTGACAGAGACTCAGGCAACAACGTCTTCCACCTCATCTGCCTGAGGTGAGCTACTGCATAGACACTACGGCACTATGCTGTATGACTCCTCTATAGTGGCATAAGTACTGCATTGCAGCATTTCCCAGCGATCCTTTGCTTGGCTGTCGTCGCTAGGCGTTGTCTTTTGAAGCTTACTTGCTGTTTGTTCACAAGCGTTTGTGCTGCACTCATCTTCTAGTTCGAGTATTGTCACACGGTCCGGCTATTTTTGAGAGGAAGGATGGCCCCCAGACTTACGTGCTTACTTTGGAAACAGTCTTCTATCTGCAGCATGCATCCCATGTTATTTCCCATCAGGAATTTGCCGCAGCTCTTCGGCACGCTTAGTCTAACGTCCCTCCCTTGCGAACTCCTTTACGCTCAAAACAGACAGGGCAAGACCCCGGCGGATCTGCTACCTCTGTTGCTGCCCCCGCATCTTCAAGAGTTGAACGAGCTGCAGAAAGCTGCAGCGGCGGGGGAAATGCAGCAGCGCGCAGATTTTCAGGAGGGAATTTCAGGCGTGTCGTGCAACTTGAGGGCATGGCGGAGCGTCGTGTTCGAATATGCAGCGAAGGTGAGTTAGACAATCCACGGGGCTGTACGTGCCGTCGCTTGCATATTCCACATCCCGGAGTCTAGGGTGCGATTGCGGGGGGGGGGGGGTGTTAGCGCATATGGCGAATATGGGCAAGGTAACACTTATACTGCGCAGCCACTCTGTAGTGGCAGCAAGGCTTCACAAGGATGGAATAGCCACGCTAAATGACATTTGCGTTGTGCAGGCTTGCGCATATGGGTGTGCAGGCAAGTTCGCTTTACAGACAGCACCGTAACGAGGCTGCTTTGGCACTTTACACGGAGGCACTGAAGCTGCAGCAGCGGTTGCTGGAGAAGCAGCAGCAGCTTGATGAGGTCACCGGTGGCGTCAGCTCCTCCAATCTTTCACTGATGGAAAACACTGCAAAGCTCGCGTTTAATAAGGTATGGAACAGCGTCTCCTGAATGGAGGAAAACACTTCGTAGAATTAACGGCTGGTTCCGGTTTAATGACGGGCCACTGCCGCCGCCTTCGGACATGGTGGCGGATCCGCAACTTGTGTTCGCCCGCGGATCGGCAGTTGCAGCCAGCATTTGCTTTCTTGAATCTGTTCTGGTGCGGCGTGTGCTTGCCTCTGTGTGGTTTTTGCATTTTAGGGTAGAAGTGCTCTGCGTCTTGGCCGTTGGATTTGCAGCCTTCAGAGCTGTTCGCTGTGTCTAAGCATGACTCCAAACTACAAAGCTGCCTACGAAACTGCTGCAGAGGTGAGCTTAGTGTTTAATAGAAGAACGTGGCAAATATAGTATGATAGACGGAGCGGAGAAAACAAGGGACAGGCGTACATGAAGGGGCAAATACTTGTTGCAGCAAGACAACGGAGTGAATGGCAGCAGCATTCTTACTTCTGTGTGCTAGCACTCTTCGGTCTAAATATATTTATTGCACTTTGTAGCAGAGACAGCTGTCCTTTTCCGATGCTGCATTCTTTCGTTAGGCTTGCGAATGGTTGCTGGACTTTGAAGGGGCGCTCAATTTCATGCAGCTCATGCGGCAGCATTGCCCAGATTCCTTCGCTGCTGAGCACTACCAAAAGTACGGGCCATCTTTTCACGTGGTACCCACTTACCCTGACACTGTCTTCGGTGGTGTCGGTGGTTGAGGTACCTTGTGGCAGGCCGTCACGATAGCGGCCTCAGAGATTCTTCCGAAATTTCCCGCAAGACAAAGTGTTCAGTTGGTATAACGACAAACTAACCGGAAGCCATACACATGGGCTTGTGCGTGGCTGCTTTGCTGCGTTGCTTGATGTCCCATTAATAGGCGACGACTGTACGAAGCCCAGTTGCAAGCATCTAGCTTCCAAGTCCTGGGGATTGAAAGGGGTGCTCCCAAAGCAGCAGTAAATCGCGTACGTTTGGGAACAACTTGCAGGGTGCAGTGGAGTTCTGCTTACGTGCTTTTTGGTATCTGCTAACCCTTGCAGTGTACATCTGGAAGCAACTCTGGCCCTCTCAGGCTTCCTTCAGCAGCAGGCTCTGCACTGCCGTCTCGCCTGCTTGGTTCTTCCCACATGCAGTCAGTGTCATTCATGCGCTTCATTTTCTCCAGATCATTTTATGCCTGCTTTTATCCGCAGGCATTCCGCCGCATGAGTATTTTATGGCATCCAGACAAGGCTTCTGCTCTCTCTGAAGACCTCCGTCTTAGACATGAAAACCACTTTAAAAGGTAGGAGTTAAGAAGGCTGCGTTGAAGTGCTTTGCCGCCTGGGGGCATCAATTTACCTGATGTGCCAGCGAAGTCTGTGGAAAATACTAGAAAGCGTGGGGGGTAGTTTGCCGCTTATTGTTTTGCGTGTTTGCAGGCTGAATGAAGCGCGAATCACGCTGCTGGATGCTGAGTCCTACGCGAGACAGCTACTGTTGCCTATTCAGCCACTTTACAGGCATCCCGAGTTGCTCGTCGTTGCCAAACCGGTGCAGCAGTCGACGCCTTCTCCTACCCTGGTGCAACCGGAACAACTGACCACCGAACAGCAGCAGCAGCACGACACTCAGCAGCAGAATGATCAGCAGCAAGGGCAGGATAGCCGGCAGCAGGAAGCCGATGAAACGGAACCCCGGCTCGAAAAGCTGCAGCAACAGAGGCAGCAGCTGCTGCGCTCCATTGGGAGCCTTCAAAGGCAGCAGCACGAGTTGCAGCGTGAACTCGAAGAACACCAAGCAGCAGCTGCACAGCAGTCCAGTTGGAATAGCACGAGTAATTCCTTGCGTTGGCATGAGCTACAGAAGCTGCAGCAGCAACAGCAAAATAAGCAGAGGAGGCTCATAGAGTGTGAGACTGAAATAGATCAGTGGCTGCACAGGAAGCAGCAGCAGCACCACGAGGACCAGCAGCACCAGCTGAGCCAGCAACCGCAGCAGCCTGATGAGTCGCAGCACCAAAACCAACAGCAGCAGCGAGGGGAGTCTCAGTCAACCGAAACAGAAAAAGTCGAAGGTTGTGCAGGAGAGAATCAAACATACAGCTCAACCGCCTCCCATCGCTGCGAATGGCAGCAAACGCAACAGCGCATTCCAGGAAATTGTGAAGAAGAAACTCCAAGCGCTGCGCCTTCCTGCCAGACGGCAGCTCAGGCTTTCCACCAGTCCGTGTACTGCGTTTCCCCGTCAGTAGCGGCTGCGGCAGACGTGATAAATGAAGCAGCAGCAGCTGCTTTGTCAGGGCGGGACCAAACGAAACCTGAGGGTGACAGCCCTTCTTGGGACTCTGCCACTTCCAGCGACAGTGATACGGACGCAGCGAAGCCACATACTGTCTTTGAAGGGTATGGGCACGTTGGTGGCAATAACAGCTCAGGGTTCCCGACGGCAACAACTGCTGTGCCGACACCTCCGCCTCTCAGAAGAGAGGCGAACGCTTCAACGCAACAGCGCCGCAGTTCATCGGAAATACCCCCGTCAAGGACCTCACCAAGAGAAGTAACTGGAGCAGCAAACGCCGGGCGAGCCAGGGACTACTCTGGTGCCGGTGTATCTCGCCTCCCAGGCCGCTGCGGCTCGCGAGCTTCATCCGCGGGGCCTCAGATAAGGACAGGAGAGGCAACAAGAACGGCAACGACTGCAGCACCAGCGGCTACTGCACGGAGGAGCCTCACGACATGCATTTATTCTACGGCACCTCGGCACGCTGCCGGTGCTGCTGAACTAGGGAAAGCGACTCAGCCAAAGAGGAATACGGCGTACTGGGAAGAAACAGACAGCAGCAGCAAGAGCAGCACCAGCGATAGCAGCAGCTGTAGCAGCAGTAGCAGTGGCAGCAATAGCGAAGGTGAAAAGGGAACCACTGACAGAGGCACGGATAGACAGTGGACGGAGGCGAATGTCTTTGGAAGAGGCAAGCTCGCGGCTGCGGCTACGGGTGCTGCTGCTGCTAATACTGCAGGAGCGGGAACCCCAGCAGTTAGTGGTAGCGCGGCTAAGTCTAGCGTGCAGCCGCGGCAACAGCAGCTTCCCTCGCCGCCCCCTCGGCGAGTAGCAGCGACACAGGGAGTGCGGAAGGATGGCAGCAGAAGCAGCAGCGCTGGCAGCGGTGGGTGCAAGACGAGGGGCACCTCAGGCCGCAGACGTTTTGTTCGCACAAGGGGTTATCTGCAGCAACAGCAAGGTGCTCCCCAGCAGCAGAGACACGACCAACACAAGCACCAGGAACAGCCGCAACGGCGGCAACAGCTCTGGAGGGGGGCAGTTAGCGGGAACGAAGCCGCGGGCGGCGCCTACCAAACAGAAACAACTAATGTGACTGTAGCGGGCGGCCCTTCGTCGGATGTGACTCCTCAAGCAACAAAGGCTGCTGCAGCTGCTTGGCTATTGCCTCCCAACTTCCCCGAGCCGTTCGGTGCAGAGGGGTGCCCACTGCAGCACCAAGCAGACAACTTGGGCCATGCTTCAGGTCATGCGCCGCAGCAGCAGCAGGAACAGCGGAAGCCCCACTGTGATCATCCTGACCCAGAGAGCGTGCTCCACGCAGTTGGACACCAGCAGAGTGAAGGCGCGCGAGAGCAAACCCTCGTGGACTCTCCTGCGCTGCTTCCCCAGTCCTTGGATGCGCATCGACTGCGGCAGCAGCGACTACAGCAGGACATACAGCAGCAGCATATGCTGCATCGCGAACTGCAGCAACAGCGAGAGATGCAGGCAGCAGCACAGGCAGATAGGCGCCAACTCCTGTTTCCAGATGAAGATTTGCTCACATTCCCGGCCAGTGCAGAAGCAACGGAGGCAGGCAGGCCTGTAGTATCCGGCGAGACAGTTGCTACCGCGGGGCGATCCGTGCCAGCAACTCAAGCGGAAGAGCCTTCTGCTCCTCCTGATGGACGATGGGCCAACTTTGAGGAGAATTTGCAGCCTTCTCCAGATAAAGGCCAACCGCAGAGAAACCCGCGCTGGCCAGTGCCGCCGCAATGCAGGAACGCTGTGGCCGAGGCAGGAAGCTGTCCAGCACATAGTGCGCTGCACTTCCGCCGAGGACAAGAATCTGCAATTCCTGCGGAAGGTAATCCCGCGGAGATTTGCGGAGGCGGCCAAGGGACATACAACCCTGAAATGCAGCAACCCAGAAGTGCCAGTGCCGGTGGCGCTGCCAGCGCCGGAGAGAGCTGCGGCAGTAACGCTAGCAACCTCAGCCCCGGCCGAACTGGCAGGAGAGGTAGCACAAGTGGCCGTAACAGCAGTAGCAACAGTGAAGCTGAAGACCCCGCTGACCCTTTACGGGCATCTGGACAGTGGAGGTCCCCAATATACAGCCAGCAAAAACGGCACTTGCCCCAGCAGGAGCAAGAACACTTATACCGCTCCGTGGCACAGGATACCTTTCCTCAACAGATCCCCCCTGAAGCGGACGCCGCCGGCCCCAGCCATTGGGGGATGGCTGCACCGCAGCGAAGCTCCGTGCCCCCCTTGGGATGCAGCAGCGTTGGTGTAAATGACAGTGCCCCACTGCGTAGAGGCACAGCAACCGCAACGCCGACGAGGTTATTTCCTCATTATGACCCCGCGGACGTGGACATGCAACGCTCAACAAGAGGTGTCAGTTTTAGTGGATCTCACGAGACGTCGTGCAGCGCTCCTAGTGGTGGTGGCGGTGGTGCTACTGCTGCCTTGTGTGAGGGTCATTCGGCAAACGCCGGTGACGCGTGCCGGCAGCTTTCTCCCAGGGGAGATGCGTCCAGCGCGCTGGGAGGCAGCGGGGCTCCGGTACGGAGCGAGAGCCGCCAAGTGGGAGAAGTGCCGCCTGTGTTGGGCTCGTGGCAACACTTGCGAACAAGGGGCTCCCTGCCACAAACGAGGGAAAATGTCCTGTTGCATTCGCCGAGCAGGTCCCAACGAATGTAATTTAACTCAAATTCCGCAGACTGGCCGGGGTGATCAGCTCAGGTGTGTAAGGCTGAACGATCGGCTGTGTCATAGTTGATGGGTGAAGATATTTTTGATGGATTTTACGTGAAGTGGCGAAACCCTGCCAGGCTTTGGGGCCTTCTTCAGAAGGGTGACCCTGAACTTAAAGGAAAACACGTGGGCTGAGGAATCGCAGCCAAACAACTCCAGTCTAAGGTTGCTGCGGCTGTGCTGCTGCATCATCGAGTAGCAGCAGCAACAGTTGCGCAAGGCGCGAGAGGAACCGCTAGAGCTAAGCATGGTATGTGTAGTGCATGGCTATGCGGCTGTGGCGGAAGTTCTTCGGCCCAATCATATGCATCCGCCAGTTACCAGTTAGGAGCAGACATTTTCTGCCCCCATTTACTTTTCGTGAGACTTGTGGCAACTTCCTTCTGAATTATCAAGTCATTCGTCACAGTAGTGTTGTGCTGTAAAAAAGAGCATGGCTCAGCTGAGTCGTTGACAGCTTGATAGCATCCCTAAACCTCGGCAGATAAGGTGGCAGCTGCCTTTTTTGGCTGCTCGAACCAGTGTGCCAGACAGGGCTTGGATTCCAGTCACTGTTATGCACGGGTGCTGCTACGTTCAACCAATTTCTTGTGACGCCGTCGGAACTGAAGGCTTAAGCAGGGATTTCAACGACTTTGCAAACCCCTACATCCGGAGTCACCAGATTCTCCACTGCATGCCTTCTCGGTGAGTACGCAGCCTACAAAGTACAAATGCTTCAGCACGAGACTTCGGAGCCAACTGAAGAAGGTGCTGGGAGATTCTGATTCTCCTGGATCATCGTATTCTGTGGTTGCATTCTGGAGGACTGTGTCTCCACTCGAAAGAGACTCCTGGCTTCGCGAATTTTTCTCCCTTCCTAGGGGATACTTGGCAGTAGGTTGAGAAGTAGAGGTACTCGCTTTGGATTGGAATTTACTTTTGCCCTTAGCCTGTGACTCGATGAAAAGCCGCTGGAACTCAGGCGCAGCACGTCCCTCGACAAGCGTAGCCCTCAATCTTCTCATCGTTGCCGCGTTGGGCACAAGTTCATCAGCGGACGGGCCTTCGGTGTCACTGCTGTTGTTGCTGCTGCCTTCAGTTGCCTCACTATGATCAATAAAATCTGAAGCTATGGTTGATGGATTGACGCCATCCTGAGACCAAGAATTTCAGCTAACACCCTCTGCGGAAAAGCTAGGTCTCTCACAGTGCTACGGCATGGGGAGAGCTCCCAACAGATATGAGTTATGATGAGTTGTGATGTCTTAATGCCTTATAATCAAAGATACTCGCAGCTGCGTGAGCTTGGTGTGTTCGGATTTGTGCTCACCGCTTTTGGGATGCGGCACGCAGAAGAAGTCTCAAACGTTCCCGTCTTGAAAGCGGCCATGCGGCGCCTGGCCCTTTTTGCTGCTCCTCTAGCAGCGAATGCCTTTGCCGTGGCAGCAGGCGAGCACGAATTTACTCCCGGTTCCTGTAGGATAGCCGGGTTCCTTTCTGGCCCCCAGGAAGCGTAGACTGGATTGGACGTATGATAATGCACAAAGAAAACGTGCTGAAGCTTGTAGTAGTGCACCGTTTGCCATGTGGCAGGACTGGCTCCAGTCTGCAAACGGCGTAGGGAAAACAGCAAGGGAACGAGTGGCTTCATAACGCAGTCGGGCCTAATTAATTGCCTGCATTATTTTTTGTATCCAGTCTGAAACGTTTCCTTGAGACGGCAGACTACTGTGCACTGTGGGGGCTCACCGCGCAAAGGTATGTGAGTTTCAGCTGTAACCAACGGGGTAGCAGGACTGAAAAGAGCGCCACTACTCCCGCTGAAAATCCACATATGTGGAGAGTCTGAACGGCACTTCCTGTTGTTGTGGGCCGCAGCAAAAACGACCCGGCTGCTAGAAGCAATACTGATGCCCGAAGAACCAAAATAGCCTGTCAAGGACATTGGAAATAAATTTATTCAGCTAATTGGAATGCAACCGAAGGCCGGCACTTTTTACGTGTCTTTAAGGAGATTCGCAGGTACTTTCCTGTCTCAACCCTGAGACAGTATGCAGGACGCAGCTCCCTATAACGGCGATTAGGAAACGGGCGCAGCGACAAGTCCCATACTTGGTTTACAACTGCGGTCATTTCGGGGTTAGGGCGTTTTGCAAGACGCAATAATGCACCCTTGTAAATCCAGTACAGCAGGACCCATGTGCAGATGGCCTGCAGACTGAGGAATGGAGCAATTATTACATAGAGGGATAGAGAGCAGAAACCTTGCATCATTGCTGCATACCTGCGCAAAAAGCAGTGACCTCACAAGCAAATGAAGCACGCAGCAAAAATAATGGTACCAGGCAAGCGCGTTTCTGAGGACGGCCAGCAACGGATATATTCTCACTTTGTCGGAGTGCAGAAATCTGGCCCCTCCTGTAGTCGGTTGAAATCTGCCTGAGATATGGGCTTCTTAAACATTGGCAACAAGCAGTCCCGGCGCATTACGCGCATCTGCCACCACAACAATTCAGGGAATGAGCCAAGGCATTTTCATAGGTTCGCTGGGAACAACTTCGAGTGGAATGCGCTTCAGGACAAACGAACGTAATATATGCTAACGAGACGCTTCTCAGCAGCAACCTCAACCGACTCTTTACCAGCCAGGGCCACTGCAGGAGAGACAATGCGATTTCACTCAGAAGGAAGGAGAACAGCTGCATCGCGACGCACTCAATCAGCCCCCCTCGAACGTACCTGCAGAGGGAATCAGCATTGCAGTGAACAGTAAATCCCCATCCTTCAAATGAAAGATTGCCATACATCTGCCAAGGGCAGAAAGTGTGTGTTGAAGCACTTTGATGCATATATCTTGTACAAGCCCGGTGGAAGTATACGTTTCGCTGAGGTTCTACAAAAGCTGCCACTCGGGCTATTCTGCACTGAGATTGAAGCACGGCAAAGGAGATGAGGGTTCAGGCAGAACTCACCACCATCTTGGGTCCTGGAGCACAATTATGTACGTCAGCCCCGTGTTTATGGTATACGTAATTGTCAGCCGTACCATGAACGCAACCTGTGTTGATGAACTTTGCAAGCCAACAGAGAGCACCAGTTTGGGCTCAAGAACTGCCTTGCTGCTTTCCTTACAAGCACGTGATCTCGTAAAGGCGGATGGAAGCAGCGTATATCCAGCTAGTGGTCTCTCATGCGAGTTAAAAGGCACAGGACTAAACGTAGAAAGCTAATCACACAGCATAGAGGTTTTGCTTCATACAGTGGCGTTCGCCGTACCTGCTCTGCAGTTCGGCTTATGTGGCGTTCCTTAAGAGACTTAATCACAAGAACAAATCCACAGCGAGCAGCAAAACTGCACATTTTACTGGCATTTCCAGCTCAGCGATGACGGTACACGCAAACAGGCAGCTCCAGATAGTCTGAAACCGGACATACCAAAAAGGAAAAGGCAACCCTTAGGATGGAATTAATGCAGTTGATTGCCACCGACGGCAGTATCGACAACAGCAGAGATGCCCACGACTCTTTGTCCAGCTGCAGAGATAAGCCCCACCCAGCAGCAATCAAAACCCCAGTACAGCAACAGCAACAAGCTTCAGAAGCCATGCATTCATTCGAGCGCACCGAAGCTTTGGGAGCTAAACACAGACTGATGTCTTGGCACACCAGACTGAGTAGCCACTGCTTCCCTGACAGCCAGGGCTGGTATAATGTTAGGGTTAAACATGTAAGCAAAATCTAGTTGCTTGGAAGACAGTGAATGCCATGCAGCCTGCACCTTTGATTGCAGGTGGTGGGCTGTCGCCTACAGGGTTGTTGAGAGCCTCTTGAATTGCGCTCCCGTTCACAGACATTATCCAGTCTTCCACAAGTTTGATCAGGCTGATACCAGTCTGAGCACCTCACGCATCAATCTGCATCTCACAAATCGTCAGATGCTTTTAGCGAACTCACGGAAAAGGTGGAGATTCAGTCTAGTCTTCTCAAGTGAGCTGCGTAGCTGCCACGCAAGTAGAGCAGCTTACTGACCCCTGTGAAATCCTTATTCTTTAGGCTGATATTTAAAATAATCAGCATTCCAGCAATGCAAAAAGAAGCGATGCACAGGCCCAGCGCAACAACCCACAGCAGGGCCTGCAATCCAACTAACAGTTTAACAATCCACTATTTCCTAGCGCGTTTCCTAAGCACTTCACTGAAAGCATCTAAATGGGCCGTCGTGACATTTATTTTATGCTATGTTATGTTCTCACTTGAACAGATAGACGTTTTGCTTTAGAGAAGCTGAGGTTATCCCAAACAATATCCTCCGGGTGAGGCGCCGGCTCCACCTCAGCGCCACATCACAAGCACATGATTTTGAGGGTTTCTCACCGGTCCGTTTTCGGATACTTCTTAAAACGCAGCCCGCGCTGGTATTTTTCTGAAGGAGTTCTGCTGGGGAGGCTGTTTTCATTCGGACGTGTTGTGTTCAGTGATGTGCTTACGCCTATTGGATATTGCCCTCTGAAAAGAGGGGCCGACTTATTTCCAAGTAGGCCACAAGTCCACTTTCGCAAAATGGATCTCCATGTCCGCAGCCTTGTTAAGCATTCATCCCGATCCTGCGTGGATGAAACAAAGGAATAGATCATGCCTTGGCCCCCCAGAAACATCATTGCTGGTGGGTGATGCCGTGATAAGTGCCTTGAAATGCACGTGAAAAAAGCCACTACTTACAGCAGCAGGCAAAACAACTTCTTACTTGCGCATATTTGCAAACGACTACAGCGTATCCGGTACTCCTGGGCAGTCAATATCATGCCCCATCAAAAACTTGGAAGTGGATTAGACAACGAATTGTGTAAAATGTTTAAATATTACATGAGGCGCAGGCGCAGGTACTTCACAATCTGTATCTGAAGAGTGATTCTCTATTACATGCTTCACTCCAACCCAATATATATGAAACCTGGAGAAAGTTTGCATGGAGAGTCATTCTTTTCTACCGTCTCTGTAAGTCACCTTAGGGTGTCCTGCTCCACTCGAGTTAGCAGTTTGCGCAGATCGTTTGCAGAAGAGGAATCCTCCACTGAGTCACCTTCCCTCTTCGCATACAAAGGAAAGGCCAGGTGCGCATATGACACACATGTTGCTGGAATATTGCATGAAGGTAAGACAGCTTGCTCGTTGGTGTGGTGAGCACAACCAAGAATCTGGAAATAGTAGTAGGCAACGGAGTAAGTGTAAAGCACTCTATGAATAAAGCTTCTTGTGCAAAATGTTATCCACCGGGCCCGCCTAAGTGCATGAATTGGAACGCATCAAGCGGGTCCCCACCTTCGGGGAACTTCATGGCAAGAGAAGGCGTGAGTGCCAACCTTGAGAATATCGAGGCGCTCTTTCAAGCTTTCATGAAGCTTTACATGCTCTTCGTAATGCCTAGCATCAAAGCCTATCACAACCTTGACAACAGATTCCGGAGGTTGGTTAGGCAGCACTGCACTGCAAAAAAAGCGGGCTATTTCTTCTTCGTCTACTGCATCGGCAGGGAATCCGTCTAACAGGAGTGCAAAATCCCGTAGCTGATACACCTGCTCCCCTGCTGCCTTCCTGAGATGCTCCTAAGCACATTTCAGAGAGCAGAAACTTTGAAGAAGTGGAAAGGTGAGCTTTGTTGAAAATATAGGCTCTTACAGGAGGTTCACGAGGTGCTCTCTACCTGCCGTCTGAATAGAACTGGCAAGAGGAGAACAGCGCTCAAGACCATGACTAGATGCGTTACAGGGGGAAGTTGGGACTCGGAAGCCTTTTGATCCACGCATCCTGCTGTAAGGAGTGCTGCAGCAAGCCAGCGGAAAACCCGTTCAGAAGAAACGCGGTATGGTGAGGAGACGACGAAGGGCAACGCACCTCATGGACCATATGCAACAGTCGATGCATGCGCTGCAGATAATGTGCGGTTGCTGTGGGGTCACCAGGGGGTAACATTTGACTCAGAAGTTGTACCTCTGTTGAATGTTGAACAATTTGTTTGGGCATCTGCTGCTTTGTTTGAATAAACGGCAATTACAACCCCAAGGGACAAAAGCCCATTCAGAGCAGAAGAAAGCACGAGGAACTTTATGAACTGGAATAGTAGCGGTATTCCTAAAAAGCATTTGGAATTCAGTTCTACACATGAGACCGAAATTCTAAGTCAACACCCATTGTTGGCACTGAGAGTGGCTCGAGATAATTCTGGGAAACGCTAACAATTCGCTTTGTGTGGCAGTAATACCAGGCCCGAGCTCCCCAAGATCCGAAAGCTTGCAGCATAAGGGGTATGGTGGGGACCTAGGAAGGCCTGAAGGCGTGAACACGGTTCTTGGGTCTTCTCCATTTTGCAGCCTTAACAACACAGACGTCCCAGTCTGTCGAACCCTACTGTATATCTTGTGTTCATATGCCTCCAGTAAGTCGAGCTTGTGCCATGGAACTTCAGTCATCGTCTGCTTCTGCGTGTGTCAATCTCAGCTCGCGACCATTCGGTTGCATGCATATTCAGCACTAGTTGAAAGGGGAAAAGGGGGCGGGTAGACGGGAGAATCGCAGTTGATTTTGTAGGAAAGTACTCTCATTTGCTTCATGTATAAGTACGCCAGAGGCCAGCAGCTCAGTTGCGTATAAACCTGAGCAAGGGCCCTACTGTTCGTAGCGGCGGCGTGGGCACCAGCATCCCAAGCCAAAAAACAGCGCAAAACTTGCAAAAGAAATGCTGCGCATATTAGGGAAAACAAACTTATACGCAACTCATGCTCATGTCGATAGTTGCCAATGTTGGTTTATTGTAGTAGCGAAGCGTCACGCAGGGTCACTTCTGCATGCAGTGCTGTGATCGCGCTTGCGGCACGATTGGTTCGTGCTTCGATTGGTCTTCCCAGCTAACGCATGTTCACCGTTTTTTGCTTAGGTACTTTGCTCTATTTACTCATTATACTATATCCTCCTGTCCGGAGCACTCTGATTTATTGGCCTTTCCAGTCATTCGCATACTGTACTAGGTAGGCACTCTCGGCTGGGGTGTCCGCCTAGGAGTAAATCCTGGCCCTGAATGCCAGTGAGACGAAAAGTGTGCTTGGATAAGACAAGCATATTGTATTTAAAAAAATGTTTATCGCCTGTCCGTCTAGCGATGCGTCAAAATCACTAGCGGTTGCGAGGGAACGAAATTCCATCGCCGATTGGTCCACCAACGGGTATTGGCCACAGAAGAGGTTGATCCCCCTTAAAAGAAGGTTATACTTCCGTTCACAAGCAAATAGGAAATCTTTCTTACTAGTGCTTGCTTGAGGTTCTCAGCGAGGCCGACATCGTAGGGGTTCGGCCGCCCTGTGCGGCGTTTTTCGCAAAACTCGATGGTAGTAGAGTTGGTGGTGATGAGCAGGCAGTGGAAGATGCAGAACGGTGCAACAATGCTGAGGAGCATATTAAGTTTGATTGCTTTGCCAGGCTATTATTAGGTCACGTACGCAAGCATGAAGAAGCTCAGCGCAGTCCCAAGGAAGGTGAAGAAGACTTGTTCGAAGGAAATGTTAGAGTCGTCAATGGAAGCGCTGACTGATGCACCATTGAATAGCTGTGTCCATGTTAGCTTGTGAAAAGGTGAAGTACCGGTGGCTGCCATGGTGGAACACACGAATGTCAACGTTGCACCACTGTATAACAGTGTCAAAAAGAAAAACTTGTAGTTGAAGAAACCAACATCGTTAGCAACCTGGAATCCATGTGAGATTACCACCAGCATGCTCCGCAGCCATAGAGAACTTTACTCACCCAAGGACAGTAATGGTCCATCTTGAGAACACAACGTCCGCTATTGCTGCTGTGATGGCATCGGTCGGGTTTATACTTGGAGCATTTGTGGCAGTATCTAGCTCCGCCTACAATGCCCGCATAAGCATTTGCCCAACTTAGGAAAGGAACTTAGTCATCGTACCGTCACGCTTCCTTTCCGTGATGAGACTAGGATTTGGCTGCCTCTCCCACTCGTGAGTGTCTGCAATGAGAATTTCGTCAACACTTTTCTCTAGAAATGCTTGTGGAAGTATATTTACCTGGGATACGGCCGGGATCCGTCGAGTACGTTTTGTAGAACGACCATAAAACCATGGCCATTCCAGCGTGGGCTGCAAGTCAACGCTCTCAACGAGATTCCCATTTGAAATGGCGGGCAATCGTCTTACCAACGAAGAAGTGAAGTGCACCAATTGCAATAGCTCCACGGTCACGGTACTCAGGAGGCACCTCAAATTGAAACATGGGCAGGCAATGGTACTGCAAAACGGTTCTCAGTGGTGTCCGGCTCGTTTAGTTGGAGGGAAGAAAGAACTTACCAGCAAGTAAACTGTGTACAGAATGGCCATGACGCTGCATATCACCTGCAATTTATGTTGATTTCCGGTTTTTCGGCGACCCGAAGGGTTGACAGTAACCTACGATCATGGGGAGAAAGCGGGCAAGCCGCTTTCCTTGGTCTTCCCGTCTCTCCATCATGGTCACACTGCTTTAGGAATTCCCTAAAAAGAACAGAGACCTCAGTGCAAAATCTCTTGCACTAGCGGAAAGAAAATATGGTTTGGGACACAACTGAAGCAGGCCTTTGCCGGACGATTCAGCTGTATGTACGAACACTCGGGAGGCTCGCAAGCAGGCACTCTCATCTCACACGGGCGGCCCTCCTTGGAAATGGTCCGAATTCTATGTTGACGATAGGCGTGTATTCTAACAGAAAATAATTTAATCGATGATTACCTGATGGCGGTCAGTTTTTGGAAGGATAAACAATCAAGGAAAGATTCCTCTAAGCGTGCTTCCCTTGGGGGCAAACGCATCGCTTAGCACGAAACTGCTGCCTATTTCTCTATACGAGGCAGTGCCTTCAGGACTTTCAAAAGATAGACATCCAGATGATACATTGCTCCCTTCGCCGTGTGAAAATCCATGAGTGCAAAAGCGATGGTTCCAGCTCGGGCACACAGAAAAAAGGGTGGAACACACCCCAGCAGGACACTTCGTAAATAGCATTGGTGGCTCCCTCCGTCGTACTGAAAGACCCATTTTTAAATAGGATAACTGAGAAATGGGGTTCCACTGCAGAGTTCGTGGTTCTATCAATACATAAGCTGTCCAGCACTTGGTAGGATCGAGGGGCAAGACACTAGTAGCATTCAAACAATAAGCGGTCAGAAGCAACGCATATTGAAGTGTATATGGAACAGCATGCTGCAATAACGAGGCCTGATGCCCATTGCTGGGAGTGGCCATGTGCACGGCACCCCAGTGAGCTTTGGCGAAAGCATTACTTTTTCCAATATTGATGAGTATTCAAACAGCCCCTAGTACCTTGGTCGCTCGCAGTACCCTTTAACTTCTATAGCGGTTCTGAGTAAGATTATGGTGAAGCATGCACGAGAATGCTGTACCGTGGTAACGTGGCCACCGCAAGACAGCATTTCATTATTGTGAATCGTCAAACCTTAATTTGATGCCCATCACAGTCACAACTCCAGGTTACCCGAGGGCATTGCTTCTGGCAGATTAGCCTACGGCCAAATCCAGAGGAAACACATTCCCAATATTGCACGACCTAAACAATTACTGTCCTGCCAAAGTAGCGCAAAGGGGTCCTGGCTGCGTCTTGAAAGCCTGCCAGGTAACAGGTAACCCTAACTCCCTCAATTTCCACACAACATTCCTTGTCAACCTTTAAGAGTTCATACGCGTTTCAACTACAGTAAATTTGTTTTCTGCCCGTGTTTACAAACTGGTCTGTGTGCAGGTTCGATCGGCTGGACGGAGCGAGCGGCCACCTTGGGTTGGCGTGTTGGTGAAATGGAAGAAATGCGTCCCAGTTGGTTAATATATGGGATATCATTACGCCAAATTTCAAAGGTGGCTCCACTCCAATATTACCTAAGAAGGTTTTGGGTAGGAATTCGCCTCTTGCTTCGCGGCTACGGACCTCGATCGTGCCCATGGCGAGTTCGTCGATGGTACAACTTTTTGCTCTTTGGTTGGCATAAGTGGATTTCAGGGGTATCAAGCTAAATTCATTGCTGCCAATAACTAATTGGCTGCCTAATGGCCAATGGCTCCAGGCTTCGGACCAATATATCGGGGCTCAGAACATGCGCAGCCTCCGCCTGAAACACACAACAGCCCCGAGCACAAATTCACATATTCCTCACCAGGTGAGGATAGTGTTGCTCGGTATGCCTTAAGTGGAATGAGACGAAATTCAACTCGCCGCATATTTTTGGAGTACGCACGCTCGACCGACGCTGCTGGTTGGGTGCAGCGTACCAGGCGATGGGCGAAGTTGGGCCTCTCACCACGTTTCTTCAACTATGTTGAGCACAAAGTGTGTTCGTTTCTGTATCGCGCTAGAATTTCTTCAAATGTTGGGCATATGGCTATCATGGGCTCTGGAAGGCGCTGTTGGGCGAATCCTGTTCGCTGGCAGGCGTTCAGCTGCATGTATCTCTTAGTCACTGCTGCGGTCATTTTATCTTGCGCATGCAAGGCCGTAGCTGGGCTTGCCACAAATGACGGTCAAGCTGGTTCGACCCAGGCAGCGGCACCGCCTGAAAGTAACGCGCTGCTTTTTGCTGAGCCGCTTTATGGTGATGGCACAACCTTCGTTGCATCACGAGTGAAGGCTGCGTTGGCTGCCGGCACACCTTCATCGGATTTGGCAACAATTGCTGCAGAGGCGGCTGCACAAATCTCTTGGAGTGAATGCTCTCGCTTCTGCAACGGGGGTAGCCAAACCGCTGACAACGAACGAGCACTCAAGTTAGCTATTGAGGGCTTGCGTCGTGCTTTTTCCAACAGTGGCAAATGGTCTGACTCTTATGCCCTTGAGGTGGAAAAAAAGATAGCCCAGTTTACAATGGATGGTGACCCAGCAGCAGGCCAGGTGAAGACTCGCCCTTGCAATACCTTCCGGTGCCCTTTTGAAGTGCCAACGGATTTAAAGAGTGCAAATTTGCAGATTGCGCGGGAGCCGGAATTGGTAGCTTCCTTGGGAGTGGTCCCGCAGGTGGAATTTACTGATGCATGCAAGGATCGGCTGATGCTGGATCAGATTGATCAACAGATCTGGACTGCAAGGCGCAATGAACACTTGAATTACCGAAAGGTGCAGGAACATGCAGGGGAAATTGCAGGATGGGAAGCCACTGTCCTTGCTCCAGAGCAGCTTAGTTTGTACAGTTGCGTCACTTTGTGCCGACTACATCACAGGTGCAGTGCGCTAATATATGCTGAAGATATTCTTGGCATGCAAATGAACAAAGGCGGCAGCCTG
Source organism: Eimeria praecox (assembly GCA_963920595.1). Classification (NCBI taxonomy): domain Eukaryota; phylum Apicomplexa; class Conoidasida; order Eucoccidiorida; family Eimeriidae; genus Eimeria; species Eimeria praecox. The sequence goes on from OY986952.1 coordinate 2,408,134, forward strand.
TCCGAGGACCCCAAAGGGGATGCCATAAATGCGCTACAAAGTGCGATGAGAAACGCAGATTCTGTAATGGAGAGTCTTGTTGGAAGCTTGGCCAGTCTCTCTGAACGAGATGGGGACTCGGTGAGACTGAATTCGCGTAGCGAAAATCCAGTTTGCACATTGTACACAGGCGTCAAGGCGTCACGAGTTGCAGAGTGTGGGATTGAGCCCACGAAAAAGGCGGATAAGAATACGCTGACTTTGCTAGTGATAAATCTAGACATGGACTTTGGAGATGCAGCCCGTGTAATGCGCGCTTCGTTGGCACAAAAGCTTGAGAGGATGAAGAGTGTGTTGAGTGATGCAAGCCTCCTAGTCAATAGCACAGGCACCAAGAACTCGAAGGCTGCCACCTTCCAGCAGAGGGCTGAGCGGCTAACGTCACGGGTAATAAGAGTCACCCACCGCGCGCAAGTGGCCAGTTACATCCTTCCTCAGGCTGTTAGAGTGATGGAGGAAGCTGCTCTTAATGCTGCCGAAGCCCTACATGACTCGCAATCTGTGGGACAGTCCACGGCACAGGTTTCTCGGCTTGGCGCTGGCGAAAACGAAACTGCCTTGCGGTCTACGGACGGATCCCAAAGAACCTTTTACTCAGCAACTCCTCTAAGTACTTCTTGCTCAGTTTTCTCAGGTATAGAACTGCTCAATCGTGGATGCGTACAGCTTCCCGCCTTGCAGACGCACTCATCAACCCTGAGCTCAAAATCGTCTGTGGATGCAGCCGAAAGCCAGCAGACTTCAGAGGATGCCAATGTGATGACTTGGCAGAAGTGCCAAGACGTGTTAAAAAATGTTGCTCACCTCTTGGACAAGTACCGCACTGCGGTTTCTCAGATACAGGAATCGGGGGAGGAAACCACGATTGCGGCAAAGGAGGCTAAGCGATTACTGCCCCTCATACTGGGTTTAAGCGTGGAGGAGACGGCGAAGCTCTCTTTACCTGACATTTCTGATCGTCTGCAGGCAGAGACAGGTCTCATGAACAAGGACTTTGCCAAGTTTCTCGATGAGAAGGATGCCCTCGAAGTTCGAAGGGAGGTTGTAGAGCGTCTGGGTGAAGGGAATGGCACTATTTTTGCTGTGTTTAACACGGCTAAGCAAGTGTGTGAGATAAGAGCCGTGAGTTTCTTGATACGCTTCCTGAAGCACTGAAGTTCTAGGGACCCCATTAGCAGAGCCAAACACGTTACTTTGGGGGGAAGGGGGGGGGGGGGGGCAGTAATGGCCTCACAACGTGGTTTAGCGTTTCCTGAACTTGCCGATAGTTGTGTAAGACGGTCCAGAGACTGAGAAAGCTTGCTGTAGGGGATATGCTGGTCTGTGAGCGCACAGGTTTTTGAGCCACGACACGCGGAGAACGGCAATACATTAGGTGCTCAGTTCCCTTCTGCCTGTGCTTCATTCAATCCCTTCTCCGTGACCTTCTTGCTTGCTGAAAGCAGTGATTCTGGCAGCACTACTCAAGAATCGGAGGCATACAAGACCAGAGTATGCACGCTAGAGGACGTATCGTGCGCATACTCTCCTTGGACGTCGTGGTCACCGTGCTATGACAGTTATCAGCTCGATGGTTTTCAGACGGATGAAAGTAGGAACAACGCAGAGGTTGAACCGGATAGTGCAGGCCAGTATAGGTCAGCAATGTGGCAAGTTCGCGTCAAGGAGACGTTGGCACGCCCCAAGGTGGCGATACAGTGTGATGCTGCTGTTGAAGCTCGGCTGTGCAAGCACAGAGTAACAGCAGCGACTGAAGCTTCAGGACTGATGGGGGGCTTCACTGCTGCCATTTCCAAGTTGGCTTCAAATTTGTGCATTTACAGCCCGTATTCGGAGTGGAGTGAGTGTTCGCCGAAGTGCAGCTCCGATGACATCTCAGGAATTACTGCTTACAAGACCCGCACACGCACTGTGCACCAACACCCAGTGCCAGGCCTGGCATCCAGGTGTGATACAGCTTCACTTGAAATGCAGAAAGCCTGTGGGACGGTTCCCAGTTGCTCAGGGGGAGTTGTTGAGGAGCGCAAAGTTGATACCACAGGCGACCACATAGAGAAAGGGTTCGACAGGGGGAGTTATACAGCTCCTTCTGCCATTCATCTGCAGTCCTATGCAAAGATCCTGGACCCTGAAGAGTCAGCTCGTGAGCCTCTGCTTCTCAACCCAATAGTTAGGAGGAGCTTCGAGGCAAGAATTTCTCCTAGCAATGGTCCTAGAAACGACGTGGCAGAGGCGGAGAAAGTACCAGTTGGCCACTTACACACAAAGGCGTTTGAAGGCACCCAAGAGAGTTTCTTGGTCAAATCTCATGAAGGCCTTTTGGTAAATGAAACAGTGGAACAGCCCTTGGATAAGCCTGCTTTTAGGGCACGCACAGAAGACGAACCACTGGCAACCCTTAAGGACTCGATATCTGTTGAGGGCGAGCGAAGTCAGGACCCTGATAGTAAGTTACCACCTATTGTGGCAGCAGCCAACGAAGATGGTGATATTCTAAGCTCTGCGGCTGAGGAGTCTAATGCTGAGGCGCCGATCGAAAATAGTGATACGCGGAGTCTTACTGCAGTGAGGAATTCTGCTGCGGCACGTCCCACTGAGGATGAGAGTGCACATGATCCTCCTGTCGTCTCAGAGCCGCAGGAGGAGCCGTTAGTTATGCCATATGACTCGCCTTTCATTGAGGATGGGGTTGCGCAGAAACGTATAGGTGAGGAAAGTGCCTGGAATCCTGCTGTCGAGGGGAAAAATCATGAGTCTGCTATGCTGACACACCCGGTGTTGACTATTCCTTATGACTCGCCTCTTGGTGACAATAAGTCTGGTAGTTCACCTGGGACCATGGGCAAGTCCGCGGAGGCCTTAGACCACGTTCCTATTGATACGAGAGACTCTTCGGAGGGGAGCATGGAGCCTTCTAAGCATACGCCGGAGGGGGATGCGGCAGCCTCTGAATCTTTTTTCCTTGGGCTGTCTTGCTTCAGTTTTGTTGGCTGCTGTGTATTTGGTGGTCTTGCCTCCACCGTACTAGTGCTAATTACAGTTGTGTGCAGTAGAAGGATTCGTTCTTGGCTAGGGTACGACTGGTCTGGAGCGACGGAAGAAGAGCGCATGGCACTTTTGAAGAAACACGCTGGCGCTTGCCCTCAACCTGTTGCTGCACCTCTGGTTAACCCCGATGGCATCAAGGTGTTGAAGCCTGACGGGGCTTCCTTAGTAGTCTCTCCTTGCCTGAATCATTCGGGAGGACAGTATGTGACCCCAAACGGATCTAAGATTTTTGTCACGGTGGAAGGCGGCTTTGTTAACAGCTGGGGAAAACCAGTTCAAGCTAATGAGCTCCCAAAAGAATTGCTCGCAAAGGTAAGCGCAAAGATCAAATTTAATGTAGAGAGGCATGCCTTGGCGGGATAGCTTCGAAGCGAGCTCCACTTGGCAATTAAGACTGCTGAAGGGGTTGTGGTTGGGGTTCGTACTTTATCCGTTTCTGCAGGTGGATGAGGCTCATCTGAGGAAACCAGTTCCGTTTGAACCACTTCCAGTAACTATTAACGTGCAGGGACATGCGAGTGGATTATCAGCCAGCAGCGGCCCACCTAGCAAAGTACTAGGGATGCCACAACAAGCAGTGACGGCACAAGGAAAGCAAATAGCGTCTGGCGCTGCGCCGAAAAAAGTGGGTCCGGAACCTAAGCAGATCCCGGAGGTTCGTCGGAGCTCTGCTGTGCCTCAAATAAATGCGAAAAAGCCAGGAATGCCTCCACCCAAGGCTCCAGGCAGTGGCTAGATGAAAGGTGGCTTGCTTGCTTTAAACGGAGGGCGCCATTCAAAGCGGTGTGGGCGCAAGCAGCCTAGTTCTGACTTAAGGAAAGTGTGCAGCTCTCCAGCTTGCATATGGTGATACTCAGAAGCCGATAGGTATGCCTGTCAATGGACCGATTAACTCCTTATTGCGACTGGCATGCTGAATTTTTAGAGATTTTTTGTCGTATCAGCCGCTGTTCTAAAGCCGCCAACAGCCGATTTCAATAACTCAACTGCATTGGGGCTTTGTTCAGCTTACCCCAGCTTCCAGAGCGAAAACGTTTCAACTTAGCGGCCCCCCATTTCGGCGATCCAACAGGCGATTCCTTGCTCTCATGAAAATTCCTTCGCTGCTCCACACATCCAACGGCTGCTTCACACACCCAACGGAAAGCGGACGGTTGGGTGACTCTTCTTTCGTAAGAAACTTATGTAGGTCCACCTCATTCTATTTCTCCACGCAAGCCCGTACCAGCAGGATGCAAGAAATGGCCTAGCGGTGCCATTGGCCTTTAAATTGACCGGCAGGCGCAGATGCCGCAAGCTGGGGCAGACCTGAATATATACCGTTTGCTCTGGGTGGGGGCTGGCGCCTTGCCCTCACGCCTTCCAGCCAACAGCAGCGTATGGTTTCTTATCACCAGCTGCACTGCAGTATTCATGTGTGACCGTTCGAATGAGATGGATTGAGATGAAAGACAGGCGATTTTGTTTTCCCAGAGCAAGTACTGCTGTGCTCGGGTGGGTGAGCGTCGTCGAAGCAGGGTTACAGTCCGTGCACGTTGTGAGCGTTGGACGCAATTCTGCCTTTTTTTTCATTTTTGGTTCACATCTGAGTAGGGTAGCCCTTTGTGTAACCTGCTTAGCGGGATTTCGGTGAGATGGCACTTGAGTATGCACTTAGAGCTGAATATGTGCTTAGAACTGCATGAAGTCGATTCAGCGCGTGCTGCAGTACGTTCGTAGGCACTTAACTTAGTCTTCGCTGCAGAGTGACGAAAAACGCACGGTGTTACGTAGTCCGTTGATGAGCGCAACCTGTGAGGACAAAGCCGCCAGTTTCTGCCGAGGTGTGGGTTGAATAATACAGAATGGGCTCTCTGGAGTCATCGGCGCCCTAAGCGCCTCATGAGAAGCTCAATAACCTGAACGTACACTGAGCGGGCTACCTAGCTGACCGGTTGAAGAGTGCTCCAGAAATCGAGTGGCTTTAGTACCAAGCGCATGAGGCGCACATGGATGAGACTGAGATTTATTTTTAGCCGTGTGATAGCTTCTTAGGTGTATTTGGCTTCGTGGCAGCAAGGGGTGCAAAATAGCTGCTGTTCGAAGTTGCCAGCAACTATTCTGAGGAGGGGTGGCATAACTTGCTTTGCTGATATCGTGCGTGATTATCTACTGTTGATCGATAATAGAATGATGCATGCATCAGAGATGGCATAAGCACGGACAAGGCGATAAGTGCACAGGCCGTACAGGAACTCGTGGAAACGACCGAAGTGAGTGAGCAAGATTTTTAGCCCACGAGTGTGTTGTACGTCTTCACGTTGAGATTTCCGCAAACGGTTAAACGTCATTGAAGCATATTTCCACTTCTCGCAGACCAAAGGGTGGTTAAATCTTCTAAGCCCGCACGAAGTAGCCACTTTTTTTGAATTTCGCTGGCAAATCAGGAGGCACGACAAAACTACACTGCAGATTGTGGATCAAACCTCAAAAGACACACTTGAAACGTGTACAAGTATTCCGGGCCTAGATTATGAAGCCTTTTTCGGTGCTTTAAGTTATTTGTTTGGCTAGTTCTGATGGCTAGATGTAAGCATGCATGTACGAGGACAGAGCAATCATGCGTCGTAAAGCTTGTCTCCAGCGGCAAAGGGACGTGGCAACAAAGCGAATAACCGATCGCTTAACCCTTCAAATAGTACATTAAATTTGACTTCCGTGCGCAAGTAGAGTCTTGCCTCTTCATTCGCTTCCTTGTGCTCTCCGGATTTCAGCGTCCGTTCCCACCGAGTTTCATCCAGTACGACAAGCCACGAGCGAGTTATGAGCATTGTGTTCTTCTGGTTCATCTCTGAGGCCGAATATGTGTAGAGTTTAATTATAGGCTCATGGTTCTTGTTTAAACATGCTTGCCGTTGTGTACCAACCTCTCTTCTGCATCGACAAAGAATCTCCAGCAGGTTCCCTGTGCTCACGGTTCTGACACCGGAAATTTTTTAGGAGACGTTCTGCCTCGAAATGTGGAATTCTGGATAATTTATCTTTAAAAAGGTTAATGCGAACATATTAGTTTGAAGTTACAGTGGTGTGGGGCCGTTCCGGTTCTGCGGAGCGACGTAGGAAACTACATGCCTACCGCCTCACGCATCCTCGAAAGCCAGCCTTAAGGCTGTGTCTCAGTATCAGCGGTGTCAATTAAAAAACCAACCATTACAGTTTGGGGAAGCATTGGTGCTTGTTAGCCGCCTTACTTTTGCCGCTTGCGCAACAATGCAAGGGTCGGAGCTTGAATCTGCTGACGGCTCCAAGTCCTCGCCACAGAACAACATAAGCAATGGCAGTATTGCTCGGAGAGGCAATCCCAGCAGCGCCGCAATATTTGGAGGTGGGAGTCGTGAGGGTACATCAGCAGCCCGAATGGGTCTCTATGGCGCCCTATCAAGCTGCGCAGCTGCTGTATTTCTTCAACCCCTAGATATCATCAAAACCCGACAGGTGGCTGCTTTGGGGAGCTTCTCCGAAACTTTTATTTGGGGCATTTCGGCGCTGAATCACTCTAATGTTTGTCCCAACAATTCTCTAGCTGTCATATCCTTTCATTGTACTCCAAACTTCCTTTGCCGCCACTGCTGAACGAGACTTAGTTCCTCATTGCCCCTTATCTGTGCTTTTTGTATGTGGTTTCAGCAGCAACAGTGCCTCTCAGGCATTCAGCCTTCAATCAGAGCTGCTGCGTCTTCGATATACAAGGAGTATGGAGCCTTGGGCTTTTGGCGAGGTTCATTTGCCACCATCCTTCGGGTGGCTCCAGGGACCGGTGAGTGTGCAAGAATCAGAGTTCAGGGCCCATGATTATGAATATTGACCACTTTTTTGCTTTTTAATGTGTGCCGAGGGCGTTATTCAATGCAAAGATCTGGACGGGTTATGCGTAACTCCCCCAGATCAACATCCCACACTCCACTTTAGAAGTATAGAGTTGTGAACAGTTGCGCATATGATTTTTTGTGTGCATTTGCGGTTCAGGCATTTACTTTGCAGCTTTGGGGCCAATGATGGGAACTTGGGGGGCTGTAGCTCCTCTTCTAAAGGCTCTACCGCTGGAAAGGCTAACGAACACTCCCGTAGAGGTGTGTTTCGCGGCTGTAAAGGTCATTTCTCGTGTACTTACTACCCACTGTGGGGTAAAATGCACTTTCTGACCGACGAGTCTCCGGTGACGCCATGTTGCAGATGCGCATTTTTTTTTCCGCAGCTGGACCGGAACGTTGTCCCCGCATGGTATCTGGGAGTCATTTCCGGTGTAGCCAGGGGAGCAGCAGTGGCTATTTTTAATCCGATTTCCATTGTAAAAACTAGAATGGAGTCGTCATTGGTGAGTTGGTCTTATTTCCGCTCACCTTCGCAGTGGCCGTTAGTAGGAAGGCACTGTGGTGCTGTGAGAGGATTCATGGGCGTGTATGGAGCTTCAGTGACTAGAGTTGCAGTGCAAACCTAGTCACACTGCATGTGATTACATCCACGTGTATGCGTGTCTTTCCTTTCATTTCTTTTAGGGACCTGGAGGCATGATGCAAGCTTTTATACAATTGCTCCGCAACGAACGCCCTCTTGACTGGTTTCGAGGGACTATGGCGACGATTTGTCGTGATTTCCCTTTCTCAGGGTTGTTTTTTGTTGTTTATGTGAACTTGAAAAGTCATATGGGTGTGGAGGCTGATTCTCGAGAACGCGTCAGTTACTACGCACTGCAAAACTTCGGCTGTGGGGCCGTTGCAGCAGCGACGGCCTCCGCTATCACACATCCATTTGATGTGCTGAGGACGAGACTACAACTGGATGGGGTGGCTACAGCAGTGACAATGCCTTCGACAGCAGTTAACTCTAGCATTCAGGGCAATCACAGGCAAGGAACGCCACAGAGAGGGCTTCTTCGTCGTGTCGCACAGTTGGCGAGGGACGAAGGACCAGGCGTCTTGTGGCGTGGCCTTGGAATGCGCCTGCTGAAACGCAGTCTCATGGCTGCACTGACTTGGACTTCTTTCGAGGAGATAAAGTCAGCAATTTCAAGTCGTCCTTAAATATCCCTTGCTTTTGGGGGGAAGACTGAGACCACGGGCCGTAGATAGCTTGACTAATCCTTGACCTTGAAACACGGTTCTTCGATGTATTGTTTGTGTTGAGGCAGTTGTACTGCTGCTCGGGGCAGCGATGGAGTCACCTTTAAACCGCACCACTCCTCTGGACCCTGGCAGGACAAGGCTGTACGCACTCCGGTGCACGGAAGAGGCGTTTTTTGCAGTGTGATGTTATGCTTGCTCACCGGTTCCTTCTCGGACCCCGTTAGTGAGAGAGCTGAGCCTTGGTTCTACGACTTCGGTGGGGCCAAAGGCCTAGGCGCAGATGGGTATTTTTGCATGTGTGCTTCCCCGATTATGGGGCCTACTGCATCATCGTCAACTATCCAAATTTGCTAGGATCACAGAGGCGTGAGTGGCATTGCACTTTTCGTTTCCAGGGACCAGGGAAAGAGCTTTTCTATTCCAGTTTGTAGAAAGGCACAGAACGACACCTACTTTTTTTTCAAGGCCATCCACCGTAGCTGGTAAAGCCAGTCTCGCAGAAGTGCGGGATTCGTCCTGTAGTAAGCTCGACCTGCTGGGGCCGTTCATCGCCACGCCGCGCCGCAAGAACCATGGAAAGGAGTTTGCCAGGAGCAAACCATTGCTTCACCTTAACAATAACACTGGTTGTCTGAACGTCCACAACTCGCTGCTGCTGCAGGTGCAGAGAGAGGGACCGCCTTTGGCCAAAAGATTGGTCCTGGACCGACAGTCGAGGTAGAGCATGTGCTTCCAATGTATTTGCCCTTGTAGCGCGTCACCTCGAAGTCCTGTTTTGATGGCATCACACCTGCGGACTGCTCAGCAAACACTAATTTTTTTGATGTCTGTCGTGCGTTCGCCGCCCAAGGCATTTCAACTGGATTGTCAGGGGCTCTGTAAGCCGAGCACGCGTGGGGCTCTGTAGGCCGAGCACGCGCATTGCTCATTGGGACAGCAAGGAACTCACGACCACTTGGGAAGAAGGAATTTATGGCACAATAATTCGTGGTCAAATGGCTGCAGCTGGTGCTTTTAATGCTCCTTGCAGCCTTGTTTTTGCAACAAAAATCTTTCCCTAGGAAGGTTTTGCAGCTTCCAAGGGCGTCATACGACGCCCCAAAGCATAAACTAGTTGTGCAGACACACTGAATGCCATTTGTAGATGGGGGCTTAAGCAGTTACACGTAAGTCTCGATGTGCGATTGAAGGCAAGCGTCTCAGTTGGGCGGCGCTTTGAACTTATGTACATGAACCTTGGCGGACACGGTTGTAGCGCAGACACATTTGGCATCAAAAAATAAATACGAGGTGTCTAAAATGACTATTGAAGGTAAGCGACGAGCAGTGCGTTCCTAAGGAGATGGAAAATCGGCTTCAGCTCCACATAGCCAAACCCCGCTGTCGAAATTGCATCGCAGCAGGCAAGCATGCTTCCAAACTTTGGAGCAAGGAGCATGACACTGACCCTGGCATAGCAAGCATTCACGGATGCCTTGCTGGCTCCATCTGCCAAATTTGCCGGGGTGAGCGACTGTCCGATTTCGTGTCAACCATGTTTCGCTGTTGCTTACGTCTTGCTCTGCGTCCTTTTGAGACGCGCACTTGCCCGGATATTCCAAAATGCTGGAGAGTTTGAGCTTGCATAATGCCATCTATGCTTGCAAAACTCGAAAATTGAAAGTAAGAGTAGTAGCTTCGACCTTCTGCGGCCATTCTGTGCATCAGAGGCAGGCCGACACTCAGAAAGTGTTTACTTCACGCTGTGCTGGGAGCCAGGTTAGGCCATGCGTCCCTGTAGTAGAAGCAATGGTATAAGCTTTAGCAGCTGCTCATTCGCCTGGGTTCACTCCTTGATGGCCCAGCACTCCAAGTTTGTTCAGGCGGTACCACATTTTAAACATGTATAGTTGTCAAAGGATTCGGACGAAAGCGGAGTTTGCCGTGCAAAGGGGGAGTTCATTTATGACTCACTGGGATCACGTCGATGAGTAAACGCACATTTCTGAAGCTAGGGAAGCGTTCGTACAACCGTCAATAGGGCGTCCATGTTGTTCTTGCATGAGCCTTGCCTGTCTGCGATGCATGCCCCCTACATATTCATGCATGCTCCCTTAGAGTTGCATTTTGAGGGGAAACTGAAGGCTGCTCAGGGTTTAACTGGTGGGGAAACTAAAGCTGTTTGGGGCAAACCTTTTCCATCCATGGCAGACGAAAAGGTCTTGCAGCAGAACAACAAAGCTAACCTGCTGTCATTCCTCGCCCAAAGCCAAAGCTAGTGCTAATTCTTCATAGCTTAGTTAGAGTGGCCGTTACTTCAGCCTCTGAACGGATAGAGAGTGGAGCGCGCATATCCCATTCCGGTGCACGCCATGCAAGTGAACCTCCCTATTAGAGGCCTCCCACAATATAGGGTCTCTCGATGCTGTTTATTCCTGCAGCGTTGTGCCCCTATTGCGCACTTTTTCCTTCCGTAACTTCCCACATGCTGCGCGACTGCGGCGCATTCTGTGTGTGCATCGAGGGAGCGCTTTGTAGAGCAAGAACAAATGGAAGGTCGAAGCCTTTCGGCAGCAAAATGCCGTGGAAAATATAGTTGAGGAGTCCAAAGCACCAGCCAGTATCTTCGAAGCTCGTGAAGCCCGAAGCAACAAAGCCATGCCGTGTGCGAATACCTGGTTGTATAATACTACACACAACGAAATATCAGCGCGCGTTAGCGCTGCAGTAGCCCAAATAGCACAAGCGGGGACAGGCTGTCCCATGTAAGTAGGTGTTAGTCTGATGGATCTGTGACGGGCATAGTGTTGTTCCTCAAGGAACAGAGAAAGCAAGACACAAGATGGAGTTCCATTTACACATCAGTGTTTCTGTAGTTTTGAAGACAGGCAGATAACTCCTGCTTCGTACCATATGGGTCACGCAGTGGCTTTATAGGCGTTTGAGGAGCCCCGTGTTCTATTGCCACTCAGCAAACACAAAGGGGATCCAAAGGGTATAGAACAGGCATACACAATCCTTCACGTTCAACGCATTGCTTCGCAAGACTGTTTCACAATTTCTCAGGTTGTGGACACAACCCTGCAGCGAAGGTGTTAGGTTTATTCCATGCATCGGAGATGCTCCTTTTTTCGACTCCCCTCCAAAGCACACCAAACGTGCCATGAGGGGCGTCTGGAACTACGCAATTCACTGGTTGGAGGCGCCAACCTGGTCGAAGGCCTTCACACGCAGCTTTGCTCCTTTTCGATTCGCCCCAGGTTCCGCCCTGGTAGTAGAAGAGGCAGCGTTCCGTCTCCTGCGGTGGCTAGTCGAAGCCTGGCCTTGTTGCCGCTGGGGCTGTTGCCGCTGCGAAGAATGACTCAGGAATGGCTTCTCTGAAGGCTGCACGCAGACCACGATACTGGCAGATGCAGCAACGTCTTCTGTTCTTCGGTCCTCTATATATTGCAGGCTTTCACTTCTATCGTCAAGTCAACGGGTTCAGGTACTGTCTAAACAAAATACCTGGCTGGAAGCTACAGAGATTCTGGCAGCTATCCACACTCCGTTAGGATCCCTTGCGTGCCCTGTGTTTTCAGTGATTGAGTTATGTCAAATACACAATACCTTTTTAGGGTTGATAGAAGACATTGCCACCCCTTCGGCTGTCCGTATTCCCATTTCGTGCACCTTTTGGTGAGCTTCCTCCGATGTTTCGGTGTCCAGTGTAATCCCTGTTGTATGAGTAAGCGTAGCCACTTTCGGTCCTTGGCATTGACCGCTAGGAGCATCTTCGGCTGTGGAAAGGTTTATGATCTTGAGAAGATCCTCTAGAAGCTTGCGCACTGCGAGAGGGTCACGAATTTCCTCAGACTGAATTAACTGGGGAAGGGCAGGATGTACAGACCCTTCTAGTGCAGGTTGCTTCAGAGAGGAGGAGGCTCCTTCTGAATACGGAGGCAGGGCGGCGACGTTGATAGGATCATGCGCCTCCAGTAAAAGAGCAGACGGCTGCTGTTGTGGTAGGTGAACTGGCAGTCTTGGGGAGGCTAAAGACGGGCTGCGCTGAGAGGAACCGAGTGAGATCCTCACATCATTTTGCGGCTGAGCCTGTTGCTGCATTTGATGTTGTTGCTGGTGCGGCTGAATTTGTGCCCATTGGGGAGGCGGTACAGGAGACAGAGGTTCGACTGAAGCATCCTGTGGTGGTAGCTGCAGTTGCTCAGGTTCCAAGTGCTGGATCTTGGCTGCGTCAGCGAGGTTCTGGTTAAACAAGGCCCTGTCTCGTAGCGGTTGAAAGTGCTGCGGCTGCTGGAATTGTCCTTGTCCTGGCTCTGACCATGTACGTGGGTAGTGCTGCTCGCCTTGCAGAGATGCCAGGGATGTCGCATGAGGTAGTGTCCAGCTTTGCGCGGGCGGCATATCTACTTGCTGATGCGGGCGGCAGAGTTGGCTCTGCTGTAAATTCTGGGGCTGCTGCCGCTGAAGTTGCTGCAAGTGCTGCTGCAGCTTTTGCTGCAGCTGTTGCGAGATCAGTAGCTCCTTCTGTTCGTTCGCTCGTCCAGCCCGCGAAAGAAACGTGCTTAGGTTATCCTTGTTCTGTTCGCCTTCTTTGCGCTGCAGCTGAAGACTCTGCAGGTGCTGCTGCAGCTGTTGCAAGCTGATCGGACGGCATGCTGATGAAGGACGACATCCGTTAATTTCATCTAGCTGGTTGAGGGAGAGTCGGCTTGAGGTTTCTTGCTGTGCTTGCGAAATCTGTCTTTGCATAATTGACTGCTGCAACTCATCAAGCTGATGAAATTGCCCTCGTTGCGAGTGCTGCTGGGGAAGTGTCCTGGGTTGCTCATTAGGCCTCGAAATTTGTTGAGGATGGGCCATACAGAGTTGGCTAAGAAGCTGTAGGTCAGACCAGTCACATGAAGCCCTTAGCTGCTGTTGCAGCTGCTGTTGCAGCTGCTGTTGCAGCTGCTGTTGCAGCTGCTGTTGCGGCTGCTCGTGTTGCTGCTGCAGTTCATGAACCTGCGGCTGTTGGACCCAAAATGATGATTGGGAATTAACCGGGATGGAAGGCGGCTGATGCTGCGCAGACACCGCACTTGCAGCGGCTGCAGCAACTATAGCCGCCCCTAAATGATGCTGCAGCTCTGCTGTGAGGCGTTCTCCAGCCAGTGGCGGTACGCTTGGGGCAGCACTGTCTTTACAATGATGCCATCCATCTAGACATCCGCTGCTGTTGCTAGGGACGGAATAGGAGGACGATCCCTGAAACCCTTGCTTTTGCGGCGTCAGCTGGCACTCAATTTGTGACACCTGGGCAGCTGAAACGCTATCAGAGCTTCCTACAGTTGACGGTACGCAGCGCATAGAAGCCTGGGAGCTAGCAGACGCCCGCAGGCCGTCCAGAAGAGGCGTCGGTTGCGGGGTATGACTCCAGCTGTTGGAGTTTCCAAAGGGTTGCTGGCCACTTGTTAAATGCAGAACTCCTGCAGGGTGTGCAAAGTGCGGGGGAAAGCGGTTGCCACAGCTGCTGCTTAAAGCTGGGGAAGGCGGCGGGGTGGGGGGAGGGGGTGGCGTTGCAACTATGTGTGCGTGTGAGTAATTCAGATGGAGAGACGAAGGCAAAGACGGATCACCCTGGTAGAGCAATGACAGATCCACCACCGCGTTTGGCACCGCATCCGACGTGCCAATTATTTGCAGAACGGTTTCCTGACAAGCAACGCATGCATACACGCATAAAGAAGCCATGACGCTGGCACAGGGGCGAATGGCTGTGCTCAATAGGTTCATAGAGGAGGCAAAGGTAAATTTAATATTCAGCTGAGAACCGAAGACTTCGGCACCTTCAATCCCAAGTGGTGAATCTTATTGTGCAGATATCCGCCTTCTGCCGAAGAGAGGATCTCAACGCCGTGCTTCTTAGCTGCGGCGCACAAAGTAGGGAAACTAGGATCCCCGTCATTATCTAAGAGCAGAGATACCTTGAGCCCGCTAGCCGATCCCCTCAAGTGTACGCTTCGAACTAATGTGGCGAACACGCAAATATAGACAGACTCTGCCTACCGACTTCCAGCATTGGCACACGCCCCTCGGGATCGGGTGTGAAGATATGCACAAGCGCAGACTCCGGCACAACAAGTTTAAAGCATCCCTAAAAATCCCACGCAGCAAGCATATTTTTGCCTCGGAACAGTTTGCGAGGGCTGATAAAAGCAGCCTGAACAAGATTTAGAGGAGTAGTTTAGCACACCAGGCTGATCCAGAAGGTTCAATATATACTTACCTTGGGTTTGCATATTTTCTTTCCATTGTCAATTCGTCGCTCCTCCTCCTTATGCATTGCCCTATCGAGTGCCACTCGAGAAACTTCCAGCAAGGCGCGCTCCACGCCATCACCAACTCCCACGGCAGTCGCTGTCCGCTCCAGCAAACAAGGAAAAAGTTCTCCCCTCTTGGATACGCTGACCTTTAGCCCCGGCCCATTTCGAGACTGGAACTCCTCAATGCCTAAGATTTTCACCGCAGAGGCAAAATATTGCAGGAATGGAATGAAACTGCGCGAAACCTCCGCATGCTCGAAAATCTCGTTAATTGTGTATCGGTATAAAGCTGAAAATGGCAGACGACCACCTATAGTAAGCATGGCGCTGACCCACCAACGCCCTTTCGCCCAACCAAGAAACCTGCGACATCTTCGCCTACGAGGAACTTGCAGAATTTGAGTGGTACCGTAGAAGCCACTGCATTGATTTGCGACTTAAATGAAGCCTTCCGTACTGTATCTGATTGTAGCTGGCTTACTGCGTGGGTGATGCCTAAAGAGTCTGCTCGGCGATACACCCTGGAATCAGAAGTCGGTAGGGGCGGAGTAACTAACGAATACCCGGGGCGTTGCTGTAAAGCTTGCTGCTGTTGGCTTTCAGGGGGGGAATTAAAGGAGCGAATAAATCCCAGGTCAAACGTGTCCGTCAAGGCGCCTGAGTTGTTGGGTGCCTTGATTGCCTGCTTCGCTGCTGAGGACTGAGGAGTGTACGGGGGTGCATCAGCTGACAAACAGAAGCCAGAGGATCCAGGCCTTTTCCCCATTGAAGACTGCGAGGCCTCCTTTTGCTTTATCTGCGGCTGATTGCCCTTTGGTGTGATGCGGCTGCTCTTATCGGCCTGCAGGTTCTCCCCCTTGGGAAACTCGGGTGTCTGTGCACATTCGGACTCTTGCGGTAGCATTTCCCCAGAATTACTATCAACTGAAGCAATTGCGTCCCCTGGGGACATCAACGGTGACAGTGGTGCTTCTGTTGCTGAAGAATCTATTGCATGATGCTGAGGAACAGAACAATGCAGCGCACCCTGCAGCACTGGCGCCTTCTTCAATTCCTGTGGAACGTCGCTAGTTGATAAGCATTTCTGTAAGCCTGCAACAGAAAGACAATATTCAGGGAAAGTTTAGGGCAGCCTTTGGGAAGTCAGCAGGCATCACAAAAAAGATGCACCTCAGCGCGCAGCAAGGAATTTGCACTGCCTCTGGCGACGATGACACGGAACCCATGAAGCTGCGCTTGCCTTGGGATGCTTGAGAAGAGGCATCCATTATATTTGCCGTTGGTCACCGTATTGTGGTGCTGGTCTGCGTGTTACCAGCAAAAATGCGGGCCTAGCTAGCAAGCTTGTCGCGATGGGTCGAACTGATTCACCAGCGTGGCTAATCTCTTGCTTCCACGCTGACTTCCACAACATGCAGAGAGTTTCAAGAGTGTGCAAAAGCTGCAGACTGAGCTGGTGCGTCGGCTGTCGTTCATGCCACTCATGGAACTAAGTCGACGTTTTGGCACCAGCGCAACTTTTGAGTTGTCAGAGAGTATAAATGTCAGGGGGTGCTAGAAGATAGGGTTCCCTATGTATTTTGGCGCTTCGTTCGGGAAACGGCACCGAAGGGTGAGAGCAGGATACAAGATGCGGCCCACAAGTACGATCAGGAACAGTTCGCGAGGTGGCCAAGAGCCTGCCAGCGGCCACTGCCACCCCACAGGACGCCGGGAGGTCTTCCCTGGCTGTTTACACAGCTTAGAAAACCAGTGATGCTTGAAGATGGCGTATGTCCTTTGCTTGTGGGACACGGGATACCTGAAAAACAAGTTCACTCCCCACCGGCGATGCAGCATGTCCCGACTCGTCTACCCCACAGAAATTCTACAAACAACCGGAAGCGCTGAATAAGGGAAAACTATAAGAAAAAAGATCACTAGATGCCACTTAGCTTGCGATCTGGATGCTTATGCAAGGCAAGTTTGTCGTATGCTCAGAGTGGTGACAGGTCACCTGGGCGACGCTGTGGTCTTTCAACGGTTCAAGCACGTTCAGGTTGACGACCTCGGTCTTGTCTAAGGGCAACTGATGTCTATTTGCTTGCCAATAAATTGCAAATATTTCATCAATGTTCAGAAGTTAGAACGTGAACTGCGTAGTCAGTGCCAACGACCGCTGGCAGTGATAGGCTGGGACCGCCAGCGGAGGCAGCCAGTCAGAGCTGAGCTGCCATCGCCACGGCGTCACGCCGAATGAAACTGCGCATGCTTCTTTTTTTAATCCCTTAACTATGCAGCTCATCCAAATAAATGGGAAAACCATGCACAAATATCCCTAAAAACAACGGAGCGTCAATGAAAGATGCAAAGGGCGGCCGGACGAGTAAACTGTAAGGCCAACACATTGAGGCTGTGCCGATGTCAGCAAACTAAGACAATGTGAATTTCCACACGAGGGCAACAAGATTTACCAAATGCATACACCAACACTTTTAATAACCAGTGGCTAAACTCCAAGAGTATCCGAAGTCCCTTCGCGCTTCAAAACCATGGGTGCCGCCCCTGGCCAGAGTAGAGATAGATACTACCGTCCCCACAATCACCGTAACTGTAATGCGCTGTGTATCTCCCCCTGAGCCGTTGATCTGGAAGGCCTGGCACTGGGATCCGGCAATTTCACTACACTCTGCCCTACTCAACAGCACCAACCACCAGCTGTTCCCCTACGTTCCTGTCAAACCAACGTCTAGGCTACAAGCGATGCATAGTGGTTGAATACCCTCAACTTTCAACTAGGCGGGGAAATCTACCAACTTAGAGAGAAAACTACAGGCTCCTGATGGCCCCCCAATTCACAGAGAACCCAACGCACGAAGCATTTGGCCTCTTCACAGTTCGCATTGAGAAGCATTAGCCCCCTTTCCGCTTCGGGAACGACGAGCAAATCAGCGGCTTGCTGCCGTTCACTGCACTAGGCAGTACACACTGCAAAGCTGTGAAAGCAACCCGCTAGGCCGTCGGAACGCAATGTATCGCGATGACCCGACATAATATTTTACTCATGAAGGCAACGTGCTGCGACCACTAAGTCGCCGTGCTCGCCTTATATGGCTGACAGCACAAAGTGTTGCTCTCTTCGGGTTGACAGAACAGGGCAATATTCCAGCCAGAAACGGGCAGAGAAGCCTGCAGTGCAGATGTCATCAAAAACCCAAAACAGACGCCGCGATTGCACTAAACCGAACTACCCCGTGGGGCACGCCGAACCTCAGAACCTGCACAACCTGCAAAAGCGAAAGCAGAGTAAACAAGCAGCTCAAGATGAAAACGAGGCTACACTGAGTAAAACACTACACACAACAAAGTCAACCCCCCTCACCCCCCCCTAATCGCCTCATTGCCTTTCCGACCCCCTCTAGAGAAGCGTGGCATTGGCCGGGTCGACTGGCCCCGCTTCTCGACAAAAGGCCGTCGCAGTCAACCCGCGAACGTAAATGCAGACGACACTAGGCCACGAAGGTAATCTCGTCTGCCTCGAGTAACAGTCCACGGGTATCACAAAGTAAGCAGCTATAAAGCAATCAATAACGGTATTCCACCTCAAAACGACCTCCCAGCGCGGCCCGGATAGGGTGGCATTCGGGGGAGCCAAGGTGTAGCTTTGGGCGTGCAGAAAGGCACGAATCTATAACCCTTGAAACAGCCATAAAGCACCTGATCAAGATATCCCACCTCAAATCCCCCATCCCAATGCAAAGGTATTCGCACTGACGACACTGAGCATAAACCTGGCAAAACACCCTTCTAATTTGAACAGACCGTCCACAGCGGCTTCGGGCCAATAATACCAAGGCGATGGGAGGGGGAGTCATCTACTTAACTTCTGGCATACGCAATGCCACTAATGTACTAGACTGTGGTAAGAAAGGAACGCCTCTTAACTCCCCCTACCGGAACCATCGCCCGCATGCGAAAACAAAGCAAGTGGTATTTGCCACTCCTGAAGCACGCAGCCTTATGAGCTGTCACTTCAAGGAAACCCCGTGCCACAATGTTGATCATTAGACAAGTTAACGAGCCAAGACACATGGGTGAAGCCACAGGCTCGGGTCCTTGACTCAATCCTTATATCCCCCTTCCCAAGAGCATCCGAGATTCCTGGATAACTCGTACGCTCAAAACAGAGGGACACCCCAGCATGCCACTGGGACTGCGGTGGCATATGAAAAGTTCACGCAAATAGGAAAAGAAGCAAAATACTTCATGAGAAACTTCCCACATATCCAACCGAAGAGCGTCAGCAGCATATAGACTGCCACGTCCACTTAACAGAGTTAAGCCTCAAGCTCACTAAAAGAATCAGCAGCGCAGAAGGTACTCCACCTCCATCTCCGCCGAAGTCACTGCAACTGCAGCAAGTACACAGGCACGCTCATGGCTCATCGCAATACTAAAACAGGGCAAGAACTCCTAGCTGCCGTTCCATTGGCGTGGCGTGATTTGCTTCTGCTCATTTATCGCTTACTGGGCACAAACTGTCATCCGTGGCATAAAGTGCCTGCGTCAAGCGCCGAGATGGACCCTACATTACTTGGATCGCAGGGTTACAGGAGCGGAAAGTTTATTAAGACTGAAGTCGTCACCTTATTTTAGGTGAAAGAAGGTCCCCTAACTTGAAAATAGGCGTTGTGGGGCCTGACTGGCCCAACCTGGCCTGAGCACTTGTCCTCTCGCCTCTGGTCATTGTCCTCGCTCGGCACATTTACAGCAGTATCTTCGCACACTAACCAGTCCATTTTACATATTGCTGGACGGCAACGGCGACTCTGGAGCGGGCCTCCCGCAATCGAACAGTTACGCGGGGAAGTGGACCCCCCATAGCACCAACGCCGTGCCCGCTGGCCGATTACGCCTTCACCATGTGTAGTCCATAACTCTTCCGAATGGCTCAATTATCTTCCTCGAGCATATACCAACTAGGGGGGCAGGTTAATGTGGACGAACGTCTGGCGCCAACCTGGTTCAGAAGACGGTGAGGAGTTGTTAGCATCCTCGCCGCGTGCGGAGGCGTTGTGGGGTGCATGCAATGCACCTCTACTACCTGCTGTTCTTGAATGACCACTTGGTGGGACGCCTAAGTATTTTACGCCGGAAAATCTTAGAGAGATCGTACAATGCTGATTGCCAATGGTACACACCGTTTACGTGAAGCCCTGAGGCCGTGCTGAAACGATTGTAGCATTGCAGGATGTCCCGCGAGTGGTTGGTACCCCTACCACTGCTGACTCGGAGGCCGACTACGGAAGATTAAGTAAGTGTTCAAAGACAGTCTGAAGTACCGCCTCCAATTCTGGACTATGCAGCAGAGGAGTATCGTTTATGCGCGCATGCGGAGCTACCTCGCAGCACTAACTCCAGGGGCAGTTTTTGAAGCCCATGGTAGGCCTGTCACCATCAGCCCAGGCCCATGGGCAGCAGTGCCCAGGCGGCTTTTACGGTGGAGGGGAGGCCAGCTGCTCTTTAAGAAGTCGCCCCTTCAATTGTTTGGCTCTACTGCAGCTGTTGAAGGTGTAAGTCCAGGGTCGGTGACTCTTGTTGCAGTTGTACCAGCTACTCCACGATCCTATCGAAAGACCGCCATGATGCGCAAAAGAGCTGAATGCTTAGGGAATGGGTTATCAGGAAGCAACTGACCTCCCCTGCAGTATCAACGCTTCCCGTCCGGCGCGCCTCAAGGTCTTGGGATTGATGGGGAGAGGGGGCAACCCGTTATTGGCTGCACCTTCTCTAGCTGCAGGCAGTGCGGCGGGGCAACCCCATAATCATTTGACGCATGTAGACTTTAGTGGGGACGAGCATTAAACTCTCGCTTGACTCTTAACAGTCAACCCGCAAGGGAAGTACAGGTACGAGTACCACCATTGGGCGGAGCATGCTGCATCTGCCAAACTGCACTCGCGGGCCCCCTTCTTTGCCTCTCTTAAGTAGATCCGCTAGAGGGGCGGCGATGTAATCGAATTCAGGAATGAACTTGTGGTATTACGGTGTGAGACAGAGGGACTTATGAACGCCCACGCGAGTGAACAGGGTTAGCGGCAACATGCTGTCTTCGCCGCGTTCGGCTCCTTCTGCGGAGGCAGGGAACCCTAAGAAACGAACAGCTTTTATGAAAACCCAACGCAGCTGTAGTTTCGCAAAATACTACTTCTCGCGTACCAGTTGCAGAGCACGCCGCAAGTGTTGCATGGATGATGTCCTTTTGTTCATCATTCCGGATGAACAGTAGCACGCCATCCATATGCATTATCATCCATTCCTCATTGATCCGCTCTAGCTAGTGCTCGTTGAGCCGTCGCTCTGGCATCGAAATTCAAGGGCCCGTAGGGCGGAGTTGCGTACTTGACCTTGCACGTGCGAGAATGTAATGGTGCTTTATTCCAGCTGTAGGGATGAATTGGGATATTTCAAAACGCGTCAAAGAAGTGAAGAGACAAACAAACTGATGAATTCTGCAAACGTTCAAGTCGTTCTTAGACCCGGCGCGTCTGAAACATGTGTGTTTGCCGTGGTTCTGTTGAGGGGCTTGGATTTGACTAGCATGCGCCCTCTCTTGTCCTTTCTCTTTGATCTTACAAGATTGTGCCCAAATACGCTAGTTGACGGTTGAATACTGCCTCCTCCTCAGCAGCTCTTTTGCTTGCTTCTCAATTTCGTCTTCCAGATGAGGGGCTTGCCGTTACCTTGGAACAGAGCTTGGGATTGCTCCGGGTGAGAGTTCCATTCGGCGCGTTGTGAGCGCCCAGCTAGACGCTGGCCCGCTGGAAGCTCTTTGTTATCGAGAACATTTGAGAACTCCTCCTTCAATTTTGACCATTGATTTTGTTCCTGGGATGTTAACTGGAAGCAATCCCCCCAACTTCGTTCCTTGCTGGAGGGCCGTGCCGAACTGCATGATGTAATTCCCCATTGTTTCCAGTAGTACCTCTGCGCTGCGTAAGAGCTTCCTCTTTCCTTTCTCCTTGGGAGACTGGTCCCAATCCTCTCACCGTAGAGGATGGAAGTGGGGATGGAAGAACTGAGGTGAACACCCTCTCATCGCTTCCCTGCATATTACACCTCAGCAGTGTCGCCTGAAAGCCGCAGGCGGCCCCAACAATGAGTCACCCATGCCATGCCCAGTATTGCGCCATGGT
Organism: Eimeria praecox; assembly: GCA_963920595.1. NCBI lineage: Eukaryota > Apicomplexa > Conoidasida > Eucoccidiorida > Eimeriidae > Eimeria > Eimeria praecox. The sequence goes on from OY986952.1 coordinate 2,429,782, forward strand.
GAGCAGGTCAAATATCGATGTTGTATCATACGACCCATTTCTGTTCGCATTTTCTGGCCATAGGTTTACCGACTGTATCTTCCTGACTGCCATCCACATAGCATAGTCAAAAAGACTGCGCCAAGGAGTGAACTGCTAGATTTTACGCCCCCGCTGCAGTTTTAGGTATTAGAACCACTCTTTAGCCTGTGTCAGGTAGCTCTAGCAAGTCCTTTCCATTAACAAGAAACTGGTTAAATACTGAGATAAGTTGAAGAGGATCCGTCAATGCGGCCTTTTTCCCTTTCGGTCCCATCACTGCGCCGCACGTTGCGTGGCGGCTGAGGCGTTCCCCAGCTTGTTTCATTTGCTGCCCTGATGGCGCCGGTCTACGTCCTGCTCCTTGAGCTCTGCAACTTTCTTTCTGCGTCTACAATCTCGGATTATCAGGCCTTTGGGATTCTAAAAGAAGCAGATATAGCCTCGGTACCTTCTCCGGACTTTCTGGCTGCCTAAATTGCTCGCTGGTGTCGGCTACCGCTTCTAAGACCTGATCCGCCACCCTCTCTTCGTTCGGCACCCCCCCATCTTCCCTTCTCGTCAGCTGCCGCCCGCTTCCCGCCCTGTGGAAGTTGGGGAAAGGGGTGCAGGAGCACCCCATGTGGTGGTAGCAGGTTATCTACACAGTCAGTGGCCTAGCTTAGAGGCACACGGACACGCATGTAAGGGTATGTCCTCGCAACAAGCACCAGGGCACTGTACCACCGGTGGAAAGGCAAATATCTACACCACATTAGTGTTACTATTCATATAGTTCCTTGTGGCAGCAACACTCAGGGGGTGTGTCTATATTCAGAGACCTAGAATGGCAAAAATCACGTTAGGAAGGGGAGTAAGCATCACTACACGCTTCTAACAGAACCACAAGCTAGCAAATAGGAGACCAAAATATTGAGTAAAAAAATAATCGTTAGTTTAACGGAGGTCCATTATCCATCAGGAGAAATAGAACACAAAAGCACGTCGTTAAGGCCGTCGCAGATAAAATAATCAACGGCGCGCACAGGAGGTCTAGCCGAAATTTCAGCTAGGATAAACAAACCTTATCTCACGACCCAACACACTCATACAGGATAAGCGACCACACTGGGGCTTCAGTGATATGAACAGATTGATGCACTAACAGAGAGAGAAGGAGAAACGTAGTTGAAAGGTAAAAAGAGTGGAAACCTGATTAGCGAACGCACGCGCCACAGCACAACAACGCAGCAAAGATCCAGATAGAGGAACACAACACACAGCCATGAGAATAGAACAGTGCTAACCAGTATGCGCAACCGCCTTGCACTCCAGAAGAGCAAGGCGGACCTGTATTAGCTGCACACAGGAGAGCACAACAATCCTGCGAAGCAACACAAGGCAGAACAGCAGCAAACACACTTCTAGGAGACCAGCCGAGGCCGTCGGGACACCGAGTAGAGGTTCGGGTAGAGGAATAGAAGCAAGAGATGTAGGGGCGCCACTCCCGTCGAGTTCCGACTGAGCTAATACACAGGGTTGAAAAGTCTGGACCCCCCCCCTTGCTGGAGCGCCGAATAGTTGTCTAAGCTGAAAGCCCTTCTACGCCAGTCTTGTGGACAACCCTATAATGATACAAGGGGGAACTAAAGGCAATTCAGAGGTTAGAGAAGAACCGGAATAAACTAAACCGTGACGCGGTTTCTGCTCAAAGAAAGGGGGAGGTTATAGTGCACAGGCACTACAATGGATCTCTGGTGTGGCCTCTAGAGGCCTAATATCACAGAGTGCTCGCCAGCCGGCACCAGCTTGGGGCTGGATGCGAGGCTGTTGCTGTGACTCTGGTTCTGGCCCGCAGCGAGGGTCGGGGATGTGCTCTATTATTCTGGGTTTTCCTTGGGGACAATAATAGGAACTCGATCGCATATTTGGTTGTTAACGGCGCTTATTAGTGGTTTCAGCGAGAATCATAGGATGTGGAGCGAGATATTAGCGTGTGCATCTATTCTGTCTAAGTTTGGGGTCTCTCGTAGTAACAGTGTAGGCCATCTGTCCACTACACGCCCCGCCCAACACACGGGAAAGCAACCGCTTAATTCCTCCTAAGTCATGGGGCCTTGGAGTTGGGTGGACACAACTGCGAAGAAGTAGTTGCATTTTAAGAATGCTCATTTATCTGAGTTTCTACAACCGCATCGAGCCTAGTATTATCAAGGCACTGGTGGCAGTGTTTGGGGCTGGATGGCCCAGCCAGCAACGGGAAAAAGTGAATAGCTTTATTATCTATCATATACGCCGAATCACTTCGATCACACTTTTTGTCCTCTTATAAGTTCCTTCAATGGGATTCGGAGTTTACTGATAGTCCTTTTAACCAGCATCGGTATTGCGCCCGTGGCAGCCGGACGTTACAGGTGCTACCAGAGCAACATGCGCCATACTCCTTTCTAACGGCGGTGTTTAAGCGCTTTTCCTCAGCAGTAGGCTTTATTGATGTACTTATTAAAGCTCTTCTCGAACATTAGGTCCAATGTAGTACCGTCCCCTGCAATCGCAAACGGTCGTGCATGGTGCGCTTGGATTTGATTTAACGAAGATGGACTCCCCAGTGCAGGACTCCCTCGCGGGTGACTTAGGTCCAGGTGACTTTTTAATTGAATTCGTCTTCCTATAGCATCAGGGCCTCTGCAGCGGTAGCCTCTACGCATGGCACGCAGTCTCTCGCAGGATTCTGGCATACAGGTGACGCATCCACAGCGATTGGATCTAGTGTTTTTCCCCCTGCAGAGTTCAAGAATGCGAAGTGCCTGAATTTATGCGAGCTTCAGCTCATTCTAGGGGACCAACTCCGCCTGTCTGTCTCCCGCCCGGCAGAAGCGCACAAGTGAGAACATTTTCGCTGGCCCTTTGCGAACTGAACAATAATTCAGGCCTGCATACAGCTTCAGAAGCCAGCGGTTCCAGCCATTGCTTGCACCAGCCACAGCAGCATTAACAGTTCGTGCTTCTGTTCCTTCAAGAGATTCTGCATCCAAAAGTACCATCATCCCCACGTGGCCATCACACCCACGTGGTGTCAGTGCAGTGGAGGCAGCGGCAGCTGTGAAGCATGCAGAATGCGCGTTATGCGGTGATTCTACTTTGGTTCTGGGTGTATCCGCAGCCTAATCAAAGCTTCTTACGAGTATTCTTCGCGCTTTGGGAAGATGACTGTCAGGACAGCCGTCGTGGAGATTCGCAAGTATGGACGTAGCTCAGTCCCAGTTTCGTCTGCTGCTGCTTTTTCTGCTGCTGGTGCATTACGACCGCTACAGTTGCTGCTGCTGCTGCCGCTTCTACTGCAGGTGGCGACATGAATATGCGTACCGGTTCCCACTTCTCTGTTGCTGACCTGTTGCTGCTGAAATGCTGCCGCTGGTGCTGCTGGGGTTGCAGGCATCTTGAACGAGAAGGAGACCTGCAGCAGTTTGAGCTTGCGCTGTTGGTCAATCTTCTGCCCCGCACTCCCGACGAAGCCAAGGCACACATTCCTTCTCTTATGCGCCTTTCTCCAGCTCGTCTATCACGGATTATTGACACATTGGAGGTCTTCAGGGTGCACGCGTCGTAAAGCAGTGGCTGCTGCGGCTGTGACTTCACCTGTGGCTGCTGTAGCTGCTGCTGTTGCTACAGCAACTTTTTCGTGTGGAGGTCTCTTCGTACGTGCAGTCTCAACTGAACAGACTGGTAGCGTGTGACGAGCTCATTTTGCCAGTTCGAAGGCTGAAGGGTTTGTGCGCACTGCATCGAAGGAGGAGAATACGTTTGTTGGTGAGCCGGCAGCAAGCATGTCAGAATTAGTGCCACGGAATGGCACAGGTAAGCGGGCCTGAGCTTCATGGTGTATGTACACGAGGCAGTGGGCCTTAGCGTAACAGCGGCACAGGATATTCTTCTGAACTTTTTCGCAAGCGCCGTAGCAAACGGGCGAAACCTTCGAAAATTTGAAACGGCATCACGAGATCTAAGAACCCATGGGGCAGGCACGGGATATTCGGGAGTGTAGGCTTTCTCAGCGCGAATAGCTTTTCATGGTGCCATCTTACTCGTGTCTGCACTGAGAGACCAGTAGGATAGAGCACTACACGGCTAACATGCGCGGGCTAACATGCCGCGGGTCCCCATGATAAACCTCTCCACCTGATTTATTAATTGTATGCCTTCACGGAGAAGTAAGCAACCTGCAAAGACACAAGCGTACAAGAATACCCACGCAGGCCTCATGCAGACGGTTTTATTGTCGGGCGTGGAAGTATTTGTATGCATGCGACCATAAGAGTGTGTGAACGGTCACACATCATTATGCCTACATGCATACGGCCATACGAAAGCATTAATGACTTTGTGCAAGCAAGCTTCCATGCACGAACATGGAGGGCCGCAAGCATGCACTGTGAACGTCTAGCCATATACAGAATCTGCAGACGTACGCATACTAAGATAGCACATAGGGCCGTCTTATACAGGCAATTACGCACGCCGGCACAGTTTAAACCTGTGAGCAACCGCACAAACAGGGGGTAGCAGCAGTGGCCTTCCCCATAGCCGGTAAGCTACAGGAGTGGCCTTTACGGAGATGAAGGCGAGGGAACGGCTGCGCCGCTGCAGGGGGTGTTCGTTACTTTTTCTTGGTCGCTGCCACTCCACGCTTTGCGCATGTGTCCGTTGCATAATAATTCTTGGCAGCTGTTCTTAAAAGTAGCCAACGGCATTCTCTCCAGTTGCCATCGCTCTGTGTCCCGCCATATGGCCCTTTGTGGCTGTGGAACTGCTCAGACCTTTACGCCTGCGACGAGGAACCCACAGGAACAGTGAGGTTCTCGTAGCGGTTTGGCTCCGAATGATCTCCACTAGGTGTGAGTGAACTTTGAATACCCCGTTAAATATTGGGAGCATGGGGAGTTTTTGCACGACGCAAAGGGCAGTGCTCTGCAAGACTGAGAGCCTCAGCGCTGGCAGCAGAGTGCCTCAACGAGAGTGTGGTTGCCTTGGCGAACGGCACTCGAAAAGTCCAGGTGCAAGGCAACAGAGACAAAAGTACGCGGGATTAATACACTAGTTTGAAAACAATGATACATATCATTTCAAATGCTGTCGGCTTCCTCTTTGTTGTTTCAGCCGTGGGTCACTTTGCCAACGCGGGGGGCTTCGTCGGCAGCGGTGGACAACCTACTAGTCCATCTGCACACGTGTTACTGTTGTACTCTCACCGATTTTTTTCCCCATTTATTTCTACATTTCGGCCTTTTTGCTGCTCTTTCTTGCTGAATACCTCACCCAGGTCCCTTTGACATATGCGTAACCGTTGGGGTGGTGGGTAGGGAGACCACGGGTGACACCAACGCGGTGCCACCACCGAGAAGCCTGTCTTTGTCGCGAATGCTGCCATCAAAGAACGGATTTTTTAAAGGTATACAGAGGGAAATTCGCTGCAAACGCTCGCCCTGTGGCGCCTGGCCCCTCCCCTCACCACTGCGCAACGTAGCGAGCGGAGAGAGGACAAACGTTCCGCTCCGGCTTCATATCAGGTGTCTATGCACTTCCGATGTGCTTAGCTTAAGATCCATCAACGTAACTAGTCACTACTCGCAGCTACGAGCAGAGCACAACGGCATTACTACTTCATCCGTTGCAGCTACATCACGTGCAGCAACAGCTATATCTGCAGCAACAAAAAGACCCTCTGCAACTGCGCTGCCATGTTTCAGCCCCTAACCAGACTCCTATATCGATCACTTTGGCCTTAACACCAACTATCACCAAGCTGACAAGAAGAGCAAAAGAGCAGCAGCAAAGCCGGCCGCGGGAAGCACTCAAACAGCGAGCGCATCAGCAATATCCTCAGCTACGCGACACCAATACGGCCCTTAGCAATGGTTGTGTGTACGCTTGAATCTGGGATGCCCCGGCCTTCTAGCTCTGTCGTCAACCCAGAAGCTGCAGCAACTAGAACAGCACCATCCCCATCTCTTCTGCCTGTAGCAGCAGTGCCTCCAGCAGCGCCTGCTACTGCAACAGCAGAACGACGGCAGTGGAAGCATCGCTGTCTCGGAAACAGATGCATCCCCATCCTTAGGTGGCGTAGGTGAGCATCGCCGCAATATTTCTGCACGGAACAATGCTTTCAACAAGTTCACACGCTTCATCTGCTTGCTTTATGCTGCCGCTGCAGGAGCCAAAAACCAAGCAAACCTCAACAACAACAAAATCAACATGTCCTAGAGGCCCCGGTACAGCAGCAGCACCACCACCAGTCTACAGGACTACGGCCACCCAAGCCCATTCAGCAGAAGTTGGAGCATCACCTCCAACTACAGCAGCAGTTACAGCTGCAACACGAAAGGCTTCAGCAGCTACTGCAAAAGCAAGACCCACAGCAGCAAAAATATGCAAAGAAGCAACAACTCCAGAGGCAGCAAATGCGCCAGGATAGGCGACTGCTGGTGCTGCTGGGATCAGTCGGCACCACTGGTCTCCCTGCACCTTACACTGGAGGGGGCAGCAACAGCAGCAGCAAAAGTGTCAGCAGCGAGACATCCCATGTTTCTGCAGGCTTCAATGCTTCCACACTCGGAACGCCTGGTTGCAACAGCAGCCACAGCAACAGCAGGAGCAACAGCCGCAGCAGCAGCACCAGCAGCAGCGGCAGCGGCAGCAGCAGCAGTGGCGGCTCGCAGCGGCCGATGTCCTCGCCTTCAGGATGCAGCACTGCAGGGCTATATTCTCTGGAGTCGGCAAAGTCGCTAGAGACCTTATTTCCATGCAGTAGCAGCATCAGTAGCAGGCGAGCGTCGCACGGCTTGACAACCAAATCTCCAATAGGATGTGGCGGTGCTGCAGCAGTTTCAACAGCGGGGAGGGGAACTTCAGCAGGCAGCCGCTGCGGCGCTGCCGATACAACTGCAGCAACAGAAGATTCTCTCAATGCGCTGCCAAGTGCAGCGACAGCGACAACTGTTGGTGCGTGCACTGCAGCTGGAGGTGCTGCTAGCGCAGACCAGCATGCGAGCAGAGATGCAACCAGCCTTTCTTCAAGGAAGACCATGGTGTTGCCTGTCCTGGGGTTGTTGGCGGGAGGAGACGATCGAATACAGCCAGCGGCGGCAACGGCGCCAGCAAATCCTGCAGCAGAAGGAAAGCCAGCAACGGCAGCACGAACGACAAGTCTTACTGGGGCTGCAGCTGACGCAACGTACGAATGGGAAGGCCCCGACCTACTTGGTGCCCCAACATACAGGAATGGCTGGAACAGGCGAATGAACCTGCAGCAGCAGCAGCAGCAGCAGCAGGAGCAATCACGGAAGCAGCACCACCAGCCAGAGCCACAGGAGCAGCAACGGTCAACACTGCAGGGAGGGCAGCAGAGGGAGCAAATGCGAAACACAGGAGGCTGTTTGTCTCCCTTAGCTTCAGGAACACCGCCACCTTCTCCACTGCATTCAGTGCCATCACAAGCAGCAGCTGCTGCAAAGGCTGCAGCCTCACAGGCAAGAGCGGTGGGAACAAACGCGAGTGCGCTCAATGCTGTTTCTTCTTGTACAGCCAGCACGCTACTGGAGCCCTCGGCAGCCTCGAGGCCAGCGAGCTCAGCAACTGATCGGAAAAGCAGCAAGAAGCAGCAGCAGCAGCAACGCACACAGCTGGAGTCAGAGCTACCAGCTTTGCCTTTGCTGGGTGGTCTCGGCGCAGCGCCAGGGAGATGCGGCCTCTCGCTTCCTGCAGGTGCTCCTGCTAAAAGTGAGAACGATAGCGACCAGTGTAAAAAGCACCCAAGCAGCAGCTCACCCACAATACGAGGTGGCCAATCTATCACAGCCGCGGCAACAGCTGTCGTAGATGCTTGTGTGGGCTCTGCTGCTGTCGATGCCTGCCGTGCTGCTGCTGCGGGGGCTGCCGCTGACAAGGAGGTAAACTCTGAGACTTCCGAAGAGGAGGGTCAGCAGCAATTTGACCGTCAGCAGCAACAGGAGAAGCAAATTGTAGGCGTGGCGCGTAACGAACTGCAGACGAAAGTGCCCTCGCCCCCGCAGCAGCAAGACCAGCAAATGGAGGCAGAGAGGGTTGAGCATTCCCCAACACCCCCCCTTAAAGACGAGCCCCAGGTGCCTCATCTGCCACAGATATGCTCCAAAGACAGTTATGCAGGAGCCTCCAGTGGCTCTCCTGCTGCTGCTACTGCTGCTGTGGAGCTGGCTGCAGCAGTAGTAGATGCTGCTGCCTCAACTGCTGCAGACACAATTGGTCCTTCAGCCGAAGCTCTTGTCTCCTCTGTTACACAGCGACTAAGCTCCTTGCTAACCACAGGACCTCCTGGGTGCTCTTTGCGGGCACCCCGAAGGGAGCAGCAGCTTAAACAGCAGCAGCGCGCGCTCAAGGAGCAGCAGGGGGCCGGCGAGCACCATGAACAGCAGCGAGCGAAGCAGCTCAATAATTTGGTGCTTCCTAACCCACATCACTCCCCCCTCCACCACCACCAGCCGCATCAAACTCAAGAACAGCAGCTGCACCAGAAGACGATGCAGGAGCAGCGGCTTGGGCAACGAGAGATCCAGCCGCTGCTGTTGGGACAATCTGTGCCTCCCATGCCGGTCCCAGCATTACAGGCCGGCTGCATGGTGCAGAAGGTCTCCGCATGCAATTTGCGTCATCAGGAGCAACAGCAACAGCACGAGCTGTTGCTACAGCGGCTATGGATGCCGACACCTCGTGCTTCAAAGACTGGCGCATACGCCACAACTAGATCGGAGTCTCCCAGAAGACTGCAGCGACGCTTTTCAGCTCCTAGCAAGTACCATCAGCTGCATCAACAACTATGGCCGTTGCAAGAGCAGCACCAGCAGCACGCGCTGCCGGCGAAGCAGCGCATCGAAATGCAGCGAACATTCTTTGGGGTTCACCTCTCAGCATCAGCGGAGGCAGCCGCTGCCACCGCAGCAGGAGCAGCAGCTGCAGCAGCTGCATCCCGCCCTCTTTGTGGCGGTAGCATTCTGCCTCCTCCTGATCCTTTTGTTCATGAGCGTCAGCAGCAGCAGGTGAAACAGCAGCAAGCCATTTCGGAGGCTCATCTGCCGGAACCTTGTCAGCTGCAGCAGGTGCAACCCCTTTGTAGCCCCTCTGTAGAGGCGGCTGCTACTGAGAGTCCTGCAGCCCCCACCGGGGACCTTTGGTCACCACGGGAAAGTCCCCAGATGGTTTGCGGGGGCACAGTGCTCTGCGCAGGCCCTCCGAGGACTCCGAGTCCTGCATGCGCTTTTTCATGCCAGCAGCAGGACGGACCCGCATCTGGCCGTCGGTCTCCAGCAGGGCAGCAGGCAGCTGAGGCTTCCCGCCGAGCTCTGCTGCTGCGGAAGAACTCTCAAGCGTCTTTGTTGCACATTTGCAGTGCAGCGAATCAGGACCAGCAGCCGCAGCAGTCACCGCCGCAGCAGCCGCAGCAGCCGCAGCAGCAAGCGCGCTGGGAAACTGGAGGCACCCATGATGTAGCATTAGCAGCTGCAGCAGCCGCCACAGCCGCCCCAGCCACACTACGCCAAAACAAGTTAGAACCAAGCGGGACGAGCCCAACGGGTGTCAGCAGCAACAGCACTAACGTTACTTCGGATGCTTCCTCAGCTAGCAGTATGCACAGCGCTTTGACACCGCAACTGTTGCATCCCTCTCGCCGTACCCCCTTGCCACTGCAGCAGCCTGGGGCAGACATCCCAGCCCCACCAGGAGGAGCAGCAGCAGTAGCAGAGAGGCCGTCGACTCCTGTTCGTGCTGAGAGACTGCGAAAGCGGCTAGAAAGGCTCCGTGATATGGGCCAGCTCAGCAGAGATACCTACCCAGCAGCAGAAGTGGCCTCATTGATCAGCGGTGTAAGGGTGGAGAAAGATGGCCCGTTCCCGGTGTACGTGCTTGACAAAGATTGGTCCCTTGGCTGTACCGCTCTCGATCCGGACTGGCCACAGAAAATGCTGCAAAACACAAAAGAGGGAATAAAACTGCATTCCGAAATCAACCGGCTTCTCGCCCTCGCCAAGGAGGTTGATATTGCACAGGCAAAAAAGGAAGTACAGTAGCGAGAGCCGTTTACATGCTGTATTTGATGCTGTTCCCCATGCTGCAGTTGCTGGTGCCATCGCTGCTCCAGTAGGTGGTTCCCACTTCCTCGTTTTGCGCTTCCTATCCATTGGAGCTGTTCTGCTGCTTGCGAAAACCAAACTGCGTGGAATCCTACTTCGTCTCTCGAAGCCCCCGGTGCATCGCCGGTTATCCTTTAGTCTTCAGCTCGTTTCAGTAACGAAGCTGTGGCTATGCAGCAGCAGCACTATCGGCACGGTGCACCTGACCCTTCTCGAAGTCTTTATCGCAACATGTTTTCTGCAGAACCCTTCTTGTCTTGCAGTTGGAAGTTTTCATATGCTGCCATTGTCTTTACGCTTTCCTTCTTTATAGGTTTTTAGGTTCACCTCCTTGTTTTGCTTCGCAGTTACTGTGTCCTACTGCGGGATGCCGTGGTAGTCCGTGCAGTATTTTGATGCTGCTTTTCGTGCCGCAGTAGCTGTGCTGAGGCATCACGCTGCATGAAGAGCTTAGGGTCTGGAAACAGCAGGGGCCTGCATGCTGCCAGGGCAGGCGTTTCGTGCTAGTTCTACTGGACACTGAAGTCACCCTGAGTGGGCATCTACCAACTGCAGCTTGGCTCTGCTAGTGGCTTCCCACCACTTTGGTGCACTAAAGCTTGAGCTTCTAGGCCCACCAACAAGAACAACGGTGATGGATGCTGGAGGCAGGTAGCGAACATCCTACAGACTACACCCCCATGCAAAAAAAGAGCTTAAAGGAAGGGTGCCAAAAGCGGCATGGCGGCTGCTTCTAATATTACCAGCAGTCCTCAATTTTAAAAAGGGAGGGCAAAACACAAAGGATTATATAGGGACTACGGGAGTAATCTGCACCTGAGCAGCGCGCGACACTTAAAACGCCTAGCTGCGCCCTTCCGAAGTCCGCGAAACTGGGTACCGTTTGCGTCTAGCACTGACTTCTTAGCAAAAGAAGCTTTCATTCCCCGCTATTTGGAGGGTCTCTTCGCTTGTGTGCCCACTCTGCTACCTCTACTTGGCAGCCGCTGCTCCCTCAAGCTTGGCTGTACTTGATTGCCCCCCTCCTTTTCCATGCGTCCAATGTTCCAAAAGGGCGAGCAACGACTATCCTGCCCGGCTAGTAGATGCATTCCACTTTAGGCCGTAAGGCAGCACTTCAGGAAGATCTTTGAGGGGCTTCTCTAGAAGCCCCTTTAGTGGAACCAGCTGTGCTCGCCCTACGCGAACCTCCCTTCCTTTGAATGCAGGCTCGCATCTCCTGCACTTCCGCCACCTTTGAGTTCTCCTCTGATGGTCTCTCCAGGTGCAGTGAGCTCCCCTGAGGCGTTTCATATTGAGAGGCGCTTTGGGCAACGTCTGAATCACTACAGTGCTCCTGTGATGGCTTATGAGATGGCTTTGTAAGGCGGCGCACGAGAAGCACAACCAACTCGACAACGATTACAAAGCAAGCAGCTACAACAACGGAAGCGGTACTCGCGCTGAAAGTGGGTGGATCACTTACATCAGGGGACTCCGATTCCTGCGGGACAAGCGAAATGTACACAAGCATGAAATGAATTGCAACGAGCCATCAAGCCAAGAGATGGATTGCTCTAAGTCTTTTGTTTAGGTCGTTCCCAAGCTGGTTGGAGAAGCTAGAGAATTGGTTTGTGGGGCCAGGGTACGGCTAAGGGCGTTAGGGTTATTATGACCGCGAATCGCCTGATTGCTTGGTCTAGCATCTGCACAGTCTGCGCAGAAAACCTCTCCGGGACGTCCCGAGGCTTGAGGAGGTCTTGGGCCTCCTGCACAGATAGATCTAGGACTGAGGCAGATTGTGGAAGGGACAAGGCGTTATTGTAGCAGGTCGCCCACATCTCGTGCAGAACAGAGACCAGCACATCGTCTTCTCTCATGCCCTAAATGACCACACAGCAAAACATTATCTGCCACCCTTGCTTGCATTCGTTGCGTTTGTACTTGGCAACCCAGGTAGTTTATGCTTTGCATCAAGCATCTGAAGCTTCGCATGATACTCAGAGACACTTTCAAGTGGATCCACTTGAAGCATAGAAGCATTCATGCGTCTGAACATCTCTGGATTGAGGCCCTTCCGGGGAACGGTTGTTTTTTTCATCATTTGGGCTTCTGAGGTGCTCACGTGCTGAGGAGATTTCTCTTTCGCCAGTTGCTGGTAGATTTGGCGGTTCTCATGCATGTAGTCGCTTGCGAGGGAGAGACAGGAAAAGGCGACGTCTTCCCGCTTGGTTAAGGGAAGAGCAGACTCTTTTCTGCGAGACAGAAAAAGAGATTTACAAAGCGGTGCAAGCTGCCAGATATGTAAATATATCTGCTTCTTTTTCATAAAGATTGTTTGGTGACCACCTGCGTGCTGGCATAAAGCGTTCTGCATTGGAAGTCATGTTCTTGATTCCAGGTAACACACAGTCTCTTCCTCATTCAGCGAGCTATGCGCACGGGATACGTTCTACTCAGACGTCTCCGCATCTGCAACTCTGGGCGAATGAATGTAAAAATTGATAAATGCGCATGCGCTGCATATACGCAAATAAGACCATGAATTTGTGCTATTTACTAGGCACCCAATCAGTGAATGGCTGCACGCAAGTCAAATCACGCGCTACCGCACCCACTGGAGATGGGATGCAGATTAGGCAATACATCCGTTAGTATGTAATGGAGTGAATAATCGGACCTAGTGCTCCCAGAGCGAGACGGTCCAACTGGAAAGTGCAGTATGTAAGTAGGGTAGGGCGACATGCCTCGGAGTCTGTGAAACCCTTGCTTGGGCCTAGTAGTGCAAATTCGCAGCCGTGAAAATCTCACTTGACTCTTTCCGCCTCTTGTTCAGGGCGAGGAATGTCACCTCCGGGATAAAGAGCAAAGACCGCCAGGTCGGCGCGAGACTCCTCCGCAATCAGCAAAGGTGAGACATTTTGAGGTTTTGTGCCCTCCATTTTGATGTTACTGTGGTTCAACAGGCTCAGATTTTATTTATGCATGCACATCTGTGCGCATAGACGCCTGTTCAGGTATATATGTACCAGTGGTGAACACCGCACGGGCACCGATAGCTGAACGAAGGGCGGAGCGGAGCAATGCTGCCCAGCCAGATGAGACCCTGCAGACCCCACGCCAAAAGCTGAAAATTCCAACTTATAAACAGTTGTAAGATGCAGTTTCTGGGCTTATAGCCAGACGAACAACAAGAGGTACTGCTGCTGCGGGCAGCAACCCTTCGGCTGCTGCGTTCCGCATGGGACGACAGGTCTTCCCCCTCTGCGGTAATTGTCAGCGCAATTTTTTCTTCCCGACAAAACTTAATGTTAAATATATCATAAGTAAGACAGTTGTGGTCTAAAAATCCGTAAGGAGGGGGCCATTTGGCCTAGCGGAAATTACCGGGGGGGTTACGTTTGTAACCTGAAAATCTTGCTTTCGTTGCAGGGGACTCCAGAAGCCCCTGCTGCCCTGATGTTAATATTACATTAAATATTTCGGCTGAGGCCTGACTTGAGAAGCCAACGGTACCAGAAGGCCTTTCATTTTTTGCCATATTTTGATTGAGCGAACTCGCCACGACATTTTGGACCGGATGGTATACCGCCATCTTTCTTGGGGATGTTTTTATTCTACACCGGAAATTACGGAGTAGTACAATTGAACATCATATCACCAGATTTTTGGTGGATGCTTACAGTTCTGAATGTGCATATGGAGTGTGCCGCTGGCTCAGGTGACCCCAGGGCTAGTGGGCCCCCCCGTGGAGTTTCAAACTTCGGGAAGCAGTTCTTCGGTAGCTTGTACTGGGTGACTGCTGAGTAGTGTGGACTATTCAACTTTCGAAGCGCATCAAGTGAGGCAACTAGCTGCTTGCCGGGAGGCCTGCAGGCGATATTTCAAACGGTTGTCGTGCAGAAAGCCTCAACAGAACCATATATAGTTGAGCTTGATAGTGTATTTTTGATTTGCTTTTTCAGATGTATGCTGACGTGAGTGCGTAGGAGCCCATTGATGGTATCCAGAGGCTTTGCAGGGGATACGGCAAAAGGCGCGAACCACGCTCGCAAAGCGTGGCTCCTGAAGCGCTAGCGTGCAACCATTCGATGTCCAGTTAGTAAATTGACCCCTTTTTGTATCTTTCGAATGACTCAGAAGACGAGCTACATACCCGGCAAGAAATTCGCCAGAAGGATGAATGCTCGCCTAGGCAGCAGGAAACGGGGAAGTTGATTGAAAGATTGGAGAACAAAATGGGCCAGCCGCTGGAGCAGTATACATACGCAGAAGTTTAGCTTTGCAAAAGGGATGCCGAGCGGCACCCCAATTAAAAATACCATGAGATAGTCACTGACAGCTGCTTGAGGCAAGTTAGCACGAATGGCGGTTAACGAGAAAACCAGAAAGAAGAGAGACTTGCGCGCGGCGCAGATTAAGAATACAGAGAGAGCTATGGGCGGCCGAGTTTGTTCTCGTATAAACAACGCTCGGTGCAGCGCTGTGCAAAGATCGGCAGTGCAAGCAAGAACAGCCTTAGGACACTTCCTCCTCTAGTGAAAGGGAGGATATGCGACCCTGCCGCTTTTTGGTACTTTTGCCTTCCTCCTTTGTTCTGCCACTATTATGTGGAAATCTTTAGAGCTTCTTTTGCAGCAGGAATCCTGTAATGAACAGTGCGGGGCTGTCCAAGGGTAGGCAGAAGGTCGGAGAATCGCTACCACTGCATGGGACAGGCTTGCAATGTTCAGCTGCAACGTCTCGATGCTAATGCAGAACTTTTAACATGCGCAGGCCACTCGATGAACAGGTACTGCTTAGCAGTCGACTGAATACTCTTGCAGGTAGACTTCCCTGTGAGCCTCTTGAAAAACGAGACAGTGCAGTGCTCCGCTGCACATGATGCTGTGTCCTCATTGCTGGCTAAAAGGAAGGCATATGGAGCCTCAGAATGCCCATCAAGCAACAAATTCGCGTGGCACTGACTGCAAAACAAATGACGATTTGAAGTGGTCGATGATGCAACAAAGACGGTGTACGCGTTATTCGGCTACCACATGTGTGAATGGTACAAGAGTCACAAGCGAGATGCTTGCGCCATTGAATAATGAAGCGGAAGTTGGGAACTAGCATGGAAACCTCCAAATTACAATTTTATATTCATTCGAAAAGCATCCGCCAACCTGCTAAACAGAAAATATTTGGCTCATAGTGAATACAAAAGCTGTCCAATGGCTGGCGTGGCGACGAGAGTACGCAACGATAGTTGTGGCGACAGTGCAGCTTGTAATTAATTTTAGCTTTCCACCGTTTATAGAGGGATGCTCTCCTCAACTTCTGAGGCCTTTTTAACAGTACTATCGCTTCTGAGAATGCTAGTTACAACTGAGATAGATAACAGTGATCCCTATGCTGGAGTTGCTCCTTTGGTATATCCCTTCGGCCCCGTGGCCTGGACTCCCGCAGAATTTACCCAAGTCCAAATATGCGGAGCAGCAATTTGTAGCGATCAAAAAATATTCACGGGGTTGCTTAGACCCTGGCCGGATTTTACGGTGGCCTCCAGTGCGTGCGTTAAGGAACTGTACCAGATTCTGGTGTGTTAATGAATCAAGAAAAGCCAACATTGGGGCGGGATGCGTGGCTAATTACAGCGCCGTATCCGGAGGTGACTAGCATCAGAGGAAAGGGACTAACTGATTAAATATGAAGGTGGGAGGCATGCTTAAGGCGAGCGCACCCACCATCACCTGCTTATAGTGGTAAGAAAATAGGAAAAACAAGTGGGCTACGCCAAGAAATAGGGGGTGAAACAACGGAGGGACTATAGCCTGCTCAAAGGGCCGAGAGGCTACACGAAAAGTAATCATGCACAACATGAACGTAGGGGGAAAATAGATATATTCAGTATAAGGTTAGAATGCCAAACAGAGGAAAGAGGAGCTTGCCCACGTTGAAAGCTCAGTGAGTTGCACAGGCGGCAGACTCTCGAAAGCGGCTCCCCTGAAAAAGGGATGGCTCCAAACAACCCTATCCCCTTTCACGCAGGAATTTAAAAGGAAGTGGACATGGAACTCTTGTAAGAGCGTACTACTTCAACGAAAAGTAACCGCCACAAGAGCAGAAACCGCTACTCGGTGTGTAGTGCACAGGCACTATACCAATCGCTTGTGAGGGATGCACGACGAACTCCCCCGTGGCAACCCGCCTACGGAACGAAGAGGAGCATCAAAGGCTTAAGAAACACTGTGAAGTGCGTCGCTATCGGGCAGCAACACAGGCAGGAATATATGGATCCCCAGGAAGCACTGCAAATGGGAATAAGGTGCTGAAGCATCCATCTGGGATTGAATATCATTACATATCGCTGAGCGTGGATAACGCAGAACGGAATTAGTGTTGACTACACCCGATTTAGTCAGATCTGGGGACTTCATGTAGCAGGTAATGCACAAGAAGGCAACAAGGGGGGTGGCAGCTCTCATGCAAACGTTACAAAGGGTGGATGACACTTCTGATACAGCCGTCAGACATCACAACCGCTCGCAGATAGGGTTTTCTAAGTCGGGAAAAGGCGGTTGTTGGCTCTCACTCAGGGCGTTCCGCATGAGTCCATGCTCGCTCAATGTTCAACCAACTTTCTGGGGAAGCAGTTAGTTCCTCCAAATTCAGCCTTGCAAATACTACTCGCTAAGCTTCCCACCAAGATCGCTCGGGACTGGATTCAACCGGTCCACAAGAAGGAGATCGCCAAGCCATCAGTTGAGGGGTGGATAGGGCCAACTTAATCACCTATCTGTGCCCCCACGATTATGGCTGACTAGCCTGGCGGCAGTCCAGGTAGGCGGAGTATGCGCACGGTTGTCAAGTACCAAGAATTAAACTCCCTTACGATTGCCTTTGGCTTCGCTCGACCCCGTCTCGCCACCGTTCTCGAGATGCTGGGGGGAACTAAATACTTCTCTGCCGTTTATCTTTAGCCACAGCTGCACCAGATCAGCATGCCTAAGGAGAATCGGCGAAAGATGTTATTCCGCTTCACCTTAGGCTTCTTCGAAAATAAGGTTATGCCCTATGGCCTGAAGGGTGCCCCGGCCACCTTTCAACGTAGCGCAAATACGTACGCACTCTTTAGAGCTAGGATTTATCTTCTGCTTACCCCAACGCTTTCTCGATTAGGTACTGTTGCCAGTCAGACAGCCCAGCTGTGCGGTGAGAGGTTTGCAGCCATGCACCGCCCCAGCGTCCGACGAGATAGCTTCACCAGGTCTTATAGCAAAAATCCGAAAATGCGATAGAACCCCCATATACTCTACTGTTTACCCACTACTAAATTCCCCTTTGATTTCAATTCATAGCGCAAAAAGGATTGGACTTTCCCCTTTACGCTCAGCGCGCGGAGGCAGCCTCACTGACACGCGTAGGATCCACTGCTCCGAAGCCGTCAGCTGCCCACAAAACTAGGGATCACCTCAAATCCAACTGTAGTGCACAGGCACTACAATGGATCTGTGGTGAGGCCTCTAGAGGCCTAATATCATGAAAAGGAATGAACACTATAGAATATTTCAGGGATTAGGACACTTTTAGTTAGAAAGGCAGCTTAATAGGATCAGAGTGCTCGCCAGCCGGCACCAGCTTGGGGCTGGGTGTGAGGCTGTTGCTGTGGCTCTGGTCCTGGCCCTCAGAGAGGGTCGAGGTATCAGTTCTATTATTCCGGGTTTTCCTTGGGGAACAATAATAGGAACTCGATCATATATTTGGTTGTTAACGGTGTTTATTAGGGGTTCCAGGCAGAATCATACGTTTAAGACCGAGATAGTAGCGTGTGCACCTATTCTGTCTAACCTAGGGATCTATCGTAGTAACAGTGCAGGCCAGTTGTTCACTACGTTTGGGGGCTGCTCCGGGATTCAATATATATATATATATATATATATATATATATATATATATATATATATATATATATATATATATATATTTCCTCTTCTGCTCATCTTATTTCACACAAAGAACCCCATTCGGCGTACCTGGGGACCTATGAGAGCAAGTCTCCTGGAGACAATCGCCATGCACTTACGTAACGGCCAAGTGATAAGTCCACCCGAACCAGCATCGAGGCGAATGTCCACGTTACAGGAACCAAGTCGATTCAACCGCACTTCGGCACCTCAATCTACTGCCGTCGCCAACCCTGCCCCCCCAGAACTTCCTCAAATAGCGGCTCCAAAGAAACCGGTCGTGGAAATGCAGCCTCAAGAGCGACAGCCCGATGAAATAGCCAGACTAAGGCAAGAAGTAGAACGGCTGCAGAATTGCCTTATTCAGATGAGTGTGCAGCGGTCGTCATTCGTACCACCTCCGCCCCTCGCTCGGGAGAAGGGCAATAACATGCAACCATTTTTAATGCTTATAGAACAACGGTTCAGGAAGATGGCTCTTCCACAAGAGCTCTGGGATGACAAGCTTGGAGAAAATCTCGACGGTGACGCCCTACAGTGCTGGATGGACCTGAAACAATCCGGTAGGGACATGACTGATTGGACACTCATCAAACAGGAATTAATAAGATGTTTCTTCACGGTAGATCGAAAAGCACTCATTTACCAGTTGGCAGCTAACAAATGGACAGGGGTCTACAACACATATACGGCTAACGTCAGTCGAATCCCGGCTCGAGGATCCCAGCTGTCGGCCGAAGACTAAGTTGGTTATTTCTTAACGAATATTCCAGCGGAACTCAAATGGGCCGTAACAAAGCGAGGTACGAAGCAATTCAGTGATTGGGGGGATGCAGCCCACGCATTAGCCGCAGTAGCTGCCCCGTGGGCAGCCGCACAGGAGGAATTCAGTAGGCGGGAACGGGAGTTCCAACTTAGTCTGACAGGAAGAGCAGCGGAGTTTCCACGTGCGCCAGTGTCTACTGAGATTAGACGGTACACCCAAGCATCGGGTGACCGAATAGAAATGATGTTTCCAGTGTAAAGGCAAGGGGCACATGGCTAAGAATTGTTCAACCGGTGATCCGACATCGCGCAAATCCGGAGAAACGTGTCGGAACTGTGGAGGTATGGGCCACTACGCTCGCGAGTGTCGAACACCTGTTCGTACGAGGACGGGAGGGGGTAGCTACACTCCATCGACATCCGCTCAGCAGAAAGAGCAGCGATCTCAACACTTAAACGGGGGAGCCTAGGCTTTGCGGGAGACAAACGCGCTAGGCTGCCAAATCGTGGCAAAGGTGTGATGTGCGCAGCAGCAACAGAACCTACTGCCATTCCAGTCTCCCCTCGGTGGGCAGAGAAGCTAATCTATAAGGAGTAAGGGGCACCAGAGGACGATCAAGGGCCAACTACTTGTCGGAAGCTGTCAGCAGAGCGAAAGACAGCTGCACAGGCACCAGCAGGCAACGGGGAGGAGAAGTGTAATACCGGCAATAGCAGAGACGTGAACGTCGGAGTGTCTATTGAGGAACGTCAGTCAGTTACAAACGTTGAGTTGCCACCGTTGTAGCGGGGGCTCGTTGCAAATGAGGGCTACCCTCGATTGGTTGAACCCTCACACCTGCAAGTGAGGATACGTTCGGACGTGTGTGTATTCACCGTAGCGAACGGTGCTCAGTAGCGTATTGGTCGAACCGTGAAGAGTTTGACTGTCTGGTGTGGACGTGAATGTTTTACCGGCGATTAGCTAGTGGGCCCCGTCCCCTATGATATAGTTCTAGGACTTGATTGGTTGAAGAAACATAAAGTTGCCTGGTATTGCCAATCGGACAAGCCGAGAACGAATCTGGATGGGAGGTGGTGTGAATTGCCCCTGGTGCGCATGAGGACTCACATGGACAAACGAACTGAAGACGGTAACCAAGCCGCGCCCAAAAGGACTCCAGCAGAACAAGCGTACGATCTTCTGGATCGGCAAGTGGCTCAGATGACCGAACCGGAGGCCGCTGCCCTTCTACATTCGCCTCCTAAGCGAACTAGGCAATGCGCCAAGCCTGGAAAGAAAGTGTCTATTAGAGCCTTGATCGAATAAGCAAGAGCCTACACCAGTGGATTACGAACACCACCACAAGGTTTGAATATGGTATTGGCTTTGCCCGAAGTTGACGAATCCGTTGCCCTTACGTTACCTGAGGAGCAACAAGGAGCCTTGTGCTGCGCAATTATTAGACATGACAATTCACAGGCAGAGGAAGTCCGCCCTACACCTTCAGCAGAGATAATGCATGCTACGGATGATGAAGACTCAGCACGGCATACGGATAAGCTGGAGTTCACCCTTTTCGACGATTGGATGCAGCCAACCAGTCCCAGGGCCTTCCACAGGAGATACGTGAAGTGCTGCAGGCCCATAGACATGTTTACAGCTTGCCACCAGGCTTGCCACCCAAGCGGCCGCACGATCACCATATCATATTAGTCTCTGGCAAGCTCCCATGAAAATCGGCAATATACCGCATGACTCCTGATTAGCTTCGATTTCACAAGCAGGAAATCGCCAAGCCGTCGGCATATGGATGGATCGGTCCCACGTATTCCCCCATCTGCACACCCGCGGTCATAGTCGGCAAGACAGATGATGGCGCAGGCGCATATGCGTATGATGGTTAACTACTAAGCCCTAAATCCGCTTACGGCAGCGCGTGACTTTCCTTTTCATCCGGTCCAAACGATCTTGGAGATGTTGCGCGGCGCTAAGTATTTCTCCACTCTCGACTTAGAGGCAGGCTTCCACCAGATCCGCATGGCCAGAGAGGATCGCTGGAGGACAGCATTCCATTCAGTCTTGGGTTTGTTCGAATACAATGTCATGCCGTTCGGCCTGAAGGGTGCGCCCGCTACCTTTCAAGCAGACATAAATGCCTACTTACAGCACTTGCTAGGTCATGGAGTTATTCCATACCTTGATGATGTTCTCATATATTCAGTTGATCTTTCTCCTCATGCTGTTTCCCTACGAAAGGTGTTAAGCATCTTTCTCACAAATCAATTCTACCAGAAATTTCGCAAGTGCCAGTTCGCGCGCAAGGAACTCACGTATTTTGGATATACCATCAGTGCCGAAGGGATAAAATCTGCAGCAGACAAGATCGAAACAATCCGGGTGTGGCCAGAGGTGCTGGAGAATGAAACACAAGTACGCCAGTCCCTTAGTACTGTTAATTGCTGTCGTTTGTTTATGGATCCCGATTATGCCGACAATTCCCGTCCCCTTGTAATCCTGACTCGCAAAGCCACCCCGTTTCATTGGACAGACGCACACACACAGGCGGTTCTCCAACTCAAGCAACGTCTCATTGATTATACCACCCTCCAGGTCCCAGCCACTTCTAAGCCTTTTGAGCGCTACACCGATGCCTCGGGATATGCCATTGGTGGCGTGCTCGAACAAGCTGGACAGCCAATTGGGTTCCTCAGCCAGGCCATGACTCACGTTCAACAGAAATACTCGATCTACGATCAGGAACTGTTGGCACTAGTCACAGCCCTCGACAAGAGGTCTCAGCTGCTTCGCGTCTCTAAGGTTACAGCATTCACCGACCATCAAGCTCTTACCCACTTACGGAAGCTCCAGACGTCCAAACCCTTCCGCGGACGCACTGCCCGATTGTTAGATTTCCTCGCGGAGTTTCCTGATCTCACTATCACCTACCCACAGGGTGCGCGTAACAGGGTGGCCGATGCGTTGTCTCGTCTTCCTTGTCATTCCTGTTCACAACCGTCCCCCCTGCCTAGTCCATCTCTGCCTCCTCTCTCGGGGTCATTCGCACCGCTTCTGTTAGCTCGTGCACACCCAGATCCAGCTCATCACACCAGGCGGACGCAAGTCAACTACCGGCAGTTGGCTGGCATTCGTCGTCGCACGCCTCTAACTCGCCCGCAGTCTCCTACTTCCTCGCCCACGAGTCTTCTCCTGACGGCGCCGAGCCCTCCACCATCCTCCCAGTGCAGCCCGCTGTTTCTGCTACCTTGGGTTGGCCGGCAGCTTATGCGAAGTGTAACGTCTTCCGGGTTCCATACAACACGGCGGTTCAGGCAGTCGGTGCAACCGTCGAGGTGGAATTCCGCAATCGTCTCCTCGCCTTCTGATTTTCCATTCCTTTCCTCAGCGTTTGCATACACGGCTTATGGCGTATATGTGTTCCGCAGTTTCCGGAGTTCCGTGCACACATTGTATATAGCCATCACGATCACGTAACAGCAAGGCATCAAGGTCAGCAGAAAACGTTCTTATCGCTCAGCAAACTTTATTACTGGCCCGGCATGTGCACTTACGCTAACGCCTACGTGGAGTCCTGCACGCAGTGCCGCGCCTCCAAGTCCCTCAACCAAAAGCCTGCCGCCCTTCTCCAAGAATTAATTATTCCCTCCCGTCGCTGGAGCCACGTCAGCTTGGATTTCATTACCGACCTCCCGCTTACGAAGACTGGGCATGACTCTATTCTGGTGTTGGTCGATTCCCTTAGTAAGATGGCGCACTTCGTCCCTGCGACAAGGACATTTACAGCCGCAGATACCGTAGATGTTCTCGCCGATCATCTTATTCGTTATCATGGGCTACCAGGGGCACTCATTTCAGACCGCTATCCACGTTTCCAATCAGACCTATGGCAGCAGCTGTGTATGCGTTTCAACATCACACGCGCTTTATCTTCCTCGTATCACCCCCAGAGCGACGGCCAAACCGAACGAGTAAATCGCACGCTCCAACAAATGCTCCGCACCTACATCCAGTCTGACGAACGTGAATGGGAGCGCTTATTACCTGCCTTAGAGCTCGCGTACAACAACACTAGCCATCCGACCACTGAACTTTCCCCCTTCGACGCCATGATTAGGGAGAATCCCCTGGCAGCAGCGGATCTCGATGTCGTTGGTGCTGTCTCCTCTACCCTTACTACGCCGATGGCCAAGCTTTTCCGCCAGCTCTGCGACAGGGCGCAGGGCCATATCCTGAAGGCAAAATGTTAACAAAAGCACTATGCAGATACCCACCGTCGCGAAGTGGAGTATGCGGTGGGCGACAGTCTGGCTGAGGAGCAAGCACATTCCCGCTCTAAACACATGCCCTAAGTTTGAACTCCGCTTCCATGGACCCTTCGTTATTACTGAACGCATTGGGAGTGTTGCTTACCGACTGGCGTTGCCCCCTACTTACGAATGCCATGGTGTATTCCACGTCTCCCAGTTAGTTCCTGACCGCCCCCACGCCCGCGAGCTTGAACTTCAGGAGGCAGTCATGGGGTGGCCTCCCACCCGAGATGTTGCAGGCAGTCGCACGGATCAATACGAAGTTGACTGCATCATGGACCAGCGCGAGTCCGGCGACGAGGCCCACTACCTGGTCAGGTGACGGGACGATCCGGAGGACCGCGCCAACTGGCAACCCGCTAGCCATTTGGGGGGTTGCCCTTCACTGCTGCAGGCCTGGCGGCGCCTTCAGCGGAACCGACGTCCGCCCTGATCCGCCGACCTCTCCTCGTTTCCGCACCCTGCATCTTCCCTTCTCGTCAGCTGCCGCCCGCTTCCCGCCCTGTGGAAGTTGGGGTGGG
Organism: Eimeria praecox; assembly: GCA_963920595.1. NCBI lineage: Eukaryota > Apicomplexa > Conoidasida > Eucoccidiorida > Eimeriidae > Eimeria > Eimeria praecox. The sequence goes on from OY986952.1 coordinate 2,453,461, forward strand.
GAAAGGGGTGCAGGAGCACCCCATGTGGCGGTAGCAGGTTATCAACACAGTCAGTGGCCTAGCTTAGAGGCACACGGACACGCATGTAGAGGTAAGTCCTCACAAGAAGCGCCAGCACAGTGTACCACCCGTAGAAAGTCCAATATCTACACCACGTTAGTGTTACTATTCATAGAGTCCGTAGTGCTAGCAATACTCAGGGGATGTGCCTATATTCAGAGACCTAGAGTGGCACAATTCACGTAAGGAAGGGGCTAGACAAGTGCAAGTAGAATAAAATGTAGTGCGACACTGCATTTAGCTTACTCATGCAAGTGACCCGACTAGTTCATGTCGCATAAGCACATCCGCTGTTCGTATGGCAAAAATAGGTGGTAGATAGCACGAGAAAAGAGTAATAATTGTGTTAAAATTAGCCCAGAAGGGATAGGGTGAATGTACTAGGAGTGGCGTTAGAATAGCTGTCTTTGAAGCAGAGGTAGGAGTATCAGCTGAAATGCTAGGGCGCACAACATCACTAGCGACGACACCGCACTAAAATATAATAGGACTAGATAGAGGTCTAATTAGCATGCCCGGCAAGGTCCTAAGGCCTCCCAAATAGTTGTTCAAATGAACTAATAGTCAGAAAAGTGTTAAAAATAGTAACCACATTAGCACTGGCAAACCTAATATATGTACTCATTACCCTGATCACGGTACACGCTAATTCGACCTAGGAAGGGGCGTAAGCATCACTACACGCTACTAACAGAACGCCAAGCTAGCAAATAAGAGACCAAAATACTGAGTAGAAAAATAATCGTTTGTTTAACGGAGGTTCATTATCAGTCAGGAGAAGTAGAACACAAATGCGCGTCGTTAAGTCCGTCGCAGATAAAATAATCAACGGCACGCACGGGAGGTCTAGCCGAAATTTCAGCTAGGATAAACAAACCTTATCACACGACCCAACACACTCATACAGGATAAGCGACCACACTGGGGCTTCAGTGATATGAACAGATTGATGCACTAACAGAGAGAGAAGGAGAAACGTAGTTGAAAGGTAAAAAGAGTGGAAACCTGATTAGCGAACGCACGCGCCACAGCACAACAACGCAGCAAAGATCCAGATAGAGGAACACAACACACAGCCATGAGAATAGAACAGTGCTAATCAGTATGCGCAACCGCCTTGCACTCCAGAAGAGCAAGGCGGACCTGTATTAGCTGCACACAGGAGAGCACAACAATCCTGCGAAGCAACACAAGGCAGAACAGCAGCAAACACACTTCTGGGAGACCAGCCGAGGCCGTCGGGACACCGAGTAGAGGTTCGGGTAGAGGAATAGAAGCAAGAGATGTAGGGGCGCCACTCCCGTCGAGTTCCGACTGAGCTAATACACAGGGTTGAAAAGTCTGGACCCCCCCCCTTGCTGGAGCGCCGAATAGTTGTCTAAGCTGAAAGCCCTTCTACGCCAGACTTGTGGACAACCCTATAATGATACAAGGGGGAACTAAAGGCAATTCAGAGGTTAGAGAAGAACCCGAATAAACTAAACCGTGACGCGGTTTCTGCTCAAAGAAAGGGGGAGGTTATAGTGCACAGGCACTACAATGGATCTCTGGTGTGGCCTCTAGAGGCCTAATATCACAGAGTGCTCGCCAGCCGGCACCAGCTTGGGGCTGGATGCGAGGCTGTTGCTGTGACTCTGGCTCTGGCCCTCAGCGAGGGTTGAGGATCGGTTCTATTATTCTGGGTTTTCCTTGGGGGCAATTAACTCGATCGCATATTTGGTTGCTAACGGTGCTTATTAGTGGTTTCAGCGAGAATCATAGGATGTGGAGCGAGTTATAGAGTGTGCACCTTTTCTGTTTAACTTACGGATCCCTCGTAGTAACAGTGTAGGCCAGCTGTTCACTACGCGGTGCCTCTTCGACGTAACGGAAATCCACCGCTTCCAGTCCTTTTACGCAAAGGAGTATCGAATGCGCAATAAATTTGGAGTAGCTGAACACAAAAATTCACACCATAGGGGTTTTTATTCCCACTTACGGGAATGCGCGTGGCGGGAAGGTCTTCTCTTGGCACAATATACACACTGAGTGACCCCCGGACACATGTACAGACCAGAGAGAACGAGAGAATTCGGCTTCTTACTACTAAGTTGCCTCTACCTCTAAATCATAGTTTATCTGTATATATAAGAATCTGCTTTTCGTAAGGAACATTCTTCTATACTGTCAAAATCCACAACTCAAGTTCGCTCCAGCACGGCCGTCTCGGCATGGGCACGGGGGCGTAACCCCACGGCCACAAGAGGTCCTGTAGTGTAAATGTGCATGCGCCAACAAAGCACATTCTCCACGTAGTCTGTTCGTTAAATATTAAATATTTTTTAAGAATAAGCTCGTGCGGTTAATCTGTGTGGCGGGCAAACTCTGGTGGATTTCACATTGTTAGCAGCCACTACGCCCCGGTATCGCAACGAACTGCTGCCAAAATGGTGTTACTGCATGTAAAAACAGCAGATCAGCAACATCAATTTTTGTTTGAAACTAAAACAAGCGAAACAATAAAGGATATCACATTTGCTGTCACTACGCTGCATCTCGTGCGGCTGAAGGCACTGAGGGTGGCGGACGCCGCAGAGGCGCTGGCAACGTATGGGCCCTTAAGACCAGAAGAAACTAGGGGACTGACGGAGGAGGTTAGTTCCTCATGGTTCCTGACATATAGGGTGGTGACAGTGGCGGGCTTGTCCGTTGAAGAGGGACGTGGGAATCTGCGCATTCTTGTGGTTAAGGGGGTAGGGCTTAGACTGGGGGGTTAGGGTGGAGAGTATAGGGCTTGTGCGGCCTCAGGTGGCCAAGCTGTCCAACTTAAACGTGTACCCCGACGGCCCGCCGACAAACCCTGACCCACACTTTTACAGGACTGGCTTGCCTCCGCCCAAAGAAGTGGCCGACGTCATTCTTCGGACCTGCACAGAGGCCAAAGAGGCCCTTTCGCACAAGAAGGTGCAGTTGCAGTAGCGTTTAGAGTGGAAGTAGTAGAAGGTGTAGGACGCTGATGCTAGGGGAAAAACAGGAGCGCACAAGTGGTGACGAGAGGGGGCACTCCTCCTAGGCACTGTTTCTGTTGCAATGGGTTACGCACATGCATACCTAGATGAATGTCAATCCCCAATTTTGATAGAGAACACGAAAATAACCAACCATCAGATGGTTTTGGTGGATTTAAACAGGCATCAAGGGGAAATAACGTAAAAGACAGCCGTGCGTAGAAAAGGTTGTGTGCACGGCCGCACCCTTATAAGCGAAGGACCATCCAAGTAGTCTTTAAAGCTGAAGAAAGCAAAAATAAGGCTGAATGCTCTGCTTGCCCCTGTGCTTCGTGGAATCCCATGCTTTCTTTTAGGGTATTGACACACAACTGCTGGCACATCCCACCTGCTTCCCGGCGGTGTCTGTGTCCAGGTTGAGCGCCGGGAGGCACTGCAACTGGACGCGGTACAAGAGACCCTCAATCTTCTGCGGGGAGCTTTGCAAATAGCCTACCCTGCAAACCACGGCCTGCCTACTTGGGAGCCCGCTCGCCTTCTCTTGGAAGACAAAGAGACTACAGGGGGCCAGGAGATATCAGAGGTACTCAGGAGAAAGGCGAAGCAAAGATTAATTCCAGCAGACCCTCTGAGGGAGCTTCAATGCAGCGGCTGTTACTGCTGCTGCTAGTGCACCTTTCAAACAAAGCGCGCTATCGATGGACTGTACCTAGTTTAGGCCTTCCGCTTCCGCTGCAGCCGATGCCACCTGCACCTGTCCCGCTGCCTGCTCTTGTCCCGCCGCGCTGCTCTTGGCTGACCACAATGCAAACTGCATGACATCATTTTGCAACCCCAGCAGCAGCTAATGACGTCATTGGGAGTGCGGCCCGTGCTGTTTCTGTTGGTGTAACTGCAGAATATCACTCTAGAGAATGCCTGCCTTTGGTGGACAGGAAAGCAGCTGCAACAGACGGAGTACCTCAGCAGGTACTTAGGTACAAACGAGAAGACAAGAACAGTAGTGCGGTTGCAGCCTAAGAATGCGGGTAAGGGCTTCGAAGCTTCCGGCCCCCACCTGAACAAGAACCTTAAAACCCTAGTTCGAGTTCACGCTCAGCTTAAGGGCTTGCACTTTAAAGTGTTTGAGGCTGGGGTATCCTTTTCTCATGCATTCAGGCAGGGAGGAACTCCTGCCAAATCTTTGCCTTATTGTATCCCTCTTCGCTTTTCCCTGCGTAGACGAAGCTTCCTGTGCTTCTGCCGAGGCATCTGCTATTGCTGATACTACTACTGCTGCTGCTACTACTGCTATTGCTGCAGGGCCCCCCATTCGCGAGCCTCGGATGGACGCAGAGACGCACAAGGCAGTGCTGGCCTACTGCCACAAGAAGAGACAGGAGGACAAAGTCCGTCGGTATCCTCAGTGCCTGCTTGGGTTTTAGCCGTGTCTGTGTCTTCTTGTTTGCTTCCCGCCTGTATCCTGGGGGCTCCCCGACACCCTGTTGCGGCCTCTCCGAAAAACCATTACTACTGCCCCCCGTCCCAGGGCTGTTTCCCTGCAGTTCTGCTTGTATTTCTGGGCTCTGCGGCTATGTGTGCGCGCCCTTTATCAGTGTCTCTCTTTGTCTCTTTTTTATCTAACTACTTTCGTGCATCACGAGGTGACTGATGTTCTGATGGGCTTGCCGCGGATGCGTGCCCTGCAAGGACGTTCTGTATGATCCTGGTGCTCGCCTTTGTCTCGTGTTTCTGCCTCTGATTCTGCAATGCTCCTACGCTTTTCTGCACGGCCTTCCCCGTCTTTGAATGCCTATGCCACCACTTCTGTTTCGCTCTTCACCCCCTTTGCTCTTTGTGCCTGCCTTTATGCTCGGCTTTTCACGGCCAGGACTGTTTGTCTCTCCTCATGCCTCAGGTGTCTCTTGCTCTTAATTGCATTGCCCCCTTGACTGCTGCATTGTGCGCCTCTTTTTATTCTGCTTGTCTGTACAAACCCCTTCTCTTTAGGCATTTGCTGAAGATGACGACGACTCATACTTGTGTTCACCGTGGGCCAACCCACGTGCACTGAAGGAAAGTCTCGTAGGCATCAACGGCCCCATAAGATGGAAAGCATAGACAAATAAGGAGCAGGACGCAAACAGAAACAAACAGAAACAGCGAGACCCGTCTACTCCGCAGGACGAAAGAATGCATCAAAGAAGCGTCTGCACAGACGCGCCAAAGAAGCATAAAAAAAGCACATAGACGAAGCACCGTGAAGCAAACAACCAAACACGAGGCACAGGAAGAGAGCGTGAAGGGAGGAAAGGCTCTCAAGGCAACCAGTCCACAGGCAAAACGACACAAACAGACTACAGACACAGCACTGTGTTGCACCATCGGCAACTTTAGCTGCAAAAAATGCCGCCTTCGTTCTGCAGCTGGTGCTTTGTGCTGCTGCTGGATCTGAAGATAAGGCATAAGCAGCCACAGCAGCATATACTGACTGAACAGTGCTGCGAAAAGCTTTTCTTGGACTTTGCGTATTCTCAAGCAAAATGTTGTACCCCGAAAACAACCTTCACTATAGCTGCCCCAATCCAGCGCAGAGCGCGTTCTGTTCCGTGCTGCTGCGCTGCTTCGCCAGAGGAAATGCACTGACAACTGCTGCAGCACACACTTTTCCGGTGCAGCAACAGCGCAGAAGTCCAGTGCTGCAGCAACTTCAGAAGGAAGCGCCGCCCGCCCCTGGACGTAGAGCCGGACAGGAGACCCTGCAGCGCTGAATGAGCTGAGGGGTGAAGAGCAGCACCAAAAGCGCGCGGTGCAGCTGCTGATGCCGTTGCAACAGGGGAGATGCTCCTGCTCGGGCTGCTGCTGCTCGATGAGCTGCTTCTCTATAAGTATTTGGGGCTGGTAAGGGGGGCCTTTTCTCGCACCCCCACCTTCCCCTTGTGCCTCTTCCTGTAGGCCCTCGCCGCCTTCCTCCCAGCAATAAATAGCAAGCAAAAAATACAGGCAACACTCAAGATACAGAACCACCAAGTGTCTGTCCAGTCCGTTGTATGCCAAGAAGAGGCCGACCGGCCCTCCTGAAGAGCACCCCGTACACCGCAACAGCAAAGGATGATAACCAACAGTGCAAGATTCGCACACACGAACACACACACACACACACACACACACACACACACACACACACACACACACACACACACACACACATACACACACTGAACTACGAAGATCATCAGTCTAGAAACGCAAACCTACACCCTAAACCGTAAACCCCTAAGTTCCGCCCCTAAGCCCTAAGCTCCATGCGAAGGCTAACCGCAAATTCCTCGATGAGTTTGTCAATGTCAACTAGTGTTTGTGCAGAAAAGTGCATGGGTGTTCTGTGAGGTTTGAGGAGAGTCTCAGCCTCCTCAGAAGACAGGTCTCGTATAGATGCAGAGGCCGGCAGAGACAGCGCGTTGCTGTAGCACCCCGCCCACATCTGGTGTAGGAGCGTTACAAGCGCGTCATCCTCCCTCATACCCTGCAGACGGAGACACAAAAACCCTTGCATGCAGCCCCAGCTTCTTCCAGTGCTGTTTACTACGCTTCACCAACGCCAGCAGCTGACCCAGCCTTCATCCCCAATACACAAAACGCGGCAAGTATAACACAGGCAAGACACGCACGAAGGGGACGGCAAAAGACGGAGACACAGAAAAACAAACAGGTGCAGAAGGTGCATCTGTTGTCAAGACAGGCAAAGGCACAGTGCTGACGCAAGGACGGAGGCGAATGACAAGGAAGGGCAACGGAGAAAAACAAAAAAAGAACAAAAGCGAACAGCACTCATCTGCAAATCCCGCAGGTCAATATGCAGAAGCATGCACCAGGAGACAGACTTGGATAGCAAAGACAGAAAAATGGCGAAAACAGAGAAGGAGGAAGGCGAGAAAAACAAGGACATCAGACAACACAACGAGACGAAGAGCAACCACAAAACATATGGGGCGCAGCAGGGGACAACAAATACAGTTGCACAACCCTTAAACAAAAAAGCAGATAAATCCAAGGAGAGAGACAGGAGACACGACGATGTCTGACCATCTTGGAAGAGGCGTCGGGGATCATTTGCTTGAGGACAGGTATGTTTGTCTTGAGGTGTCTATGAACCAGAGAAAGGCATAAGATGGCCACGTCCATTCGCGAGTTCCAGTGCGTTTTCTCTCTGAACAAGGACAAACAGCTACAGCAAAACAGTCTCTACCTCTGCTTCCACGCTCCAACTGTCCCATTTAACTTAATTGTTTCTTTTGTTTCATTCTTGCCTTCATCGCTGTCTGCAGCCTACACCTTCCTGGCAAACTCTTCTTTTCGCTGCTGCTTTATCCTCTTCAACTACTTTTCCAGGTCAGCAAGCAGCTGCTGCTACTGCTGCTGCTGCTGCTGCTGCTTGTGTTACTGCTGCTACTGACTGTGGGGAAGGTGGCGGGAAGACAGTTGGCTCAGCGTTAGGCTTGAGAGAATGTGCGGCCAAATCGAACTGCTCCGATAGCTCCAGCAGTATCCGGTCGGTAGTGCTGTTGCTGTTGCTGTAACCGTCGGTGGGGTGAGTTTCACGAACCGCCGCCAGAGAAGCAGCATCTTCAGGAGAAGCTGCCATAGAAGCAGCAGAATACAAAAGAAGTACCACTAGGTGCTGCTGTATCCGCAGCAGATGTCTGCTGCTGCTGCTGCGGCGACAACGCGGGCTTCCCATTCTCGCTGCTGCTGCCGTTGATGGTCTTGCCACTTCCTCCGAATATTTTGGGGCGTCGATTATTACTAGAGACTGAGTGGCCACAGAGTACCAACGAAATATTCAGCTGCTGCTGCTGCTGCTGCAGCTGCAACAGCAGCGTGCTGCGTCGTCGGCTGCGGCTACAAGCCGCTGCCGGGGTCTTCTTCAAACGTTCCTCCTTGCGAGAGATGCCCTCTTGCCTGCATGCAAAGCCGGTAACACTGTACTCGGCTGCTGTTGCTGCTGCTGCCGCAGTTTTCTCCTCCAGCCGCTGTAGTTTCGGCTGCCGCTGCAGCCGCAGGGCAATACGGAGTCTGCTGCAGGAAAGGGCTGTGCTGCTGCTACCAGCGGCAAATGGAGGAAAGTAAAAGAAAACAAATTATATGCTGCTTCCTCTGGTGTTGCATGGGTGCTGCGGAGGGAGCAGCGCGAGCACGAGCAGCAGCAGCCGACCGTGAAGGCCCACGGGGCCCACGAGACAGCAGCAGCAACTGCAGCTGCTGCTGGCAGCTTCATAAGCAGCAGCTTCCTTGTCTTCGATGCTGCTATGCCAACTATGTATTACAGTGATCTTTTAACATCTTCCTGCTGCTGCCTCTTGTGTAGAGAATAAGCAGAGCCAACAGCGGCAGCAGCAGCAGGTCTGCTGCTGTCCCTGCGGAGACTGGAGATGCGCCGCCGGCCTTTAATTGCACCGACAGCACAGGAAAACCGAGCAACAGCACCATCTGCGCTCAGAGTAGAGGTAGGAGCAAGGCCATTCACACCCACAACCGCAATAAGACACGGCTGCTGCAGGAGGCAAGCGACAGCTTGTGCTGCAGTTGCAGCCGTTGCTGCTGCCGGACGCATCGTCGCTGCAGTTGCTGCTACTGATGGAGAAAGGAAAGAGGGTGCAGCCCCCTGACCTCGGTAGCCCCGCGCTGCAGCAAGGCGTTCAGTCGCACCAACGGCAGCAGCAGCCCGAAGAACATCAGTAACTAGTGGGGCTGCAGCAGCGTAAGCTGGCTGCGGCTGCTGCAGCAACAGCGGCGCTGCAGCAGCAACAGGGGAACTGCAATAGGCACTGTGTCGGCTGCTTGTTCGCATCTGGAGCGACGCTTCAACCAGCAGCATCAACAGCGGCAGCAGCAACAGCCAACAAATGGCAGCGACATCAGCGGTTATACCCGCAATGGAATCGGGTTCTGCACCCCCCCTTGCTGCAGCAGTGCAGACGTTGCGTTTGCTAGCTGCTGCCCCTGGAGCTTCTGACAGCCGCAAGGACCTCGCGAAGCAAGAGTTGCTACGGCGGATAGAGTTGCTGTTGCAGGAGCAGCAAGTGCAACAGCAGGAAGAGCAGCAGCAGGAACAGCAGCAGTGGCATAGGCAAGTGCAATGGGACAGCCAACACACGTGGCCTACGCAGAAAGAGCACGTGCAGCAGCAACACGAGTGGCAGCAGCAACGGCAGCAGCAGCACGGGCACCAGGAGCAACAGCAACAAGACCTACAGGAATGGGCATGGCAATGGGCAGGTGACGCAACAACACAAACAGAGGTGCTAGAGCAGCTGGAGGAGTCCTTGCTGCTGCTCTGCTGCCAGCAGCCTCCTCCTACGCTGCAACAGCAACTGCTGCGGCTGTTGCTACTGCTTGTGCACTCCACGGGTGATTGTAGAGTTTGGCATCGCGTTGCTGCTCGACTTCTGGCGGCAGCAGGTGAAGGGCTGCGCCTGTCTCCCTCTGTATCCGCTCCTCTTGCTGCAGCTGCTGCGCCACCTCCGACAGCAGCTGCAGCAGCTGCAGCTGCAGCAGGCACCAACAAGGTTTTGTCTCCTCTCCCTCCGCTGCTGCTGTGTGGGGAGTTGTTTAAGGCATGTCCAGAAGCCCTGTCTCCGTTGCTGCCGCTGCTCGTTGCGGTCGGGTCGAAGCTGCTGCAGTCACACGCAGCGCCTGCAGCTGCAACAGCAGTAGCAACAGCAGCAGCAGTTGCTAAGACTCTGAGGACCGCTGTTGCGGCAACGGGAGCCTGCGGAGAAGCGCTGGCGGGGAAGCTGTTCAATTTGACATTGGCCTGCCTTCGCTGCAGCAGCAACAGGCGAAGCAGCAGCCGCAGCAGTAGCAGCAAAACGAGCAGCAGCACCAAGGGCAGTAGCACACAAGCTGCTGTTGAGGCTGCTAGAGAAGCTCTGCTGCTGCTGCAACAAGTCGTGTGGGCTTTCCCTAGAGGTGTATCTCCGCCGCTGAGCGACTCCCTCTTTAGCGCAATTATCGTCGCTGCAGCACCAGAACCTGCTGCTGTTGCTGCTGCTACGGCGGCAGAAAATGAAGACATTCTCGAAGAAGCACAGGCGAACGTTCCATATGCAGCAGCAGCACTTGCAGCCCTTTTAGCTGCCAAGGCCGTAGCAGGCGTGCAACAGCAACAGCAGGCGAAGCTGCAGCAGCAAGCGAAGCAGCAGCAGAAACAGCAGCAGTCGTCAGACAACACTCTCCACGATCCAGCAAATCTTTCGCCAACGAGCAGCAGCTCAGCGGACCTTGCATCTCTTTCATTGGGATACTGTATGACTGCAGCAGCAGCAAGAGATGCTGCAGCGGCTGCAACAGCAGCCCCTGCTACTAAGGGTATTTGTTCCGATGTGCGTAGCGTTGAAGATGCCTTCACCTTGCTGCGAAAGCAGTGGCTGCTGCTGCATGCGGGAACAGGAGCTGATGCGAAGAAGGGATTGGCTGTGGCTGCAGCAGCAGCAAAATATATTCCGGTGTTGCAGCCGCAGCAGCAGGACCCGTCGCCGCTGCATCTAAAAGCAAGACAGCAGGCTCTGCTGCGTCAGGTGCTTGCTGCTGCTGTGCCATGTCTTTGCCGCTTCTTGCTGCGGTGTCTTCCTGCTGTCTCGCTTGTCAGCATATCTCTAAAGACTCTGTTCACCTTGTTGGCGCAGCTGACAACGGCTGAGCCTTGCTGCAACTGCAACAAAAGGGGAGGGGCTAGTAAAGGCATGCAGGAACAATGCGTAGATAGTTGCAGCTGCTGCTGCAACTGCAGCAGAAATCTTCCTCCTGCTGCTTGCTGTCTTTCCCTGGAGACACTTCACTCTCAGGCGCTCGTGTCCCATGCGGCGCAGCAGCTGCTGCCGCTGCTGCAGCCGCGGCAGCAACTGGACTTGGTGGATTGCTTGAGTCGGGCCATAGCTGCAGCAGCAACAGGGGCAGCAACGCCACAAGAGTCCACAGAAACAGGAGGGTCAGTTGGCAGCAGCAGCAGCAGCGGAAGCTTCACTCATCCGCTGCTACTGCGTGCTGCCTTGAATATATTGGAAGCTGCAATCGTCGCCGCCGGCGACGGGGGTGTAGTAGTTGCTTTTCCTCCATCGCTGCATGCGGCTTTTGTAGCTGTTCTCACTGTGAAGAACCCTCCGCAGCAGACGAAGCAGCAGCAGCAGCAGCTGCACTGTGCCTTCTGGCCTGCCGTGCAGCGGCAAGCAGCTGCCTGCCTTTGGCGCGTCCGGTGTCTCTCGCGTTGTCCGTTATTAGCTATTGGCGCCTTGAAGCTGGAGCTGCTGCAGGCAGCAACAGCAGCAGCAGAGGAAGCCATCCACGCAAAGAATGCCCAAGGCCAGTTTGCAGCACTGTGGGGTGCCTGTCTCGGGCTCGCTGCTTCTGTTACCGCTGCTTCTCCCACAGAACTGCAGCAACCAGCCACAGCAGCAGCTGCAGCAGCACTGGCACATGTGAAGGAAGACACAGACCTCAACAATATGAGCGGTAAGGCCCAAAGGTGGTCCTACAGCATTTCCTCTTGAACATGCTGCAGCTTCAGCAGCTGCTGCAGGTGTTTTCTTGCAGTTGGCTGTATTGTTGCCTTTGATGATCCTAACAGCTGAGCTGCTGCTGCTTCTGAGTGCTGGTGTCTGTGTGCTGGCGCTGCAGATCTGCTGGGCCTGCTGGCAAGGGGAGGACCGGAGGCGCGCGCGTGCTTCTTCCTGCTGGCAGAGACCTTGCTGCAGCTGCCTCATAGTGCTGCTGGAGGTTCGGCAGCAGCAGCGACTGCAGCCGCACTTAATGTGGGAAACGAAGACACGGGGCAGGCGGCGCTGCTGCAGCTGGGAGCTTGCTGCTTTCTTGGCTCCAGCCGCAAAGCTCTGTCTCTGAGTGACTCCAGCAGTACCATTCGCCGTCTGTTGCACATAGCTGCTAAGGCTTGGGAGGCAGAGGGAGGTCCAGCAGTCCCACAGCATACACCCGAAGCTGCTGGTCCTGCTGCAGCAGACACTGGTCCCGCTGCAGCAGCCGAAATGTCAGCAGCAGACACGGAAGCTGCAGCAGCAACAAAAGCAGCAGGAAAAGCAGAAGCTAAATGTTTGCTCTTGGAACTCACGTGCGCCTTCAAGGCTCTTGCTGCGTTCATGCGGCAGCAGCCGGCAGCACCAGCGACAGCAGCAGGAACACATGTGGATCCGGTCTCCGATGCTGTGACATTGATTATTGAGGCTTCTTTCGTTTTGTGCTGCTGCCGGTGCGGCAGCAGCAACAGCAAGGAACACTCTCTGCAGGCTATGGCGATGTGTGAGGAAGCATCGTCGGAGACGCAGCAGCAGCAACAGCAGCAAGTGTGCTGCCGCTGCTTTTGCAGGAGCTCTGCTGCACCGGTAGCTGTTGCACACACTGGGCTTGAAGCAGCGGCACTGGAGGCTTTGTCTATTTTGCCGCACGTCGAGATTCACTGCAGCAACCGCCAAGAGCAGCAGCAGCTGCTGCAGATGGCCCTAGCTGCAGTATCCATTCCCGCGAAAGCAGCTCCTCTATTCCCTGCAGCTGCAGTGGCGTGCTGCATCAACCCGGCTGCCCTAGCGCCAGCAGAGGCTCTGCTTGCTGCTCCTCTGGAGCAGCTACGGCAGCAGCAGCTTCTTGTGCAGCACCTCCTCCTGCAGCAGCAACAGCAGGGGGCGACGGATCCAGCCCTTTTCATAGGATGCGGCGCTGCAGCGGACAGTCTCGGGGGTCCCACACTATGGGAGACACAGTGGCGCTGCGTTGCTGATGTGACTGCGGCTGCCTTCAATGCCTTGCGGCTGCCAGCATTTGCAGTAGCAGCAACCCCCGCAGAAGCAGCAGCTAGTGCAGCAGAAACAGGATGGAGAGCAGACTATCCGCCCCACGTCCTCCGTGTTTTGCAAGGCGCGCTGCTACTGCGCCGCCTGCTTCTGAGCTGCACCATTTGTTCGCCCGCAGCAAAAGCAGCGCTGCAGCAGACCGCATGGGCAGCCTGTTGCAGCTGGGGAAGGCAGCTGCCTGCAGCCGTCTCGTTTGATGCTTCTGCTGTCCGTCCCAGTCACCGCAGCAGCAAACTTGAGCCAGGAAAAGCCGGAGCAGCTTGCGCTGCTGCTGCGGCCCATCACAGATCGTCTGGGGGCCTCAAGGCCAGCAGACCACAGCAGCTACTGCAGCGCTTTGGTCTTCCACGATTGAAAAAGAAGAGCTTCTGTGCTGCTGAAGCTGGTGCTTTTGCTGCTGAAGCCTGCTTTGCTGCTGAACATGACCCCAGTGACTTTGCTTCAGAAAGCAGCCAAGGCAGTGCACTTCAAATGGGTATTGTTGCGGCGGTGCTCTCGGGAGTCTTTAGAACACGCCCTGCCTTGCTTTGCTCGTCTACGCAGCAGCAGCAACAGCAGCAGCAGGTTTCTTCGTCAGTTGTGGACACTCTCTGGTGCTGCTGTGAGAAGGGCCTTGCGACTGCACCGCCGTTTGAGCGGCTTCTCTATGCGGATACTGCTGGGGGGTTGTACTGCCTTTTGCGGACTGCGGATTTGCCTCAGCAGCAGCAGCAGCAGGGCACGACGGCAGAAACAGGCCTACAAGCCGTAAACAAACACCTTGACGCCTTTTTACAGATGCCCTCGGATGCAGGAGAGACGGGGAAACAAGAAGCTCCTCTGCTGATGAGTTCGAGCCGGCTGTGCAGTGTTTCTCTTCTTGCGGCTCGGCTGCTACCTCTGGTGCAGCCATCTGGTTCCTCCGCGGCAGCAGCTGCTGACGGCAGCAGCAAGCGCTATCGAGATTTGCTTCAGTTGGCGCTGGCTGCTACTTCCTCCAACGAAGTAGCAGAAGAGGTCGTTCCTGCTTCTGGCGATGCTGCGGCAACAGCAGCAACAAAAGACATTGCAGCAACAACAAGCGTATCTTCCTCCTGCGCGCTTCTGTGCGTTATTCGCTTCTTAGGGGTAGCGCTCCCTGCTGCTGCTTCAGATGCAGCTGCAGTAACCTCATCTGAAGCAGCCGGGTTGGTCATAGAATCAACAGGAGCGGCAAGAGCGGCAGCGAAAAGTCCGGCTGGCTCGACGTGCCCCGATAATCAAGTGCAGCTGCAGCAGGAGAAGCAAACTGTGCTGCAAGAACAGCTGTATAGGGCCCTGCAGCTCGCGTTCCTGTTGCGTTCGTCTCAATCCCACCTTTCTCATACTGCGGTGCTGGCTGCTGATGCGGGGAGACATCTGCTGGAGTGTCTGCTTCAGCACGCTGCAGCAGCAGCTACTGCCGGATCAGGTGCACTCCTGTCTGCTACTCAGGACTTCATATCGCATGCAGTAAGTGCTGCGTAGCAGCAAGATTCTCAGGGAGAGGCGGGGTTCAGGCACGAGGTAGGGGTTGCTTGCTTGTAGTATTAGTGCAAGGAGTGTTAGGATATTTGTCTGAGGGCTTAATCGGGGTTCTCGATACAGCTGAGGGCCTTGACTTTGGGTTCAGAGATTTGCTGCTTGGGGAACTGCTGCTGCGCTCAGGCTAAGGAGGCCTCTTACCTCCTCTCAGTTTCAGTTCAGTGTGCTGCTGACAGCAACAGCAGCAGCGCCAGTAGCGGAATCGTTCTGCAGGTGGCTACTGCCGCTCCTGCGCTGCGGTGCCTTACGGCGCTGATGTGGATTCAGTCCTCTGTCTTAGCGGCAAAGACGGCAGCAGCGGCATCAAGAGGGGAGGAGAGCACTCTTGCTGCTGCAGCGTTGTCACTTCGTGCACTCCTTCCTGAAGCAGTTGCTGCAGCAGAGTTCGCAATCGCCTCGCCGTCTCTTGCTGTGCGGAGAGAAGCAGCGCGGAGTTTGTTGTCGGTGTTCAATCCATTGGAGGAGACGATATGGGGCCCCATAATCGCAACAGCAGCTGCTGCTGCACCGCCAGAAGTAGTAGCAGCAGCTGCTGCACCTGTAGCAGGAGACCCCCAACTGGTTATCTTTCTGTTCGAAGCTCTTAATTCGGAATGCGATGCACTTCAGAGACAGTTGCTGCTGCAGTTGCTGCAGCAGCAGGTCCGGTTATGGGGGCCGAGAAATTTGATGCAATGGATATCGCTCCTCACGACTTTGTGCTGCAGCTGCGTTCCTGCATTGCCTGCTCTAGGATACCATCTTCCTACCTTATGGCCTAGCAGCAGCAGCACCGGCAGCAGAAGCGGCTCCACCGCAGCCGGTTTGTTGCAACGAGCTCAGCAACTGCTTCCGCAGAGTCCCAAGGTATTGCTGTCTCCCCTTGCTGCAGCGCGCCCTCTCCCAGCCCTCACAGGGCTTGTTTGGAGGCCCTTACCAGGTGGATCTGCACCTGCAGCAGCACAACCTCACGATGAAAGCTGCGATGACATGAAAGAAAGCAGCGACGACAAAGACTGCAGCTTAGCGGAAGTGCAGCCCATTGTCTGCTCGACAGCAGCAGAATGCCTCGAGATGCTGCTGACCCTCCCGGAGCTGCAGCAACAGCAGCACTGGTGGAGTGTTCCTGCTCCTGAGAATAAGGCAAAACACACTGAAGCCCGAGCAGCAACACCAGCAGGGTCGCATTTCATGGATTGCCTTCCTCTGCTTGTCCGAGCTGCCTGTGAGCTGCTGAGGCAGGGAATACGACTGCAGCAGCAGCAAAGGCAGCGGCAGAGTGGGTTAGTCAGTGACGGGGAGACTGCGCTTCCTCGTTGGGGCTTGCGGATTTTGCTGTTGCTACTGCAGCGGCTAACCGGAACTTCTTCAGACCGCACGTGCATCCCATTGTTTCCAGCTCAGCAGCTGCAGCAGTATGAGGTGTCTGTCTCCTCTGCGATTTCTGCATTGCTGCGCTGCTACGCAGCGTCTTCATCTCCTGAGCAACTGGAAATGCCTGAAACAGAAGCTGCAGCAGCAGTAATAGCAGAAGCATTGGCTGCCGCAGAAGGGGAAATGGCTATAGCATTGCAGCGGGCCGCTTTGCTGCGTCTCAGAGCAGCAGCAACTGGCGGGAATGCGTGTCTGGATGAGGAAAACCAGCAACAGCAGGAGCAGTTTCAGGATCTGCAGCAGCAGCAGCAGCTTACGGCTATGGCGCTGGAGGTGGCGCTAAGGTTCGCTGAGGCTGGCTGCTGCCTTAGCCCTTGGCGGCTGGTGGGGCAGCTGCTGTTGCCTCTCGGAGACGTAGCGCAGTCAGCAGCAGCTTTGGTGGCAGCAACGGCAACAACAACACCAGCAGCAGCTTCCTGCGACTGGCTGTTGCGTCGTCGTCTCCTCTTGGCTTGTCAGTTGGTCGGCTATGTTGCAGCTGCTGCAGCACCGACTGCCAAAGCTGCACCTTCCACTCCCACTGCAATTGCGACCGTCTTTGTGGAGCTTCACGAGGAGTGGGTTGCAGCAATAGAGCCCTGCGCTGTTCCGCTGGCGCTGCACCTCATGGCGCGCTTACTGAAGTGGCATCGTCAGCGAGGCCAGCAGGGGGAGCAACACCACCAAGAAGAGCAACAGCAGGAGGAGCACCAGATGCTGAAAGGGTTGGCGCTGCTGTGTCGCCCGCTTTCCACTGGACGCAGCGGGAGGCCTGCTGCTGCAGCTTCTGCTGCGTTTGCTGCGCTGGGAGCAGCTTCGCGTAGCAACACAGCAGGAAAAACAGCCGCAGCAGCAGGAGCAGTAGCAGCAGCAGGAGACTCGGCAGCACCCATGGCGTGTTACACCGTTTTAAATGGTCTGGCTGATGTGCTGCTGCAGCCCTTGGAGGAAACAGCA
This sequence comes from Eimeria praecox, assembly GCA_963920595.1. Taxonomy (NCBI): domain Eukaryota; phylum Apicomplexa; class Conoidasida; order Eucoccidiorida; family Eimeriidae; genus Eimeria; species Eimeria praecox. Next base: position 2,470,238 of record OY986952.1, read on the forward strand.
GCAGCATCACGTGAGCATTGTCTTGCTGCAGCTGACTTGTCAGAGGGGGCAGCAGATGTGGTGTGCTGGAGGCTAGAGTTAATAGGCACCTTGCTGCTGTGTCTTTGCTTCCCGGTTGATCCCCAGCCGCAGCCACTGGATCAGCTGCCACAACAGCAGCAACAGGGGGAGCAAATCGATGAGGAAGACTGGGGGGAGGATTGGCTCGCAGCAGACAGCCCTACAAACTTCGCTGGCGCTCCAGCTCCGGCTTCTGCCGCCTTCACTTCTGAGAATCCTGTTGAGGATTCACCTGTTGTTTCTGTGCGTCTCTACCCCGATATGCTGCGCCGGGCCTGTGAGGCTGCGGGGCGTCTCGCGACATTGGCAACTGAGGCTGTAGCCGCAGTACCGGCGGGGCTGGAGGGGCACGATCACAGCGCTGCTGCTGCTGCTACCCTTGCTAGTTTGCCGCAGCAGAGCAGGAGCCCTTCTCACGGGGGTGATGAAGCAGAGACTACAGCCGCAGCTGCAGCCGCAGTTACACCAAAGGCAGAACTGGCGGGCGCAACGGCGGCAGGAGACGTAGCAGGAAGGATCGTCTATTGTTGTGTTAACCTCCTTTGGAGTCTGTCCGCTGCACTGCAGCAGAACCCTGCAGTCTTGTCTGAAGAGGCCGCCGCCCTTGCGTTTTTCGCAGCTGTGCGAGATGTCTCAGCAGCTGCTCTTCGGGTGCCTGTAGACACCGAGCCGCCGGCAACAGAAGCAGCGGAGGACAGGCCTTCTGGCAAGCTGTGTGGTGCTGCTCTATCCCTGCTGCAACGAGGTTTCTCCGTCGCGGCAACAACGCCGTCAGCGGGTGTTGCTGCCTCTGCGGTCTCGCTGCTGCTTTCCCCCTTGGAGGTTTGTGGCTTCCCCTCGCGCCTTTGCGATGGAACAGCAAACAGCGTCTCTCCACTCGAGGTCATGCGCCTACTGCGCAGCCTCTACGAGGCGGCAGCCCTCGCTGCTGGTGCTGTTGCAGCAGCAGCAGCAGCAAGAACACCCAAAGACGCAGTTGCAGCTGCGCATACGGCCAGCTCTAGCCTACTGGGGCACTGCGTAGGCCTCATTGAGTCAGCCGTATCGAGCTTCACAGGAGCAGCAGAATCTATGGGGAACGAGCCGCCTACAGCAACAGCTGCTGCTGCATTGACTGTTTCTTCTCCAGCTGCGGGGGATACTGGGGGCGTGCTGACTCTTGCTGCAGCGCTTGTGGCTATAGACGCTCTTGCTCTGACCAGTGGTCCCTGGAACAGCACGGCCTTGAAGGAATACGTGGTGCAACAGCAGCAGCTGCTGCAGCCGGAATGGTGTACACGCATAAGGGCTGCTCTTCAGCGACTGAGTGAATTTGCGTACGTAGTTGACGCACATGGGTGCCGTGCAGCGCTTGCTGCTGCAGCAGCAACAGAAACAATAGATTCGGAAGCAGCAAGTGGGACTCCTAGCACCACACCGAAGATAAAAGAACACCCAGAAAAAACAGCAGGAACAGAGCCTACTGCGTCGGAGAATATTGCAGCAGCTGATAAGGGATCAGGCGCAGCAGATTCTGCACTGGTACTGGAAAAGGCAACAACAGCAGCTACAGCAGCTCCTGTAGCACAAGGAGAGACGTACACAAAAGCAGCAACAGGTTCCCTGCTGCCATGGCCTGCTCCCTGTCAGCATGCAGCTGCGCAGTTGCGGGGATTTTTGCTGCGTGTTGCCCGTGTCTGCAATCAATGCGCAGTTGCTGCGCCTGATTCGTTCCCGTGTCTTGTTGCAGCAGCAGCAGTTTCCTGTCTCATCCCTGTGCTCTCTCCACACCCCTGGGCCCCCCCCAAAGACGGCAGCAGCAACAACACCTCCAACAAAGACGGCAAAAGCAACCATCTTAGCAGGAATGAACTGTCTACAATAGAGGCGCAGCAGAACCACCCGCTGAGGACCTTAGAGGCCTTCTTGATGGAGCTTTCCCCTCAAAATAGCAGTGCCCGCAACAGCGGTCACTTATCGCCTCTTTCTGAGACGGTGGTAGCTGCGCTAGGCTCTGTTATTGCCGGAGTTTTAACACTTCAAGGTGAAGCAGATGCAGCAGCAAGTGAGAGAGTGCCGGAGTCAGGACCATCTGGGGCAGATTCAGCGGCAGCAGAGCCAGCAGCACCAGCGGCAGCAGAGCCAGCAGCGCCAGCGGCAGCAGAGCCAGAAGCGACAGCGGCAGCAGAGCCAGAAGCGCCAGCGGCAGCAGAGCCAGAAGCGCCAGCGGCAGCAGAGCCAGCAGCGTCAGCGGCAGCAGAGCCAGCAGCGCCAGCGGCAGCATCAAATTCAGAACCAACAGAATCAGCCGCAACAGAGTCAGCATCACAAGCTCCAGTTTTAGAGTCAGCAGCAACGGATTCACCAGCACCAGAGCCAGAAGCAGTTGTACCCCCGCGGGAGTCATCAGAAACTGCACCACAAGTAGAGTCAGCAGGAGCTGCGGAGCCCTCAGCAGCGGCAGCAGCGGTACCCGGCTCAACACCAGCAGGCAGAGTGGAAACTCCGGAATCATCTGAAGCGATGAGAACCGCCTACCTTGCTGCTGCCGCGAGCCTTCTGTATATTGCAGTGTCTAGGCACCCCGATGTATCTGCAAGAGCAATAGAGGCAGCAGCAGCATCACATGCTGGAGCGGCAACTGAAGTGACAGAGTCGTCTGCTCCTGCAGGCAGCGCACAGCAGGTGAAGGCAGCAATCGCACGTCTGCTACAGGAAGAGGTAGGGCGAAGGCAGAACAGAGGTGTTTAAACTCTCCTATCCTATCAAGTAAGACAGGTTTTTCTGGGCGCAGCAGCAGCAACAGCAGCAGCAGCAGCACCAGCTGAGCACACCAGTGCAAGCAGACAAGGGCAAGGGGGGGTGGGGGCAGCAGATGTGGCCAGCATCTTGGTCCTGCCACAGCCTTTATGTTGTAGCCTAACAGGCTCTTAAGAAGGCCTTGCCCCCACAACCTGGGCAGCGGCAAAGAAAGCACTGGTCGCTGCAGTATCAACAACAGCGCATGCGCCTGCCGTTTTATGTTTTCCTGAAGTCACGGAACCCCTCGTTGTAAGGAATACGTTTGTGCTCGTTTTCTAAGGAACTAAGCCTTTGGGATAGGGTTGAGGGTCAGGGCAGCGGGGTGGACAGTGCGACGCCTCTATACATCAGTTTGTTAGTTGCATGCATATATCTCTGCGCTTATATGCGCGCATGCTTATTCGTGAATGTGTTTGTTTTGCTAAGCAATATGCATGCTTATATGGCGGTGTTTATTAGCTGCTGGTTGACAAACGCTTATCTTTAGTTTTTTTGAGTCTATGGTAGCATACGATGGTTGCTGGCTACAGTTGAAGTCATTCGCTGCAATGACAACCGAACCATAGCGGGACAATATGGAGATATCAAGAACAACAGAAACATATTTCCCCTATAAAAGTACCTTTTACTATAAGACAGCTACAAGAAGGCGCCTTCCTTTCGGAAGTCAACGAACACTTCACAAAGGCGACCCATGTCGGTACCTCTCAGTGCGCAGGTGTAAGATACAGCCCCGTAAAAGCAGTGTTTCTATTTTTATCATAAAATTTCACCTTCCTCTTAAGCCGCTTTGTCCTTTTCGCCTTGTTGCAGCCGACTGCAGGGAGCCCCTGCTCGGCTGTGGGGCCCGATGAGGGGCCCCTGAGGCCCTTTGGACCTTTGGGGCAGCTGGTGTTCATTCGTAAAGCCTTCTGGCGTTCGGACATTTCTATGGAAAGAGAATCGGTCTTAGGGTTTAAAGGACTGTCCGTATTTTAAGGGCTTCAGGCCTTGGGTATCGAAGGCCGAATCCCACCTACAGATCCAGACCTCGGGAGTAGGACATTTGGCGTGAGGCCTTTCTGATGTCCTCCTCCTCATTTATCGTGTTCTATATTGTGGCTTGTCTCCTGCTGCTTTCCTTGTTTTCCCCGGGAAATTCCCTCCTACGCAGGACCGGCAGCAGCAACAACAACCGCTCCCCTGTTTCCGTAGGGTGTAGTAATGTCCGCCAACTAAGCAGCAGCACGAGCAGCAGCAGCAACAACAACAACGCTAGTATAAGGCAGATGGAAGCCTGTCGTCTTTCTGAGGGTGTGCTGCAGCCAATGGCATCCCGACTGCTGCCGCGCCTGTCGCAGCAACACCAGCAGCCGCTTCGGCAGGCACTCAAGCATCAAATGCTACTGCGGCAGCACGTGAAGCAGCAAAAGCAGAACCTTCTGCGAGATAGGATCAGCAGCTCCTGTTGCTGGGTTTCAACAGGGGCACCACGCCATATAACAGCGCGAAACGCCGAGGTGCGTGGTTGCTGCAGCAGCAGCAAGTGCTGCTGCACTTGTTGCACTTTCCATTGCTGCTTCAGCACTGATTGTGGTTGAATGCGCGCCGACACATATCCTTTCCTGGACGCGCCTCTTGTGCTGCTGTGTGCTGCGTCAGGGTGCTCCTCGGCTCTCTGCCGTTGCTGCGTCGGGCCCGCGATTTGCTGCTGCTGCTGCTGCTAGAGGGTCGTCCAATGGGCTGAGCTCCTTCCCTGGACGTTCGCTGCTTCCGGCAGGCCTGCGTCTGAGCAGCGGCGCTTGCAGCGGCTTCTGCACGGGCAGCAGCAGAAGCAGCAGCAGCAGCAGCCGCGATAACCGTTCTGGGGTGTGGTCTCCGCTGCGTGCGGCAGAGCCCATCGCTGCTTCTACCGATGAGTTAGGCTGCGGGGCGGTGGATTTGAATGCTCTGTGCAGTTCTGTGGTGAAGGTGTACAGCGACTTCACAGACCCCAACTATGCGCTTCCCTGGCAGATGCAGCGACAAGGCAGCAGCACCGGCAGCGGCTTCATCGTTCATCCGTCAGCGGGGGGAGGCGAGCGTATTATCCTAACTAATGCACACTGTGTGGCATGGAACAACAGACTTCACCTGAGAAAACATGGGTAAGATGACTGCCTTGCCGCTGCTACTCCTCCCACTGGCCTTCTGCCTGCAGCTGCCGGGGCTCTTGAGGTTCTTGCTGCTGCTGCACGAGCTGCTGTCGCTGCAGCTGGAGCTCGCCCGCATGGCGAGGACGGTGCTCTCGTGTGTCTTTTCGCCTCAGTTCGCCGATTAAGTTTCCTGCAAGAGTCTTGGCTGTGGCTCATGAGTGCGACTTGGCGGTCCTTACTGTAGACAACGACGATTTCTGGGCTGACACACAAGGCCTTCTCTTTGGAGAGGTTGGTTGCCGCTGCTGCTGCTTCTTTTGCTTGCCCCGTTGATGCTACTGCGGCTGATGCGTTCTTGGCTGCACTTTCCCCCTTATATGGTGCAGATGCTCGATATGGGGATGCTTGCCTCTGCTGCTGCTGCTGCTGCTGCTGGCGCTACTGCTATGTGAGCTGCTACTGCTGCTTACCGTTATTGGTGCTGCGGGTGGTGGGGGTGCTTCTGATGCGGCACTTACTGTTCTAGGGCATACTGCTCTGCTGCTGCTCAGCACTTCCGCATCGCGATGCGTGCTCTGGATGTAGCTCCTTGCGCTGCTGGTGTCGTCTCTGCTGCTGCAGATACCGGCCTTACAGGACGGGGTGATTGTATTGGGCTATCCGCGAGGAGGAGACAATCTCTGCATCACCTCAGGGGTCGTCAGCAGAGTGGACGTGAACACCTACGCTCACTCAAATACTGCGTAATCCTAGCACGAAACACTAAATTATTACCCTTGGGTTTATACTGACATGTCCTGAACCTTGCAAAATGGCAGGCTGCTGTGCAGTGCGGGTGTGGGGGGCGTCTGGCCAGTGCTGCTGCTGCAGTTGCTATTGCCCCAACACGTTCTGATAAGAGCGAATTTGCTGTTGGGGATGTGCCGGGTTGTCTGGGCACTGCTTGTTGCTGCACTAGAGGAAGCACCTGCAGCTGCAGCAGCTGCTGCTTGTTGCAACGGTGTGTTTGTCTCCAGGCTGCTGTGCGTGCAAATCGATGCGGCCATTAACCCTGGCAACAGCGGAGGGCCCGCGCTAAAAGGCGGGCGCGTGGTTGGCGTTGCGTTTCAAGGCTGCGACGCCTCCGCTGCGCAGAATGTGGGCTATATTGTGCCCTGGAATGTTGTACGCCATCTGTTCATGGACCTCAGCAGACACCGCAGGTACACCGGCTTCCCCTCTGCGGGAGTCCTCTTCCAGCAGCTGGAAAACGAGTGCATGCAGGAGAAGCTCGGCGTCTCAAAGCTCAAAGCGGAGGACCTCCCAGCGGGTGCTCATTGCACTGAATTCCATGAATAAGCGCCTGCTGATGCTGCTTTTGCTGCTGCTGTTCCTCCTGCATTCTACGCGGAGGCGACTTCCCTATGGTTCAGCGTTGGGGAGTCAGCGAGGCGCCAGCCTTACCACTGAAGAGCGCCACTGCAATCGCCGGCGTTGTTATTGCTGCTGCTTCTGCTGCAGGTGTCACCGCCAGTGGTATCCTTGTCACGGCAACCGACGCGGTGCGGTCCAGGAACTTCCTTGAGCGGGCAAAAGCCGCTGCAGATATGCTCGAAGCAGCAGGAGAAGCAGCGGAATCGTCTGCGAAAGAGGCCACTGCAGCAAAGCCAGAGGCCGCTGCACCTGCAGTACCAGCAGCAGCATCAGTTCCAGCTGAAGATGTTTCTAGAGGGTCAGCAGAGGCCTCGCCTTGTGGGGAAGGTGATCCTTGCCAAGAGGGCCCTCTGGCCGATCACTCTGTTGTTGCGCGAGAAGCGATAGCGGCAGTAGATGCAGCAGCAGGAGCCGCTGTCGCTGCAGGCAAACCTTCGCCCTCAGCAGCAGAACGGAAGGCTATGGTGCACGAATTACTCGAGCAGAGAATTGGTCTGAAGCCGGAGGACGTGGTGATGGCTGTTGATGGTGCCGATGTGGCTGGAGATGGCACGGTACACTTCAGGTAGGGCATCTCTCTTGGAAATACTGGGAAGGGTACCCCACTTACGTGTGTTTGCTTTGAAGGTTTTGGGTAGGAATCCCTTACCCTACTTAGGGATTGCCATTAAGGGTCTGAGGTCTGCGTGCAGAGGCATGGAGCGCGTTAGCGTCTCCCACGTCATCTCGGAGAAGTTCATGGGTGAAACGCTTTCCCTGACGGTTCTGAGGAACGAGAAAGTGCAGAATGTGCTGGTAATTCTTCAGGCTTAGGTCGAATTACCGTTGAATTCCTAGGATTTGCCTAACGCTCGCGCAGTCTTTGACTCGGCTAGCGTCGTACACTGTAGACTTGGTTTAAAAGCTAATGTCCTAAAAGTGCTTCTTGCATAGGCACAAGGTGGTCTGTTCACTGAGTTTTCGATGCGCGCTTCTGCGAGCATGCTTGTACCCGAGGGCTGGTGTTATATATTAGATTTTCGTGCTTAGCGCAGTTGTGCAACAACACGACAGCAGTGGTACTCTTGTACGGTGAATACTGCTGAGGTGTATGTGCGAGTGAGGCGCATGTGCACGGTACGTGGGCGTCGGCAGTGTATAAATTAGAAGGGAACTGACCATGCTTTGTGCGCCCCTTTGCAGGTACCCCTCGAGACAGAGCGTTCTCTAATCCCTAAGCATCAGTGGGGGCGTGCCGCTCGATATATTGTCTACGGTGGTCTGGTGTTCTGTCCGCTTACGCTAGAGTACTTAAAGGCAAGAAAAGGCCTGGCATTGCTTTGCGCTGCTTTGTTATGCGCACAACAGAGAAGGGTGGCGCTGTGCAGATAGTGTGTATGCTGGATGCATATAGAGTTTAAAGGCTTATAAATTCTTTTGTTTGTCACTTTTCTTGCTTGTTCTTCTGCTGCTGTATTTTTCTCTCACGAGCCTTTGTTCACTATTGTATTTTACTATCATGAGCCTCCCCCTTGTGCGACGGTGTGGCTTTGGCTTTACTTCTTCTGGCTGTTTATATGTAGCCTATGCATTCGCCTCCACCTGTTTCCTGTCCCTATTCATTTTGCAGGACGAATTTGGGCCAAAGTTTCATGAGCGAGCCCCCAGCTCACTACTGCGGCCTCTAACGGAGGTCTTCGCCACGGTGGAGGGAGAGGAGCCCATAGTGCTGGCGCAGGTCAGGAGCTGAACTTAACGGATCCACGCACGTATCTCAACCAATTTGAAGCTCCAGTGAGCTCAGAGCACCAACCCTTGCTCATCTGCTCGTGTTGCTCCTGCTGCAGATCTTAGCCTCCGACCTGACCAGTGGCTACAGTGTCCGTAACTGCCTCCTCTCCACCGTTGACGGCGTGAAGGTGACGAATCTTCGCCACTTGGCGAAGCTTTTGGGAATTAAGACAGCACAGCAACAGCAGCAACCACGGCATGAAGATCAGCAACAGCAGCATCCAAACGAGTTCGTTACGTTTGTACTGGAGGAGAAGCTGCAGGTAGTGCTGCACAGAGGCAAAGCCGAGGCGATGCTTCCCGAAATTTTGAAGCAGCATGCGATTCATCGGCAGACAAGCGACAACCTGTGAAGTGCCTTAGCAGCCGCATTTGAACCAGCAGGGTCATCTACGGAGTTCTAGCCCCTCTCCCAGCCTCCTTGCGCTATGCTGTTGGTGCCCACAGTAGTTTAGCATTACTGCTTTAAATTGTGCCATAAATCGCTGCAACAGCAACTAATTATATTGTATATACCTTCGCTCATTTCTAGAACGCTGTTTTGCCCATGGCACTTTTGATAGAGACGAACCTTGGAAGCACACTGCCAATGCAGAGACGCAGGCAAGGAGAAATGGGGACAGATCGGGATTAGCGAAATTTGGGGTGGCAAAAAAAGTTGTAGAACTGGGTAGGTACGGACATAACGAAAACGCGAATCCTCAATAAGGATGGGAAGGAGGGAAAAACTGGTATAGACAAGCAGAAGGCAAGTCAAGGAGCACGAAAGGCCCTGTTGCTCGAACAGCGGCGGCCGGCCGCTAAAAGGTTTCTACTACAGTTCCACCACCAAGCTCTATGTGCGTGGGGTTGAGGGGTTTCCCTATATCTTGAAGGGTAAGCCTTGTTTCCCTCGCTGCCTTTAAAACATCTTCTCCTGCGTGAAGCAACCCCGTCACGGTATAATGGTGGTTGCGCCGATTAAGCAGGTTTCAAGGCAAGCGGCCCCGTAGTGCTCGGTGTCTTGAGCGCGGGGGTAAACTACCACTTACACATGACTGCCACTGTTCCCAATATTTCGTCGCGTTTTTAGTAAAAATAGCTGCTTTCACTGCTGCACGGGTCCATTGCAAATTGCCACTGCTGGGTGATCCCCGGTCCTTCCCTTGGCATTCTGTTAATGGCTTTGGTGATAGAATCACCTTCAAATAGTTTACTTGCCACCGACAATAGGAGGAATTAGTTTTCCACCACGGCGGCTGTCGGGGGCCCCGTAGGTACCCACCAGCAAGATCCTGTGGGGCACTGGGGCCCCGGGGCCCCGAGGCAAGTGCCTTCTAAGCCTACAATTGGGTTTTAAGACCCTATTATTTGATTGTTGAGGGGCTTTATAGAAGGAGATATTAAATTCGGCAGCTGCATCTACAGGGTCTCCCCTCAGGTTCGGGGTTGCTGCCTGGAATATGGCGAAGGTCAAGAGTGAGCAAGTCCCCGAACGCTGAAACCGAGGCCTTATCAGCTAGAACCCTATTCCCATATATACCATACAACACCTATATTTGATTGGACCCTGTCAAAAGACAATGAAGAACCGCAAGCATAGAGTTTGCGGTCTCGACTGGGGCGGTGTATTCAGTCTCATGGCTGTCTCGATATTCAGGCGTCAGTACACACAAGGCCTTGGGATTGGGGGGTTGGCCTTGCGGGTTTAAGGGCTGTGGCTTAGAGTGTGGCTGCGGTGTGTTGCTCCAGAACAGTCGAAGAGACAAAAGCTCTCGAAAAAGTACAACGTAAGCCCGAAACCGCGCCTAGAGGCCTCTAAGGCTGCGTAAGAGCTGATAATTTGGAGTTACTCGAAGGCTATTTCCGAATGTGGGACAGAAATCCGAAGGATTGTCGGTTGCTCTTTTTGCAGATACAAAAGAAAGTTCGAGAGCATCGGCGGAAAATGCGGAAGGAGGCGAAGGCGAAGGGAGGCCCTGTTCGACGAAGTATGGAACGGCTTGCTGCTTCCGTTGTTTTCCGTTAGCACGTGTTAATGTGCATGCTATTGCTGCTGCCTCTTCTGCATTTCCCGGGTGCTGTTCTGTTTAGCGGCGCGCTCCCTGTGCAGCGCGCAGGGACAGATAGCCTTCTGCCGGTTGCGCTGCTACTACCGCTCCTCTCTGCTGCGTTTCATGCTATGCAGAAATGAGGCGAGATCCTGGAATTCCCAATTCTTGCCCGTTTAAGGCGGATATCATAGCGAATCTCATGCGGCGCAAGAAGGAACGAGAAGAGCAGCTGCTGCGCGAGCGAGAGGAAAAGCTGCAGCAACAGCGGCAACAACAGCAGCAGCAAGAAGAGCAGTCATCAGCTGCAGCTGCATCACTTCAAACCGATGGATCACAAGATGCCAAGGCACTGCAGGACATTGCCACTAAGGCAGAAGCAGCTACGATGGCTTTTGAAGCAGCAGCAGCGTCAGGCCCTTCTGGTTCGCCTAACTGCAACCGCGACAGCCGAAGGAGCTCCTAATAAACCCCTGAACAGCCATTGTTCATGGCGCGGGGCTCAGGAAGTAAGGTGCCTTTCTCTATGCGTGAGTGTGTGTACAGAAGCTGATCTCGCGCTGCAGTCTATTGCATCGTCCTTGTCTCTGAACAGCAGCAGCAAGCAGCAGCACGTTGCCGCTCTACAGCGGCAGCAGCAGCAGCAGCTCCGGCAGTTGCTGGCAGCTTCAGACATCATTATACACGTCCTAGACGCTAGACTTCCCCTTGCATTTCGTTGCGCCGGCTTGGAGCGATGGGCAATTCGGTAGGATATGGTGCTTGGGTCCTAGGGTTCAGCAGGTCGTGCTTCTGTTGTGTCTGTGGGGGTATAGAGCTATGCTTCCAAATGCAGGGTTTAGGGTTCGCTTGCTTGCACGTGCGTTTGGCCGTCCAGGGAGGGCAAAAAGGTAATCCTGCTGCTGAACAAGGTGGACTTGCTGCCAGCTCATGCTCTTGCAGCTTGGCTGCACCAACTGCGGCGGAGCACCGTGTGTCCCGTGTTGGCTTTCAAGTGCAGCAGCAGCAGCAGCAGCTGTGGCGGCAAGCGTACGGGAAGATGGTGTGCAGCGGATCCTCTTCGCGCCTCCGATAAACTCAAAAGGTAACTGCGAACTCAAAACATCTGCTCGAAATATGTGGGGGTGGTGAGGCCAGCCTTGGGCTTTGAGGGAGGTGTAACTAGTGCTTGGGGTAGCTAGCTGGTGCTTGTGTCATAGTTTTGCTTCCTAGCGAGGGCTAAATGTATCTTTTTAACGAGATATCTGTTTAACGAGGTAGATCTCCGAGTTAAGTTCTGGCCATTAACGGAAGAGGTACTTCCATGCCCTTCTATGGCAGCCGTTCGTGCATCGAGTTAAGACGTTAGCGGTTGGAGTCTACGCTGGGCTTGCAGGAGCAGCTCAAACGCACTGGGGGTGCAGCCATTGTTGAGGCTTCTGTCTTCTATAGCTCATGCAGCAGCAAAGCCCTCCCGCTCCGACGGTTCAGCAGCAGCGGCAACGGCAGCAGAAACAGCAACAGTAGATGCAATGGCAGTTGAAGGGAGCAACGCGGGCCCAACGACATTAAATCGGCCTTCTTGCAGCAGCAACAGGAGCAGCAGCAGTACCAGCAAGGCATTCATGACCGTTGGTGTAGTAGGGTACCCAAACGTAGGAAAGAGCTCCGTGGTGAATGCCCTGACGCGCAGTGTATCTTCAGCTGGAGTGGCTGCGCTTCCAGGCAGCACTCGCCAACTGAAATTCATAAAGCTTGACTCTCGTACACAGCTCATTGACTCCCCGGGAGTCCTCTTTGCGACCCCAGCGAGAGAGGAGGACACTGCGAAAATCCTGCCGCACCCACAATCATTGATAGGCATGCAGCAGCAGCAAAATCAGCAGGGAGGGAAGCCGCAGGAGAAATCGTTGGTGGCATCTGCCTCGCTGCTGTTGCAGTCGCTGCTACCGGTTCCTCAGATCCCGGAGCCGCAGGCGGTTGCTGAGGCGCTGATAGCGATTTCAAGTGTCAGTACACTGCAGCGCCTGTACCAGCTACCCTCCTTCTCCACCCCGCTGGAAGCGCTTCAGGCGCTTGCAAAGCGTAGAGGCAAGCTCCTAAAGGGTGGAACGCCGGATATACAGGCGGTTGCAAAGATGTTTCTGCAGGAGTGGCAGGAGGGCCGCGTGCCGTACTATTCCTTGCCTTCGGGATTTAAGGACGCAGTGGGTTGCACTTTGAGCGCCAGTTTCTTTGCCCCTTGCTCTGGTTGCATTTCCTATGCCTTCTGCAGCTTTCTTCCCCTTTTTACGGTTTGGCTTTAGACAGCACTACGACTAGCCTCGCTTCCCCTCCCTGATATCTTGCCTGGCGCGGAGCTCGTCTGTTACTGCTGCCCATGCAGGAAGCTATTCGCCTTGTCGGTGTCAATGGGATGGAGGAGGAAGCCGTCATTGCACTGCAACAGGAGCTTCTGGATAGGCAGCTGGTCTCTCTTGGGCTCTCTGCGGCGGAGGCAGCAAAGGCAGCGGAAGATCCACAAACGGATGCCGCGCCTGAAACTCCCCAGAGTTCTGCTCCAGTGCAAGGGGCGATGGTAGGTTGCCATCACTGGATTCTCCAGGCACATTTTTCACAATTGTGCGGTGTAAGCCCCCAAGGGGCACGATTTCCTTGTCGGAGAGGGTTGAGTCTCTCCTGTTGCCCCTCCCAAGCTGAGGAAAACTCCATGAAACAAGAAGAAAGAAACGAAGCGTTGCGGAGAACCCGCAACCATTATTTACCACTATTAAGCACATAAGTGTCTTGGGGGGCGGTGGTGGACAAAGTCGCTGGCTGCTGCTACTGTTGTGGTTGTCACATCCGCAGCGGCTCATGTTCAAAGACGTCGCAGCTACCAAGAGACAGAGGGAACAAGGGAGAGCCCAAGAAGAGGTGAGGTGGCGGATTGACAGTGCAAGGACTGCTAGGCAGGTTTTTCAGCCTAGCATGGGGGAAAACGAGCATCTTTCTGCACGTTAATCCCGCGGGTGTTAGGTCCACGGCTTTTTGTGACAACGCAGGCCTCTGAACGGATGGAGCATGTGACTCTTCGACAGAAGCAGCGCAAGGTACAACTTTTTTTGTGGGATGTTGATCTGCATCGGCTTTTCGTTATTGGCACTGTTTACCACCGGTTTTGGCTGCCGTCTTCCGCAGCGATGTGCGTTGCATGGGAAGGCCTCGGTCGAGGTTCGCTGCTGCCTCACCCGCGTCTTCTCCGTGGCTGTGTGTTCTCAGATGGAAAAGAAGCGACGTCGTGGCGAGTCAGCATCAGCATCCATGGAGGTGCGTGCGGCCTTAATGCAGAGGCCCTTTCCTTCCGGACTGGGTTTCTCAGCCGACTATTATTCTGCTTGCTGTGCCATTCCGCTGCATTTGTGTGCTGCGCTGCAGGAAGATAAGATGGCTGACGAACAAGGTGAAATGGCAGAAGAGCTCTGAATGCCAAGCGGAGAAGCAGCATGCAGCACAAGTACTATCAACAGCACAACCAGTGGCAGGCTTTGGTTACCCTGGTGTGGCGCTGGGGTGCGTGGGATACCAGTCAGGATAGACTCCTCCATCTAGACCTGATGCTGGCCGAAGTGTTATGCCGGCGAGGTGATAAGAATCCATTGGCGAGGTATTTTGGCCTTAAATGTTAGCCAGCCTTGGGCGAAGGCTTTGGGGCGTGCTGCAGACCGGGCAAACAACGGCAGCTAAGCGGCTGATTGTATCGCAGCTTGGATGTGCACACAGAGAGTACTTGAGAGCACAATTCGAAACGTACGGAATAGTAGAGCCCTGTAGGAGTCTCTAGCTAGAATGGAATGCACGGAAAGTGCGTATGGCAGCACGGCGCACCCGACGCACTTCTGCACAGCCTTGTTGCCTTCAACTGGAGGCAGGTTTTGCCAGCTGTGGTGCGTAAGAGGGCAAAAGAGAGCCACAACTATTGCCCTTTTCGGAGCATAGTTGAGAATAGCTCTGCTTTGTCAGTGTCTTGGGCTGTTGGCATAAAGGGGGAGGCACTGTAGCAGCCTCTTTCATATAGTAAGGCGCATCTAAATCTGTGTGTGGTTTAACAACTGGGAGGCAAGGAAGTCTTTCAATTTTGATTACAGTGTTATCGCATGCATCGTCAAAGTGCTTGGATGCCCTTGCATGCTGGAGTCCTTTGCGGAAGGCCTTTCAGCAGGAACGCCTGCAACTCCAAAGCGGCTGCTGTCTCTCCCCAATCGAAGGACACTGCGATAGGTTGCGAAAGTGATAACTGGGCCTGCCCTTACCTACCACAAACAAATTCATACATATTTTGTGCGCGCGGCATAATTAGGGTGAACTTGCCATGCACACGCTCTCAGTCACTGCAGCAGTGCCGACGATGCAGTTCCCTTTGCCATTTCTCGTGTTCTCGTAGTTTGTTTGGCATGCCAGCGGCTTTACGAATGTGCGTACGATCTCGCAGTCCACTGGCTGGTTCGTACGGCAGTAGGGGAAGCCGTTTTTCGGGACTGCTGTGGGTGGCCTTACAGCGTTTTCTGCTGCATTTACGTTTTGCGGCGAATCGCGTCTGAAAGCCAGAGGAAGGACGGGGATAGCTAACGAAAGCCAGGCTCAACATTTGGTCATGCCACGGTATTGCGCTGCAAACGAAAGAATTCAAAAAACATCATTTCGAGGAATTCGCTGCTGTATTACGCACGCACAAGGGGGCCATCCGGTGACTCGTAGGGGTCCCGACCCGAAGCGTTGCCTTCACTTTCGTGGCGGGAGCCCCTGGCAAATCTGGGCCCTCTGTTCGGAAAAGTGCTGTTGGAAAGTCCATGGAGTTTGTTGAAGAATTTAAAGAACGATTGGCCTCCCTTACCTGAGATACAAGGGGTAAACCGACCTACCTGCTCGGGGATTTTTCCGAAATCGCCTTCTGCCTTCGCAGTTGCTGCTGTGAGAGTGGCATTTTCTCTTTTTTTGCGAAGTTACTCCGCCATATCGGCGAGTTCAAACCTTTTACCCCTTAGTATTCCAGCTGGTTACCGATTGCCTCTCTCCAAGAGACAGGCCTCATAAGATATAAGAACTAATTATCGGGAAGTTGCCGTTTCCCCGTTGGGATCCTCCTATGGCTTACAACCCTAGTTGCAGCCAGGTGTGTTGCTTCCCGTGGCAAACTTGACCTTGTCCCCCACAAACGAAGGCCCCTGGACCGCTCTGCCTGGAACCCCGGGAGGGTGTAGGGGAGATCGGATGCTTTTGACAGCGTTTTGTGCTTAATTTCTAACTGCGTTGCAGATCATGGCGGTCATTCCGCAGCACATAGCGTAGTACACTGCTACCGGAGATGGGCGTCACACGCAACCTTCTTGCGCACCGTGATGAAGCAAGCAAAACTATTATTTGCTATTGCAATACATGATAAAGGCCCTTGTTAGCGCTCTGCATAGCGGAAGTGCCGATGTTCGTTGGTTAAGAATGTCAGATTGCACAGCCGTGCATGCATTGGTTGGCTAGTTTGCACGTTGCTTACCATAGTACGAAATCCGTCTATTCGTTGCTAGTAGATAAAGATCACTGATATATTCTCCGTTGGAGGGCCTCTTGTCTGCATCATTGCACAGGATCCAGAGCCCAGAAACATTCGCTAGATGGTGGCTTCTTTGTAGGCCGACAATGCATCGAAGTGCCGTAGGCAGTGGAATCAATAGACACTCAGGCAGAAAAGGCTCACACCTTTGCGTATCAAATTTTTACAGCCTAGATGTAGCCAATTTATGGCCGTTAACTGCAGATTGGAATGCTCCCGGAGTAGTCCTACACCTCGCATCAATTCTGCGGTCAACACGTCACACCAGCAGCGCAGAGCTGTGGGGCAGCTAACTCGATCCAGTGGGCTGGCAGTTGGCATTGGGCACTGAAGTGGGAATGCTACCAAGCTGCAATGCGTAACTCAAAAAAGTTTGCCATTATATGTCGCGCTGGGATAGGGTGTGGTCTAGTGAGGACGATGCCTCAGCCTTTGCGGTTGCCTAGCGCCAAGAACGGTAACCGAAGCTGACCGGCCGTCTCTGAGGAGCAAAGACACGAGGCGCCGTTGGAATATTGAATTTTAGCAGCCATAGAAGTGGCTTGAAGTCTGTAGGCTTGTTGTTATGCAGGTGAAAAGGAGCTTTGTAGCTCCAAATTGCCTTATATTCTACTGCCACGCGATCGTCTGGACACCATGGAACGCCGGCATGTGGAAGAGAGACGCGAGGCCTAGTGCTGTTCGGCTTCCTCACGCAAGTGGAGGCACACAACGATTGCTTCTGCATGTTTATTCCTTTTTTTGACGATGGACTTGGGCTTGAGTTCGTTGCTCGAGCTGCCGTCGGTGCAGCCTCTGGGCAGCGTGGAGCCAGGGCGGTTCTCTATGAGGAGTACCTCAGCACCAGAACAGCGCAGTATCAGCTTGTCTATGCAAGATCTTGAGAAATCAGGTCATATACGGCCAGTACGGCATTTGAATCGGGCGAAAGTGTCCTTGCCCCCTATGTGGCTGACGATTGCTATACTTTTGGGAGCATCGCTACTGTTTGTTTCACTTTGTGGTGGCATCCGAAGGCTCCAAAGCGGTGCAACGTTGCGACAGCTTGCAGATGGTGATGGTGAGGGGGAGCCAAGTTTCTCGGGGAACCCGTTTTTCACTGAACAGGATTGGATTCCCCTTGACGCGGATGAGCTCGAGGCGTTATGTGGTCAAGTGGGGCAGTGGGCGCCTTCATCTGCCAGGCATAGCGCTTCAAGCTCTTCGCTCCGTACGGTAGATGCAGCTGCAGGCTCGAAGGGATACACTGCCGGGTACGACATGGGAAATATGCAGTCGCCAGGCAGTGTTTCGAGCGGGCCGTCAAATGGGCAGCAAGCGCAAGCGTTCAGCTCCACGCAGCCCAAAGGCAAACGGCCTTCAGAGCAGTATGGTAATGAATGGGGCGACAACCCTGTGAAGGTTGGCAGGTTTGCTTACGATAGCTCTCCAGGGGCAGATGGCCCAGCTGAGAGCAGTGGTGTGCAACGACTCGAAGGAACTGTTCAACAAACAACAGACACCGCCTCCGTGTATCCTACAGACTTGGGGCTTTCACAGTTATCTCCTCCATTTGTTCATCAGGGGCCAGCATATGAGGCTGCGGATAGCCACACTACGCGGCAAGTTCTGCGCGACTCAATGTTGCAACTGGTATATTCGTCAGATGCCCCCACAGAGGCCTCTTCTGTTCCGTCTACAAACGCCGATCCTACTTTACAGTCTTTCAGAGGCCCCATAGAAGCTTTTTTACCCCAAGGCGTATGGGTACCTGTGGCGCAAAGTGATTCCATGGCCGTGGCGGGACCCTCTTCACAAAGCCCAAATGAAGCCCTAACACAGTCATCAACGATCTGGAGGCTATTAGTACCAGAAAGTACTCCACCTCAGCAGCTTAAACATCCTTTTGTTCGGCAGCCCGCATTAAAGCCATTGGTGAGGGTCGAGGACATAGATGAGGGACCTCCGAGGGCTAGGATGTTCACCGAGCCATTGCCCTACATCCTAAGGGGCGTCAGGCGCTTGTTCCTAAAACCGGCACTCACGCTTGATGAGGCAAATGAATTGGTGCGAACCGCTATTGGCTTAGGCCAGCGCGCTCTGTTATCTATGAAGAGCTCACTTGTTGGCGTGAGGGCCTCGATGGCCGTAGAAGCTTTAGGACGCCGGTTCCTGGTTTTCCACACAGTTCATACAGTTTTGAAGTTGACGGGGAACAGAAAACGCGTGCTAAATCAATTGTGGGTGGATCTTGTTAAGAGCATTCCGACAATGTATACTCGCCCTTCGCGGGGTATGTCCAACAGCAAGCATCAGTTCCATCATGAGTTGTCGCAGCAGCTAAGCGTAGTACTGGAATTGTACAAGAGTGGATCTGAACCTACAGAAGAAGAGATACTTGATCTCAAACGCAAATTGTTTTGTATGGAGTTCTCTCCGCCGTGCTTCCGTCGAGAGTCATGGGATCTGTGGAGGTCTGATGACAAGGATTTTATGAAGGGTTCTTGATGTTTTGCAACGTGAATTTTCTGTCTTCACTGCGCCGGTGCGCCGACTGAACGTACTTGGACGCAGTATGCTTTCTTTGGTGCCGGACCTCGGGGCGCATCTGGGAAGCACCTACAACTTCATAAGCACAGTTGAGTGGATCTTTGGAACAAAGACGAGATCCCGGTGAACGTATTTTTGAAGGTTTTGTTTAGTCGCCCGAGTGCATTTGAACAGCCTCCATCCTCCTCGAGAACTTCAATTAGTTGGCGCTTTGGGGGGACGTGGGAAGTGAAGGCAGGGATCTAGATTTGATACCCGCGTCCAGATGCTCAGCGGGCGGCTAGGGAAAACCTGGAGGCAGTAGGTCTAAGGACTGACTGCAAATGCACTTTTGCTGTCCGTTCGCACAGTTCATTTTTTTACAGTTGTTTGTGGCTTGCTGTACGGATCGTTGCCAGGTGGCTATGCGCCATTCCTTGCGCGCTTGCGTAAGCGCAGCCGGTTATGTTATTTGTTCTACAGCGTTAATTTTTTGTGATTGGCGCGGCGGCAGTTTGCTGCAAAATTGGGAGAAGCGTATGGCCCTGATACCAATTTTTCACGATAGGTGTCAACGTGTGTTTGCGTGGGCGCGTTTGAGTAGCAGGCTTCGAGAAAGCCTTGCCACCGGAGAGGGCAAGGCATACTTTTTCGTTCCTTACAAAGGGCTGCTTGTGAATGCTAATTGTAGCGAACTGTCCATTTTTGTTTGCCAGAGCCTCGTCGAAACCTCCGCTGAATGCAAGTAGCATGCTTGCCATAGTAGGCACCGATGACTCCTGCCAGTTTCATTAGCCAATCACCTCTACACAGTTCACAGTTCTTGACGGTGTAAGGGAGATCATGAGTTGCTTGCAGCCCAAATATCTTGGAGCAAGGACTATCGGGTGCTTGCTGGGATTGTATCATTTTTAGCTGCTGCTGCCCCAGCAGTCCTCCAAATTCCGTACTCGGAGCCTGCATAGGCGCCTTATATCTTTAACACCAAGCTGTTGTCCGAAGGCCAAAGGAGCGCATTTTGAGCGTAGGGATAACTGAAGGGGGCTAGGCTTCACTACAGCACAAGCAGCGCGCCTGTAGTACATTGCCAACGCTGTGTGTTGGCATCGTTCTGGCGGGCAACTGACTGTGAGGCGTTCAGGCTATCATGATTGCTAGAGTCCCCTCTGAAACCCCGTATGAAATACCGTAGCTATGGGGTAAGCTATGGAAGCTCCCTGCTAGGGTCGGTTTGTACGTTTCAGTGCTGCATTTAAATGGCCGCTGGTTTATTTTTGCCCGCTTCTAATCGGCATCCTACTCCTGAAAACAGTAACTCCCCTCCAACTTACATTTTCTGTATTGGCGTCGACGAGGCTTCTTTTACCCGCTCACATAAGTCTAGGTGGCGCTACAGTTATAGTTTTTTAGTTCTTTCGTGCTGTTGAATACAAATGATCCCTACATGTAACGAGTGCCATCTCCCCATTTTCAGCCTTTGAGCTGTTGCGGCAACAGCGTTTCAACCTCAGCATCCGCAGTGAATGCGTCTTGACTCCAGCAGCTGCAACCGCAAAGGTTAGAATACGACACCTGTCTCATTAATATGTCCTGGATATTACAGTCATCCTTCGCCTGAAGCACCACCCCGTGGCCCCAAGCTGTTCGTTTTCTGGGTCGGCAATCCCAGTCCGCCTGCCGCTGCATTCCTCGCGACGAGCATTCACTGGCGCACAGCTTACCGGACAACTCAAGGGATGCAAGACGTATAGAGATAGGTGTTGACTCAAAATATCACAAGTACGAAGCTTCGTGGATAAAGTAAAAGTTGTTTGTGAGCTGAATGCCTTAGGGAGCAAAGCATCAAATTGACAGGCTGTCTCGGGACGTGCGTCGATGCAATGAGCTGTGGAAGCGTCATACCCTCTATCCTAGGAATTCTTCCACGGTGGTATAGTATTAGATAAAACTAAAGTGGCACTTTGTTTCAGCATGAAAAAACTGGTGTAGGCGTGAAGCCTTAGCCACGCAGTTTCCAGTGCCCAGAACGCTCACAAAGGAAGCGGCCCCCTTCGTGAACCATTGGGGCAATGCGTTCCAAAATTACCAAGTGTAGCACTCATAGGAGCAGAACCGTATGGAGAATTTTGTTAAAGCGATCCTGAATATGTGAGTATTGGGCCACCAATTTCATAGTATTCAGTCTCTGCTTGCAATTCACCCCGTAGTACCATGATATTTTAGCAGCGGACGTGCTCGGACACGCATAATATGGGCTCCTCTTATATTTTGCAACAAAATCGTGCGGAAGACAGTTGTTCAGTCTGGGCGTCTATCCGTGCTAGGAATGATGAACTGGGCCTTCGAGGGAGGGCCCGAGGCACGGCTCCGCGTGCCGCTTCATCACAGTTCAGTGCGGCGAGGGTGTCTTGATGGGCATGAGGCAGCGGCATATCTTCCCGATGTAGGCGGACCTGATCACCGAGCGGAGAAAGCAGTGAGGATTGAGTCAGCATGCCACCGGAAGCGAGCAACGGCAGTTTTTAGCATATTTTGGTTTGCTGTCGCCTATGTTGTAGGGATGTCAGTGTTGCTTTCACTCTGCGGTCGCACACGAAAGGTCAATGAAGCTGCCACGGTGAGACGACTTGCAGCGGGTGGTGAAGGACATGGATTTCCGTCCGGGCAAAACCCTTTATGTGATGGAAGTGACTGGATTCCTCTGGATGCGGATGAGCTCGCGCTGCTTTGCATTCAAATGGATGAGCAGAATGCTCGCAACGATGACATTTCACGCGCATCTCAGGCTGTTCCAGAGGTGACATCAATCTCCGCAGCGCAGGAATGGATGCCTTCTACTGCTCCCCCTAGTATTTCATCCGCGTCGCCAGCTGTGCCAGAGGTGACTTCAAGCTTTGCAGTGCAGCGGCAAGACATATCCGTGGAGCCTCTTCAACAGCCCAACGGCTCGCATATGATTCTGTCACGTCTACAGCTGGCTCAAGAAAGTGCATTTGGAGTGAGTGGAGCCCAACGACCTCTACAAAGCGATCCTGATGAGGCGGTTGCAGGTCCCAGCTGGAAGGCTGTTGGCTGTGTGGGCAGTGCCTCCGTAGGGAGAGCGGTTGCCTTTCATCGCAGTGTTTTGCAAAGCCGCCCAGAGACTGTGCTACCTGTACTTGACGTCGTCCTTGATACGGCGTTTCAACGTGGGGTTATGCCCCTACCTAGCCTTGTTGATCCCCCGGAGCCCACAGCTCAGAGCGTTTTGGGACACACCGCACAGCAGAAGCAGCCTTCTCCAAATCCTTCGCAAGGTTTACAACGCCATCACAGTTCGGGGCAAGTAGCTCAGGGCGGCACTCAGGGCTTACCAGGAGAGTTGCCCCAGAGCGTTGATGAGGTTTCAACACATTCAGAAGTGTTAGGTCCTTTAGCAAGGACAACCGAGGCAGGTGGCCCTCCTGTGGATAGTGGTGTAGTGCATGAGCGAGGGGCAGTATCTCAGGGGACCTGGCAAGACAGCTCACAGCAGGTGAAGCTCATGCTAAAACAGAAGCTATTGGCGAAGCAGCTTTCCTCATCAGAGACGAGTTGCAGCAAGCTTCCGAGAAGCAGTCTTCCAGCCGAAGAAGTTTCACAAATGGCATGCGAACCAGTGGACCATCCGTTTACTCGCCTTCCAAAACTGGATCCAGATGTGAGGTTGCAAGATATTACAGTAAGGGCGTTGGAAGAATGGGATAAGCACGAGCCTTTGATCCTTCACCTTAAGGTAATCAGAAGCTTGTCTCTGCAAGCGAGCATGAGTCTCTCAGATGCGAAGGAAATGGTGGATGCTGCGCAGAGGCTGGCCTCTCGAGCGCTTTTTTCTATGGCGGCCCCGGTTGACCGTTTAAGGCCTTCTGCAGCCGTAGAATCCTTAGGACGTCGCTTTTTGGCCTTCAATGCTTTCTATGGAGTGTTACACGTGATGAGGGGAATGCCAGAGCTAAGGAAATCGTGGGAGTCAATGGTGGCGAGCGTGCCAACGACGTACGCGCACAGGCCGCGGGGAACCGTTGATGGGAAGTACGGATTTTACTATAGGTTGGCAAGACAAATGAGTGAAGCTCTGGAGTTGTACAAGCGGGGAGGTGCGCCCACAGATAAGGAAGTCATTGAAATTAAGCGCAAACTGTTCTGCATGGAATGCTCACCGAGATGTTTTCTAGGTTCTTCGTGGGCCGTTTGGAGGGGAGATGACCAGGCATCTAAAAGCGCACATTGATTTTATACAACGGTGTCGGCTAATCTGCGTATAAGTATTTCAGTGGCGTTCGCATAATGCTGTTGGCAGGGACCGCCATTGGTTAACGGGCGTCATCCGGTGTCGTGTAAGTTATTACCGTTGCAAGAGCAGGTGAGGCTTAGTAGCCGTGGAAGCGAGGTACAAAAATGAAGTCAATTTCAACCCTGCAGTTTAGTGTAGGTTCCGTGCTAGAACTGCGTCGCTCGTGCAGTGAATACTTTGCGCAGTCCGGAAGCGTGGAATTACGAGTATCTACGCGACAGAATTCATAGGCAGCTAGATCTCCAATCCCTTGGCACCTTGGCCAAAACGGCACAAAGTCATGTGTTTTCTAGTGGGGAGGGGGGGCTCCTGATTTGCAGCTCTTAACAGCTACAGCTGCCGCAAGGCAAACTCGCGTGCACGCGTGCCTTAGTCCCCATTTGACACATGCACTAACACCATTAGACAACTGACAAGCACGTACTTGGCCCTACTTAGCTAATTTGCATGCGAGTCGAAATGCACGCACTAGCACAGGCCAATCAACACCTTGCAACTGGAGCGCCATAGCTAGTGCAGCAAGAACCCTCGGGCTTAGCGGAGGACCGTTGTGGGATGGAACGCATTCGAAATAATCAAATTAACACTCCCAGAAGATCCGCTTGCCTCCACCACAATCAGTGTAATCAGCTGCCTACGGGCCTGTGGCTGGTGAGAAGAGGGCCTCGAACGAGTTGTGGCGCACCTCGGTGTAACTCCCGCTGGAGCGAACACCTCCGGCAAAGCCGCACACAATTATGCTGACCAGAAGAATTTCTTTGTAAATGAGCTAACACTGTAGATAATCGCTGAACTGTTCTTTAACCGTCAGTAGCTAGCCTGCGAGTAAGGGCACGGTCATCAAACGCACTAGGAGATTTGCGAGGCCGTATGCCCCCTAAATTATAGTAACATCAGTTAATCAAATCAATCCGTTTCGCTTGAAGGTGCACACTTTTTGTGTTGAGGCCTGTAGGGCAGTAGCCAAACAGGCGACTTAACCCCTTAGTAAGCCAATGTGGTACCCTGCTTGGAGGCACGCGACCCCTCTTCGTCACCATAGCACGGTATCCTAAATTCTTCCACTCGACATTGTAACCAATTAACTTGCGTTATTCAATTTTCACTGTGAAGTGTACCTAGGCAGCTTTTACTGTCCAGTTCCAACTAACAGGGATGTGGATTGGCATTGCCCGAGTTTTCCACCTGCCGTCCGTTCATAAAGATAGTAGCATGCTTGCTATTATGCCCTTAAACTTTGGTCTACGCATAGCCTGCATGCATGCGCGATGAAAAAGATATTCTAACGGGATTTTTGTGGGCACCCCACACATTTGCATCATCTGAAGGCAGTGCAAGGTGTCGTGCACCGGCACTCCAGTGGACCTCAAATGGGAAATCTAGAGGTCTACCCTACAGAGGTAATACAAATGTTATATTGTTGGAAGTAAACCACGTTACGTCATGCAGAAATTAAGGCCATTCGAGTAAGAGTGCTCGGCAGCTGGACAAGGTTGAGGCTCGGCGTGAGGCTGACTGTAGTGAACAGCGGACTCTGCTGCTGCAACGTATATGGCTCCTGCAAGTATACCTAATGGGTGCACACTCTGCACCCTATCAGAAAACCCCCAAATTACACCTTAAAATAGCCTAAATTATTGAATAACAGTTCTTTAAACATATTCCAGTCAGCCTGAGGAAGGGAGGTCCCCGAATAACGGAACCGGCCCTGACCGCGCGGAGGGTTGCGTCGGCTCTACACCCAGCCCCGGCCTTGTATAGGCTGACATGCGCTATTAGTTTGATTAGCCTTATATTCAAAAGTGTTCCAAACTATTGATATTTATGTTATATTTGTTTGTTTCCGTCCAAATAGGCCTCTAGGCCTTTAAGGGTCCAACTTGAGCAACATCGTAGTGCTTGGGCACTACTCTGACACTGCAGATGAGATACTGCCTCACTGCTAGGGGGTCAGATTTATCCTTCTTTTTCCTCCCATTTTAGGATGATGGGACTCGCAGTTGTTTTAAGGACTGCTCTTTGATAATCTTAGGATATTCTAGGGAATTATCAGCTGAGTTTGGCATGATGATGTTGAGTGTGCACCTAGTAGGTGTGCATAGCCTACGTAGTAGCGAGCCAGCGCTGTTCAGTATACAAGACGTACTGCTTTAGAAGGGACCGTGGGGTTGCAGAATGTTAAATAACAGTCTCCACTAATAAGCACCTATGCAAAATATTTTAAATGGGGTTGGTTTCCGAGTTTTTAAGCCGACAGTTGCTGGATTCAGGGCATCGTCAGCACAGATTTCGCCGAGACAGAAGTATGCATTTGCGGAATTCCCGTTGAGGGCAGCAATGCCTCTACAGTACTGCAGATGTAAAAAAATCATAGGCTGCATGAAGGAAGTGCAGACAAGCAATGCAACACACTCGAGTAGGTATATACAGTCCTTTGACATTCAGGTGAAACTCACTTTGCGTTTGTGGAAATTGCACAAGCATTGATGCGTCTGTGAGGGGCTTTCCTCCCTTGCGCTGAGCCTTGAGCTTCCGGTGTTGTGTAGGTATCCTCACATGAAGACCGCAGCGTAGCTAAGGCGGCGTGTCAGCAGATGCCATATCTGCCTTCTTCTAACTCCTTTTCGCCGAGTAAAACTGTCTGCCAGAGTTGTTAAAGAGAACAGGGACTCCAGTTGTATCACGAGATGCTTTGACAAAATGTACCTGCTCGTCGAATTGTCCCTTCGCGGCGCCTAGACGGTTGAAAAGTTGAAGGGTCTAGACATCACAATGGACTTCTCGAACTAACTTAAGGGCACTTGTGGTTGGCACAATCGAATGAGCGTGTTCATTCACACCTACATGTGCAGGAACTGGTGCAACAGCTGCACCGCTTAGCCACATATTGCCGCTGGAAGGGGCATTCGCACATGGCCTTGCGCATTGCACATGAAGTAAGTAGTGGTACACAGCTTATCTTCTCAAACTAGCAGCCTTCGTTTGGGTTTACCGACAATCTTTGTTTGTTTGTGTGCTTGTTTCGGTGTGCGTTTGTGGGATGGGGGGCGTGCTGGACACTGCACAGGACCTTTTCGGCGGAATCTTGCCACAGCAGTCTTGGCTTGCACATACCGCGACAGCAGACGAGCAGATTATCACAGAGCTGGGATAGCTGTGCACAAAATTGTCTGGGCCCCAATTTTCCGACCAAAAGATAAGTGTTTTCTGTTGCTTCCCTCAAAAAGTTGAGAGCTGCAGTGGCAATTTGCATGCGTGCACATTCTTCTTCTTACAAGACTCGACTTGGGGCCAAATGGCTTCCTGCCACATATACTGGGCCCCCAAATCATTTAATGGACTAATGAAGAGCCCTATGGAAACGTTCTATGGCACAAGGCTCCCAAGTGTAGGGAGCGTGCAAGCAGGCCATTTTAGTTGGCTAAGAACCCAGGAGCGATTAGACTTCTTTTGGTTTGACCAAGCTTCCACTTCGCCAGCGTATTAACGGGCAGGTTCTCAGTTAAGTACTCGTAAGCAGGACACCTAACACGGCGCTTCGCATTGGCGACTACCTCAGATATTGCTCAGCTCACGTTTGGTGGCTATCCGTTATAGGCTCCGGCGAATTAATTGGCAAACAGGCATCGGCCAACCAATAGTGGTATTCAGGGATGCTAGCAAATGCTCGTTTACTTGCTTCTGTCCAAAGGGCCTCATCCTAGTAATTGTTTTCCCACAGTCGTCAAGGCACACTCAAAGTTCGGCTTCCCTGAGAAGCATTTGAGTCATGGGGCATAGATATCACTGGGGCCATCAAGCGTGAGATCATTTTCATTGACAAGGTGATTTATTTGGCTTCCCAATTGGTGTTTCGCAAGCTCAAATTTCATAAGAACATCTGATGCGGTTAGAATACGAGAAAGAAAAACTGGTGGTTGGCTTTTCCAAGGTAAGTTCTGCAATGGGCAAGTCTCTGTTAGTACTGTTCTTCATCAGCTCCTCGTTGCCGTGCACCGGCAGGTCGTCTTCTTACCCTACGCATGAGGAGCTTCAGCACAGTACCACCCCGCTGGATGACTGGATATAATAGGCAGTATAGCAAGCCCCTCTTCCGAAATCCTTCTGACGCATGTGTAAGAATGCTGCAATAACTTGCACACGTTTGTACGTTGCACTGCCTTGTCGACGGGTACTCTACACATCTGCAGACCCCACACAGAAGCTCATTTCAAATACTTCTCCTTTTATTTCTCCACGTTTGTTGTGGGGCCTGTATACCCTAAGCTTGCCTTGAAAGCCTGTGCTATGGCTGCGTGGGTAGCAATAACTTGCAAACGGCCCCCATGAAAGACGTATTTACTTTTGCTAGGTTGCTATGATGAGCAGCAAATGATGCGATCACCCTTCGCCTGCATGCTGCATGGCTTCCCTTAAGTGCTGACCGCATGGCCCCACCTCTCTGCATGGATAGACTTGCTGAGAAGCAAGGCCTTAAGCTTAACAGCTACTATGTAGCTCGTTTCTAACGTATACACTATTGTAGCCACGGTGCTGGTGGGCTACTCCCATAGAATTCAGTATACCCACAGTGTCCTCGTGTGTCAATGTCACCTCTGGCCCCTCCCTGTGATAAAATGAACACTGGGCACTGACAGTGTAGCAGTGGCGGCGTAGCTTCTGCAAGAGAGCAGCATGCAGGAAACCTTTCTGATCCGGTGCCGATTTTGCTACTCTGCATGGTCAACTTATCAGCGGACAAAGGACTGTGGGAAGGTCGTAACTCAGCTTCCGCACTCAGCCGCCTCTTCAAAAGAAAGGTGCGTAGTTACTCGTCGTCCACCCGACAAATCCCTAAAGTAGCGCCGCATACAGCCAGCCACTGGCGCTACTGAGCCCGCTGGAAAGGCGAAGCAACGCTGTTTCTTGCATCACGCGGCCCTACACAAATGTAATCTAGGAACGCAGAATGCCACAAGTCAACACCCTTATACTGGGAGGACCGAGGGGAGCGCAGCCAGAAACTGTAAGTCAAAACGAGCGCAGCCAAACTGGATTCGTAGCTTGCTCCAATCTTAGCGAGCGCCAACCCTCTGCCACACCCTCAGATTTTTTAACTGAAAAGCCTGCACGTCGAATGACTTTTGGGGGCACTACAGCAACCACGGATTCACCAGGTCGTACATGCCCCCCTCCATCTGCTAGGGAAAAGAATTAGGCCGAGGCTTGTCAGAGGGCTGTACGCATCGTTGGTGATATTCATTTGGCCAAGTTCGCCAGCTCCAAATTCAATTTGAGGAGCTTGTGAAAAGCCGCCTTAGCGCCAAAAACGCTTTCACGCGAACAGCTCCTATCCCTATCCAAACGGCTTTCCCTTCCATTGAATGCAACAGAAATGTGTTCCCGTAAATCCCAGCTTCCCGTAGTGGAGGAAAACGGATAGCATGGTGCTGAAAGTCAAAAAGCTCTGTCCCGTTCCCTGAACGCTGCAGCAGCAAAGACGAAGAAAAAGGAAACCCACCAAACAGCAAGGAACGCATGCACACTCAAGCAGCAGTGACAATGCCGGCCATTAGCGTGCATCTTGAAGCGCGCAATGCCCGTGCTAAACACGTGACCTGTGGTAACCTCGACTCACCTCGTGGATCTCCTCCTTGTGCTGCAAACGTCATTTCTTGTTTGCTTGCAGGGAAAAGCTCAATATATCGCCTATCCATCCGAGCACCGTTCCTCGTCTGTAAGGCTCTCCAAGTCTCATTAACGTCAGAAAACTGGACGTAAGCCTCTCCAGACGGTCGGCCATCTATCGGGATGGTAGATGGGAGAATTGCCGTCATGTGGAAACCTTGAAAAAATTGCTGGCAAACAAACGAAAAGAAAAGCAAGAGGCGGTCCACGTCTACCTGACGGCCACGGACGATGAAAACCGCATCAAGATCCATTGCGCCTGCCTATAAACAGTCCCCAAACCTGCCTTCGTTGGAAACTTACCACAATATGCTGCTCATTAGCATTGAAGGGCATTCCCCGGAGCCTCAAGACAGTATAGCTCCATCCAGCAGGAACGGGACCTACATCCTGTACAGGTGCCGGCTGCGCAACTTGCGGAGACGCTTGGCTATACGCGGCCTGTTGAACAGCACCCCCATACCCTCCGTACATATCGTGGGTGGGTGCGCCATAGCCAGCGTAGGCTCCCTGAGGACCGCCCATTGCATCCATCCCTCCGTAAGCTTGGGTGGAGGCCATACCTCCCCCGATGGCTCCATAGGCCTGCGGTCCTGCCCCGTACCCTGCGCTATAGGGTCCTTGGGCGGTTACGCCCATCATGCGAGCCTGACAAGCACCAGGGATACTACAGATAGCACTGGTTGTGCACACATAGCGGAGTAATGCATATATTGAAACCTATTGGGACCTGGGGTAGCACGACATCTCACATTTACTGGACGTTGAATGCGCATAGCTCCTACACCCGTGTCAGCTGGCATCATTCTTCCTGGTCGCTTCGCTCTGTGCATTTCTTCCCGAGTGGACGGATAGACCTGTAGGACAAAAGGACGAAAGCAATAAATCCTGCTCCTTAGACAAAACCCACGTGTTTCCTAGTCTAACTAGGTTGGTAAAGCGACGCGCGTGCACCTACGATGAAGCAACCACCTCTATATTTAAGTAAATGCGTATTAAATACGGAGCAACAAACGCCAAGAACGTACCTCAACGAACCTTCGACCAAGGTACTTTCTGTGCAACTTCTCCTTCGCTGCATCTGCAGTAGCAGCGTCGGGGAGCTCAACGTACGCGATCCCATTCATCCTTCCATCCACCGCTACCCCCAAGACGACGGAATCAAACCCTATCTCGAACCCATGCTCTGAAGAGAAAGGTTGAGCAACAAACCCAAACATGCGAAGAATCTGAGGGCTCCGCACGGCCACTTCTTGGATGGGATGATAACGACATACCTTGAAAGAAGTTGACAACGTCGTTGTCAGTGCAAGTCCATGGCAGTCCCCGTAGTTTCAGCACTGTCTGCAGCAAAAATAGCAACCACGCTGCCACCGTTTCGCTTCATCTCAGCCTTGCCCGTAGTGTTTCGTCTAGCGTCCACAACTGGGTGTGAGCCATCCTTAAAAGGAAGCCCCAGTAAGGCTCACTAAGTTGAGACCCTTTACATCGGCGTCCCGACCATCCCTCGTGCCCGAGCTCATCACAGCTACCCTTCGCTGCATGGCCCTTTCAAAGTCTTCGGCGCTCGACCGGAATACCTAAGTAAACGCAAGAGAAGGACGCAGGTGAAGTTACACTTGAACCAACAAAAGAGCCCTGCTAATTGATGCTGAGTTCTCAATAACGGATCATATACCCATTCCCAGTACCGCCGCAGAAGCAGTACCATTTCACTGGGGGGAAGAGCAAGTTGCAACCGCCTTACCTCTATCCACCGTGGGCCCATCATGCGACCATGGAGCGTTCGAACTGCGACGTCCCGCATATCTGTTGAATGGACGTTCACATAGGCCTCGCCTGTTACGCGCTTCTGAGGTAACATCAACCAGAAGCATTCGCGTCAAAATGTCTACACTCTTTGCTAATGCAAGGAACTGCATACTGAATGCGCCAGCTGCTCAGTAGGCATGAAAAATTGCATTGCCACAGGGGACACCTGCACAGGGTGCCCGTCACCAGTGCCCCATAGAGTCGGATGGGAGTTTCAAAGGTAAATTTCAAAATTACTTAAAAAGGACTGCTTTAAGCAGCTATACTTACGTTAAGGCCAACGCAGACACAAACATCCAACTCTGTAACATCAACAACTGGCTTCAAGAACCGAACAATGGCATCTTCATTCACGTCCCACGGAAGTCCTCTTAGGCGAATATGTGTCCCGACGCCAGAAAATCCGTTGGCCGCCGCCCCCACAAGAGGCTTGAGGGTATCTGCGGTGGAAGGGTCTTCCACGTTGATAGAATGCTCCTTTAGTAGCACCAGGCCCTTCGAGAGCAGCAGAAACAAAATGCCACACATGCACCGACACGCCGCCAAACCCTCTTCCCGCCCTTCTGGTGCTGCCAAGTGCAGCGCGCCCGCAGCTGTGCCCAAGCTTCTCAAATCATCCCCCTTAACTGCAAACAAGAACATCGAACCGCCCACACAACCCAAAGCTACCCCAAAAAAGGCCCCATCCATGCTGAAAAAGAAGCATCCACCATGGTGCGACCAAGAACGGCGCCTGAAGTTCGAGTATCATCAGCCTCCTCCATCTGTTAGCTGAAGTATCAAGAGGGTCCAGTCTCAACTGGCTAGCAGAAATGAGTGGCAACAGTGGTGGAAGGAATCAAATACGCATATGCCTTCAGTATACCAAATGCAGTGACAGGCCACCAGAAAAAAGGACCTGAGTTCTCGCAGAGCTTTGAGCGTTCAAACCCCCTCAACCATCACCTAACCGCACCATAAAGACTGCTGTCAATGCAAAGCTGAAACCCGATGCTTCAGTATCAATCAACTCCGCGCATTATATTTAGGGCTAGGTTGCATCCATGTACTCTACAGTAGAAGGCTCCCACTTTCGCATTCCACATATTTGAACCCATTAAGAATAGGCTCATTTCAATCATCTAGCCATCATGGATTAAATGCCAGCGTTCCCAATGCATGCTGAACAATTCCAAGATAGCCCCAAACGCGTCTCCTGATGTTTCGAGAGAGTCGCCTTCCTGTCCGCGGCGTTCGTCTTGAACGGAACTTCTGCTGGAGCACGCCATGCGAGATGCGAAAAGATCCACGAGTACTCTAGACGCCGCGGTTCTCTCATTGCCACAACACCACAGATAAGCTCCACGAATATTGCAAGAGAAGCCACAGTTCTCTCACTGCCATCACATCACATCCGCAAGCCCCGTAACAGCAGACTTCCTATCCATTAAAAGTGCCTTCCCTTCCTTGGGGCAGACTTACTGCTCAAAAATTGCTGGATGACGCGTTTCAAAACCACAGCCTGCGCGAAGTGGGGATAGAGAGTCACTTGGCGAGCAGCTGCACACGCGCGGAAATCCTTCAAGTTCTCAGGCTCATAGACACATAACGTCGCCGGATTTACGCCATCTTGACTTCGCTGGAAGATTGCCGTGTCGAGCTTCTGAATGACTTCACTCAGGGTCGCTGAGAGGTCAGCACACCAGATTATGGAAACGCTGTGCACTTAGCTCATCAACAGGGACGTTTGCAAGGAATGATCGAGTGTGTGCAAGGACACAAGACAGCACGGCGGCTGCAGCCAATGGACAGACTGCAGCAAGGCAGGAGCCATTCACTTCATTCAAGAAACCAATATTATCTAGAAATATGCAACACGAGGGGGGAATCTGCCAACAGGCAACCGTACAGGCTGCAAAGAGCTGCTCTTGAGTGACTCCAAGCTTCGTGAGGATCTCAGCAGGCGCCAATAGCTGCTCGGGCCGAACAATAAGCGAAACTTCCTCTAGGGACTGTCGGGTCGCCACATCGAAGACCACCCATGCGATCCTGCAGAAGAACATTCACAGACCACCGACGGCCTTCAAGTGGAACTGCTCACGAGGAGCCAAATGCCTTCCGTGTCATCAGGCATTGGACAAGCTACCTGTTATAGATGCCATTTCCTTTCGTGTGCTTCGGTATACTCCAACGTTCTTGTATTCCACCAAGCAGCTTAAGCAGATACTATGGGGCTTTAGACTCACTCAACAACCTCCGTGATGTTGCCAGCCCTCAGGAAGGAGAAGTCAATAAAAAAGAGAGTCGTAAAAGAGTGAGCTTGATATCCCCCGTCAGTTGAGCTCGTGGCTACAGCTAACTGAGCTGCAGCAGCTGCCGCAGCAGCTGCTGCAGCAACTGCTTCTGCAGTGCTCGCGGTGTCGTTGCTTGGAAGATCTGGAACGCCGTCTTGAGGCCCCGCGGCGGGAACCGCATGGGGCTCCTCTGTAGCCATTCTGCTCTCCACTCAGACACGCGACCTGCACGCAATAACGCACTTGATTTCTCTCGATACCCGCGAGCAGCAGCATCTATCTGGAGCTATACAGGAACTGCAGATGCACGCCTACACCAACGGCACCAAACGCCTATTCCTCTCCGCCAATTGCTACTTTCAGGCGGCAATAAGGCAAGGGCTGGGGGCCAATGGCCATCAGCTTTACCGCCCGCCTTAGGATCCTTCAAACGCTGCGGTTGCAGTTTCGCAGTTTATTCATGCAGTTTAGACACAGGATGCCGGTTTTCCCTCCGGTTCCCTTGTGAGGCTCATCCGGCCTACAACAGTCCCCTAAGCCCTTCAGAGAACTACTATAGGGACTCAATATATGTATTCATCTAAAAATAAGCCGTACCGGGTGGGTCAACAGATAGCCGGCCACCAAAGCCCCAAGCACAGGCAGAGGCGTGGGGGGCCCTCAAGCGCAGCGCAGAGTCCCAGACCTACTCAATATATGAATAATCTCAAAAGGAACGAATAAGAGGACCTGCACTATAAGTCTCGTTGAATAGAGAAAAAAAGCCCTCCAATGCCGCATGAGAAATGGCAAGCCTTGGGGCTTGGGGGCTTTCATGAGAGGGAGACAGGCCGTTGGCTCTCAATGCTTACATTGCCATTGAGGCCACCCCTGTAGAACAACAGTCGCAAATCAGCATGGGGCAAGTTTCCATCAGCGATTGGGCTTATTTTAAATGATAAAGGAACGGGGGCATATCTCGACCCACGAGTCTGTAGGCGTGTACACAAACTCGTCCGTCCCTCAGGCGGTTATTGCAGCCCCGAAAGGCCCTATGCCCCAAACCGCTAAGGCCTTGGTTCAACATTTTCACTAGAAGCCTAGTTATATGTTTTCTGTATATGAGGCTCGCCTGAGCTGCCAACACAAGCCTATGGTCGTGCCTGCCCAATGCCTTTACTGTAGGGTGATAGTGTGTTGAGGGTGGGGGTATTTCTGCGTGCAGTCAAGCTGGCTATATAGGGCCAAGTAGTGTTTAACAAGTACCTACATTCTTAGCACATGCAACGGGCTGGTAGCGGGGGATGTGGGGTAGGCTTGCAGCAGAACTTGCAGCAGCAAGGTGTGGTGCACATCATGGCAAGTCCTCTACGCGTCTGCTGTAGATCCGTGTGCCGCTACGGTGAGGACTTTTGGGGATTGGACAGGGTTTCAGCGTTTTGAGGGAACTTTGCAACGGATTCAGACTCTTGCGGGTCACGGCGGCACTTAGCTACGTTGACGGCTTGGTACGACCACCTTGCTGTGACTGCTTGAATTCACTTATCTCAAATGCCGTCAGTGCAACTGCTTCAGGGAACAGGAGTAACAGCACATGCAACGTAACATTTTCAATCTCACGTACTCTGACTCGCACGGTTTTGCCTCATGTTGCTAACTATGCTACCTGACCGCCTCCACAGTACACAGAAGAGGGCTAATCATTGCTTGTAGGTGCTTTTACAGATTCTGGTTTGCGCATTGCTTGTTACTGCTTTTGCGTTTGAAGCATTGATTGGAGAAATTTGTGTTGAAGTGCTACAACAAGGGAATCGGATTTGGTAAGGGGTCCGTAGATAATTGTTTGCGTAATATGCCCTTTCTGGCATATAAAGCGCCTCGAATCAGCTCAAAAGAGGCAAAAAGCTGATCGTATGCCAAGAATGCCATGCAATGCTCCCGACTTCCTTTTTTTCTTGTTCTGCTGGTCCATCACAAGAAGGGCTTACCCTCTTCTGAAATACCATAGAGGCATCAAAACGACTCTTGACAGCTAAATTCACATCTCCTGCCTTTTTCGCTCAAATAGTTTCCCTGCGCTAGGTTGTTCCACGAAAGCAGCAGGCTGTGTGGCCTTGCTTGCTGATTAAACGGTCATTGTAGCGCAATATAGCTCCAAGAGTGTGCGTGTATTGTCTCCCTCCGCAAACACTTGTTTCTTATACCTTGAAGTGGGCCTACACTAATGCTTGGTAGTCATTCTTACATATCCGGATTAAAATTTCAAAGGAGATTCCTTCACTTATAATTGGCCCTATGGCAACTCAAGCTGTATAGCTTTCACGAGTTCGTTACGTTGGAATGCGTTCAAAACGCCCGGACAACTCGGTGTACAAGGTGTCTTAGAAGCAATACCAACAGTCCCACCAAGACGAACGCATTTACGTTTGTTGGGAAGAGAACATGGCCATAAATCTATGATACTGAACGTTCGACTGCGAAATGGGCCTCAATGTAACGCCCAAGCATCAAAGCGTACTCTGAGCGCTGACGAAGGTCCACTTTCGAGTCCAGTGGAGCCTGTTTTCTGGCCAGACGACCCAATCAGCTGTGAATTATGGAAGGGAACTGGTCGTTTTTAACGTAATTTTGTTGAAATACTTATGGAGTGTAGCATGCCACTGATTAGCTAGATCCATGTCGATTTCCTTGAAGCCTCTAATTAGGCTTCGCAGCACGGGCGGAATGGTTCGTTCACGAACCAACAGCCGAAAAAGCCCAGGAACACCGGCAAAAGAAACCGCAGTCACCAACAACACAGCTTTTTATTCAAAATTATGTTTCCCCTGTCTTACAACATCATACGTGTTTTCTGGTGTATTGCCCTGTCACACGTAAGCGTGCGACGAGGAGCCACTTGTGGGATCCAGTTTTAGTCGAGCCAAGCGGGGTCTTCCGTATTTCCCGTTCTAACAGATATATATTTAGTGTTTAGATACTTACACTATAGAGGCTGAATGTTAGGCGGGTTAAGCCTTGCATGAAGGCTGAGCACAGCAGTGAATCCCCGAAAAAGTTGGCAGTTTCTCAGGTCGGGGCGCCAGCGCGCGTATTCTTCCCGATCATGCCAGCAGAAACAAATGCGTCCTCCACAAACATTTTGCTAATTCGGATTAAGAGGGAAGACAAGAGGAAGACAAGGTCGTTTCAGCTGCTATCGAGCCCACACTCAGAGTTCCAAGTCGATTCGATTTCAGATGCACTTCAGTGACACGCAGTTGACCGCTAGGCTTTTGATCTAGAAAGTGCCGTGTGAACTAGGTTTGTTTGGTTGCTGGTTGATCCCGTCTTCCTGATGAAAGATCTGGAGTGCGAGGATACCACTAGATTGCAAAGGGTCCTGTACAGTTGACGGAACAGAAAAGATTGCCCGCCCAGGAAGTTTATGGGTCAGAAGAAAGGCATAGACACCACTACAGAGAATTTAAGAACGCTTTCTTGAGTGTTGAATCGGCGAGATACACTGATGCCCTGGAGCCTCTCGGGCAGGTTCGACTTGTATACCTGTGTTGGGCGAAATGACGGTAGGCAATGTACCTGCAACGATGCAGCTGCCGGATTATGAACTTGGTGCATCTACTCGAGAAGACGTGGCTTTCTTGCTCGCTGCTAGTGCAGATGAAGGAGTCTGGCGAAAATACGCAGGGCCGAGGAGCATTGGGCGACGTCGTTTACGTAACTATTCATTATTGCCATCCTGCCGGAGTTCGGGTGGATCAGCTTTGCTAGCAGTATTAGTATCTGTGGCAGCAGTTGTGCTGCTGATCTCACTGTGCGCACGAGAGCGTAAGAAAGTGCTGTGGAAGAGATTTGGCGGTCGCCGGCTATCCGGCAGGGAAGAGCAAGACCCAAGTGCTTCGAATATGTGTGAAATGATGAGCAATGCAGGTCCTCTTGATGGATCTTCCCTTGTTTGGCCAAGCGACGCAGCTGAAGGTATGGCACGTGAGCAAAGACCGGTGGGGGTGACTGCACATGTGCAACAAGAGGGAAGCAGTGGGGGCGACGGTGGGCAGTTTTCCCTTTACGGATTAACAAGTACCTCGGCACAGTCAGGCGTGCATCCATTTGGAAGGCTAGAGCCACCAGTTGTGGCTGGCCATCACGGTGAATCAAGTATCCGGCGGAACTCCGCTGAAGAAGCAGCTGCCTTAGCGTTACTGCAGCTGTCGGCAGCTTCGCGGCTTCGCAGCAGCAATACCGCTGCGTCTGCGGGGTCTCTAGGGTCTTCTCGGCCGCATGCAACATTACCTGAGGCTTGGATTGAGGGTGAATCTGTGCAGCAACAACAAATGGAAGCTCCAGCTGTGTCGGCGCAACCAACGCGGCCATATGCATCGACCTCAGCGGGAGCTTTGTTCGAGCAAGCTTTTTATGATCTGCCGTGTCTGGAGTCGCACACGATTTTGCGGGGACTTAGTAAAGCCCGGGCTTTTTCGGTACTGCACGGTGCATACACTGTCATGCCTTTCCTGTGGCGTGCGCAGAGGCTACTTTCTCTACCAACGATATCGTCACAGGAACTGGAGCGTCTGACGGATGCTGCAGAGCATTTAGTTTCTCATTGCATTAGATACGAAAGGCGCTCGGTGTACACCGGGACGACGTCTCGTGCAGTGCTGAAGCTAGCGCAACGTTTTCTGATTCTGGATGCCGTCTTCTGTACACTACAGCTTCTGGGGGAAAGTGTGGTAGGGGGGTGGTGGAAGGAATTCGCAAGTGTTATGCCTCACGAGGTCCCACCTTTTGGAGCCCCATCTTTTGCCACGGAGCAGCGCCGCTTCAATGCGGCGTTAGCACTCGGCCTTAGTGAGGCAATTGGGTGTTTCAAGAAAGGAGTCCGCCCTCCTAAGGATCAGGTTATCTGGCTCAAGCGGATGCTGTTCTGTTCGCCATTTGCCCCTAAGCCTTTCAGGCTTTACCTACTGGAATCGGCTAGGGAAGTGCTAGAACGATTATGCTGAGGATACAGGGCGCTCGATAAGCACAAGAGCACCTTGCCGAGAAAGTTAGATTATTGCATACGACAGTGCATCCTCTCTCAGATTTGGAGGAAGCAAATGCTCTGGTGGGGTGATGGGAAGAACTAACTTGCGAGCTCAGAGATTTCGATTCCCCTTCGTTTTCAAAGCAGCAGCGCAGCCTCAGTGCTCAGGCTAATGGGGGGCATGTTTGCTACGTGCTCCCGAACCTCTGCGGATCTTCCTAGTGGAAAAGGCAAAGGAATTGCTGGAAAGGCTGTGCTGGGGGTGCAAGCTCAGCAAGCTCAGGAATGCCTTAAAGCTGCAGAAGAACGGTGCTTCCTGATACACGCCAGGAGCAACACAGAATAAACGCGGATCCTACTCTGTAGGTGATGGCATGCGCCTTCAAGTGTGTAGAAGTATTCTGGCAGGTCGCAGGTGCAGGAAAAGCCATGCGCGCCGTTCGAAAAACGCCGGAGTGTAGAACCCCCGTTGCCACTTCCCCCGGTTGGCCGACGGTCGATCGACACTATTCTTCGAAACGCTGGAATCAATGTTTGCGTGAGGACGTGCTCTGGCTGATGTGATGTGGTGTCTTCCTATATCCTTTAAGGAACAACTGAGGGAAGAGTGCCCAACATGGGGAGTACGCGTTGAAATTTGTGGCGGCACTTCTTCTTTTTCAGAGAACTTGTTCAGATAGAATGACTTAAGGTAGGTCTGAGTTTAGTCAAGCTGAACACCACCATATCCTCTAATAGTTTGCTGCATTTCGAAATGCAGTTAAATAAGAAACCTCAAGGAATGGACGAGAGACTGGACTTTCGATGGAAGTATTACACTCTGTGCCGCGTCTACGCCATCCTAAGAACTAGACGCCAGACCCCGCACTCATCAGCTAAAGATGTTACCAGGTGTACTTGGCCAACGAGTTCCGGAAGTTGCGAAGCATCACGATGAAGGCCAGTTGCCACGTATGTTAAGGAAGTTAACCCGTTTGTGAGTGAACGCGGAACTGTCTATGCAGCTGAAGAAGTAGGCACACGAGGCGCTGTCCTCGAAGATACGCTGACAGGAGCAGCGCACTTGCGCCGCTGCAGAACGCATGAAGCTGCCCCCGGACTGGCAGATACAGCACCAATATTTATGGGGACGCTCTACCCGCCACTTGTCTTTTCATCCGTAGATCAATTCTGCCCTTTCAGTTTGCTGTCAAAACCTAGCACTGACATGTAGCTGGTGCGCTGCTGTACAGATTTCTCGGCACAAACTGTCACTTTCTACTGGGCCTCTGTTGATGAGTCTGAAGGTCTGAGTAGAGTGGTCTCATACAGTTGCACCCCCTTGTGTTGACGCGTGTGTTTAGTGCCATACCTTGGTCCTAAAGAAATACTTCAGTAGAGACACACGATAACGCGATTCCAGCGGTATATTCAACTGTAACTATTCTCTTCGCTACCCATTGGCGTTTGCTCGTACTCGGCTAAAGCCTCTAACTTCCGGCACCGTATCAGTCTCCTCTCGACCAGTAGCTTCGCACTAGATATGGCAATCAGCTTGTAGCTGGCGCAATGTGAGGCGGCCCAGCGATTTGAAGGCGAAGGGACGACTTGTTGCAGGCCTTGCCAGCTCCTAAGTACCCAACGCTGTCCGTGGTGTTCTGATCCACGGATCGTGTGCTAACAATGCCGTGCATTGAGTATAACGTTGCAAAACCTCAGATCAGCCAGCACTGACATTCATTATACCCAATGTAGGTGTTACGGGGTACTCCGAAATGCCTGCTTGGGTGTGAAGATCCCAAATCATGTAGAGCAGCTCGTACGCTGTATGGTGACAGCCTGATAGTTTCTACGAGGACCTGTCATCATGGCAACATTCGTCATAATTGCAGGTCAAGAAATATTTAGGCGAGCGCCTATGGCAGGAAAGCATTCCTTTCAGTTGGCCAATTTCCGCCTCCGACGGTCGCACTGCCAGCTTGAGTACTGCTAGTGCCTCACTTACGCCAAAGGCTGGGGCAGCACTATTTGTTCGCTTGGCTGCAAGATATCCCTCGATACCCGGAAACTGAGGCAAATAGGGAATAGTTACGGTGAAGTCGTGGCATCAAGGCCCTGCCGGTCTTTGGCCAAAGAGTTGTAGTGCACATACAGGGGCGTTCACTATCACGAAATGAATTCCAAACCTTATAACAAGTATACTGATAGGCAGGACGCATACAGGCTTGCCTTGTGCAGGGCCTGAGTTGCCAGACGCACTCCAGCCTCAGTTAGCACGTTTACCGAAAGGCATCTAGCCATTCAAAACAAAAAAGAGATGGAGTTTACTGGGCTGCGGCAGCTTGACCACATGAATGGCAGATGCGGCCGGTCTTAAGCAAAAGCCCTGAACTGATCAATGGCCATATATGAGACCGCCCCGTGTTACAGATAGGCCAGCATTCCAGCATTGAAAAGGAAAATGTTACTGTAATACGATAACCCCTTTGCTTCAGGCAGCCACCTTGAGTAGCCAGTGATGTGTCTCCAACGCGACAATGCACGTCTCCAGCGGGCTTACGTTTCACTCAGCCGCAGCTGACTCTGGTGTCACTATTAATCCTTCATAAAATGTAGCATGATTTGTAAATCATAAAATGTAGGGTGATTTGTATATCATAAAATGCAGCGTGATTTGTAAATTCAGGGCAGTGTGCCCAAATAAGCTTTGCACGAGGGTGCCAATCGATATGTGTGCACTGGACACTGGATATCTGTCCAGTGTGGCGTCGTGGCGTCGAA
Organism: Eimeria praecox; assembly: GCA_963920595.1. Lineage (NCBI taxonomy): Eukaryota > Apicomplexa > Conoidasida > Eucoccidiorida > Eimeriidae > Eimeria > Eimeria praecox. The sequence continues at coordinate 2,510,309 of OY986952.1, forward strand.
AGGGCACCTGGTTCAGTGGCAAGCTTGCATTGCCTTGACTCACAGAAACCAGATAATGCTTTACTCCTGAAGCATAGCAGGCACTTCATCGAGGGAAAACCGTGGCTACATTCATGAGTCAGAGCAGGCGTCTGGATCATCAAGCGTCTTTCGGTTTAACTGGCCAACCCCAGGTCTTCCTGCCAAGAGCATATCCTAAGGGCCTTGTGTAATTCATTAGTGCTCGTAAGCGCAGAGGTCTTTGGCACAAGGTGGTTCGCGAAGCCCAAGGCAGCATCACAATCGAGCCGTCATTTGCATACTTGAGCAGTCAGGCAGCTCTCACGGGTGTGGGGTGTGCTGTTCCAAGTCTTTGAGAAGTGGGTGGTGCTTTTGAAGAAATGGCAGTTGGGGAGGGCTTTGCAGGGATGCAGTTGCGGGGTGGGCAACTGGGCAACAGCCTCCCTGAGGATGCGGCCGTTTTGCGCCATGGCAACGAAATTGCTGGGGGTCCGAGTTTCTTTACCAGGCAGAAGCTTCTTCGAGGCGGTTCATTGGGTACATCCCAGCTTGGCTCATACCGAATGGCTGCGCTGGCGACGTTCGCCTGCGTTGCAGCAGCTGTACTGCTGATCACTTTGTGTACACGAGCACAGAAAAGAGCGATGGCGGAGCGCGGGGAAGGTCGTCACATGTCGGATACGGATGAGTCGGAGTCCACGCTAGTCAGCCGTTGCGCCTCTCCGCCATCTGAAAGTACATATTCTGCAGGTGATGCAAATGTCCAGCCTGACGGAAGCCTACTAGGTGCAGCTGACGAGGGGGCACAGATGCAGTTGATAAGAACTGTTGATGACAGCATTACGGAGGGAGCCGTGGGTATAATGAAGTCGCTGCAGTCCCCCTTCCACAGCCCTTCGACAAGCTATTCAGGCGAAGCAGCTCGACAAGATCTGCAGCCTGCCGGCGGATTGCTGCAATTATTGTTGAGTGATAGCACAGGCAGTGCGCGTCCCGCACTTTGGGTACCGCAGGCAGGAGAGAATCAGCCATATACCGGCTCTGTTGCTCAAAGAGTGCTTCCACAACACGGCGAAGCACATGTTGCAACACCATGCCGGGGTAGTCCATTCACTTACCTGGGCAGCGCACATGCATCACCTTCCAACCGGTTTTACCCAGGCTGTGCTGATAACACAGATTTGTTAGATTATGGCGGTGATGTATTTCCGTCCACATCTGCAGATAGAGCAGATTCAGCTGTTTCTGTTGAAGCATGGCTGGAGAAGGATGAGCATCAGCAGCATGGGGCGCGTTCAGCTCAACAGGCCGTTCCAGGAGAATCGCACTCCCCAGTTGGTTTTCCTGCGATATTCGAAACGACGCGGGAGCATAATTTCTATCGAATCCCCCACGTGCTTCCCGGCCAAATTTTGAGGCCTATGAATTTTGCGCGTGCTAGTGGCATTACATCGGGCATTCGAGAGGCGAATCCGCTGCTTCGTCAAGCGCGTAACTTACTTGTTCGTCCAAGCATCACACCACAGCAACTAGAGACGCTAACTGACCTTGCAGAACGGTTGGCAGCTCACGCCCTACGGTACCAGCGGCAGTCTATGCATGGACGCCCCGCCGGCGCAGCTGTTATAAAGCTTGGGATCCGTTTCCTGATTATGGATGTCATTTTATGCACATTACAACTCTTAGGCCAAAGACCGGCAGGGCCATGGTGGCTCGAGATCACTGAAGCTGTTTCTCATTCCCCACCTATTATGGATGGAAGGGCCACCCTTACTGCACAACGGCGATATAATGTTGCCTTGGCCTTTGGCTTAAGTCAGGCACTAGCAGGCCTCAAGTTGGGGATTCGCCCTTCGGAGGCAGAAGTTGTCCGACTGAAACGAATGCTCTTTTGCAATAAGCGCTCGCCTAAATATTTCTTGACCTGCAATTATGACGAATGGAGGCATGATGACAGGTCCTCGTAGAAACTGTCAGGCTGTCACGATACAGTGTACCGCTTGCTCTGCATGATTTGGGATCTTCACACCCAAGCAGGCATTTTGACTGACCGGGTACTCCGTAACACCTACATTGGGTATAATGAATGTCAGTGCTGGCTAATCTGAGGTTTTGCAACGTTATACTCAATGCACGGCATTGTTAGCACACGATCCGTGGATCAGAATACCACGGACAGCGTTGCGTACTTAGGAGCTGGCAAGGCCTGCAACAAGTCGTCCCTTCGCCTTCAAATCGCTGGGCCGCCTCACATTGCGCCAGCTACAAGCTGATTGCCATATCTAGTGCGAAGCTACTGGTCGAGAGGAGACTGATACGGTGCCGGAAGTTAGAGGCTTTAGCCGAGTACGAGCAAACGCCAATGGGTAGCGAAGAGAATAGTTACAGTTGAATATACCGCTGGAATCGCGTTATCGTGTGTCTCTACTGAAGTATTTCTTTAGGACCAAGGTATGGCACTAAACACACGCGTCAACACAAGGGGGCGCAACTGTATGAGACCACTCTACTCAGACCTTCAGACTCATCAACAGAGGCCCAGTAGAAAGTGACAGTTTGTTCCGAGATATCTGTACAGCAGCGCACCAGCTACATGTCAGTGCGAGGTTTTGACAGCAAACTGAAAGGGCAGAATTGATCTACGGATGAAAAGACAAGTGGCGGGTAGAGCGTCCCCATAAATATTGGTGCTGTATCTGCCAGTCCGGGGGCAGCTTCATGCGTTCTGCAGCGGCGCAAGTGCGCTGCTCCTGTCAGCGTATCTTCGAGGACAGCGCCTCGTGTGCCTACTTCTTCAGCTGCGTAGACAGTTCCGCGTTCACTCACAAACGGGTTAACTTCCTTAACATACGTGGCAACTGGCCTTCATCGTGATGCTCCGCAACTTCCGGAACTCGTTGGCCAAGTACACCTGGTAACATCTTTAGCTGATGAGTGCGGGGTCTGGCGTCTAGTTCTTAGGATGGCGTAGACGCGGCACAGAGTGTAATACTTCCATCGAAAGTCCAGTCTCTCGTCCATTCCTTGAGGTTTCTTATTTAACTGCATTTCGAAATGCAGCAAACTATTAGAGGATATGGTGGTGTTCAGCTTGACTAAACTCAGACCTACCTTAAGTCATTCTATCTGAACAAGTTCTCTGAAAAAGAAGAAGTGCCGCCACAAATTTCAACGCGTACTCCCCATGTTGGGCACGCTTCCCTCAGTTGTTCCTTAAAGGATATAGGAAGACACCACATCACATCAGCCAGAGCACGTCCTCACGCAAACATTAATTCCAGCGTTTTGAAGAATAGTGTCGATCGACCCTCGGCCAACCGGGGGAAGTGGCAACGGGGGTTCTACACTCCGGCGTTTTTCGAACGGCGCGCATGGCTTTTCCTGCATCTGCGACCTGCCAGAATACTTCTACACACTTGAAGGCGCATGCCATCACCTACAGAGTAGGATCCGCGTTTATTCTGTGTTGCTCCTGGCGTGTATCAGGAAGCACCGTTCTTCTGCAACTTTAAGGCATTCCTGAGCTTGCTGATCTTGCATCCTCAGCACAGCCTTTCCAGCAATTCCTTTGCCTTTTCCACTAGGAAGATCCGCAGAGGTTCGGGAGCACGTGGCGAACAGAACAGCATTCTCTTGAGCCAGATGATCTGACTCCTAGGAGGGCGGACTCCTTTCCTGAAACACTTCATTGCCTCACTTAACCTTCGAGCCAACGCCGCATTGAAGCGGCGCTGCTGCGTTAAAAACGAAGAGGAATCGAAGTCTCTGACCTCGCAAGGCATGGAACTTGTGAATTCTTTCCACCAACCCGCAGCCACAGTTTCCCCCAGAAGCTGTAGTGTACAGAAGACAGTATCCAGCATCAGGAAACGCATTGCTAGCTTCTCGACTGCCCGAGACGTTTTGTATGCATACACGGAACGCCCTTCGTACCTCAAGCAATGAGATACCAAAAGCTCTGCAGAATTCTTCAGCTTTCTCAGCTCATCCTGGGATATCGTTTGCAGGGAAAGTAGTCTTTGCGCACGCCACATGAACGGCATAGCATTGTAAACACCTCGAACTTTCGAAAGAGCCCGGCCTTCGTCAAATTTCGGCAAAACCGTCTGGGGCTCAAGACGCGGTATGTCATAGAAAGCTTGCGCGAACAAAGCTTCCGGTGAGGTCGATGCATATGGCCGCGTTGGTTGCGCCGACATAGCTGGAGCTTCCACTTGTTGTTGCTGCACAGATTCACCCTCAATCCAAGCCTCAGGTAATGTTGCATTGGGCCGAGAAGACCCTAGAGACCCCTCAGACGCAGCGGTATTGCTGCTGCGAAGCCGCGAAGCTGCCGACAGCTGCAGTAACGCTAAGGCAGCTGCTTCTTCAGCGGAGGGCCGCCGGATACTTGATTCACCGTGATGGCCAGCCACAACTGGTGGCTCTAGCCGTCCAAATGGATGCGCGCCTGACTGTGCCGAGGTACTTGTTAATCCGCAGGGGGAAACCTGCCCACCGTCGCCCCCACTGCTTCCCTCTTGTTGCGCATGTGCAATCACCCCCACCGGTCTTTGCTCACATGCCATACCTTCAGCTGCGTCGCTTGGCCAAACAAGGGAAGATCCATCAAGAGGACCTGCATGGCTCATCATTTCACACATATTCGAAGCACTTGGGTCTTGCTCTTCCCTGCCGGATAGCCGGCGACCGCCAAATCTCTTCCACAGCACTTTCTTACGCTCTCGTGCGCACAGTGAGATCAGCAGCACAACTGCTGCCACAGATACTAATACTGCTAGCAAAGCTGATCCACCCGAACTTCGGCAGGATGGCAATAATGAATAGTTACGTAAACGACGTCGCCCAATGCTCCTCGGCCCTGCGTATTTTCGCCAGACTCCTTCATCTGCACTAGCAGCGAGCAAGAAAGCCACGTCTTCTCGAGTAGATGCACCAAGTTCATAATCCGGCAGCTGCATCGTTGCAGGTACATTGCCTACCGTCATTTCGCCCAACAGAGGTATACAAGTCAAACCTTCCCGAGAGGCTCCAGGGCATCAGTATATCTCGCCGATTCAACACTCAAGAAAGCGTTCTTAAATTCTCTGTAGTGGTGTCTATGCCTTTCTTCTGACCCATAAACTTCCTGGGCGGGCAATCTTTTCTGTTCCGTCAACTGTACAGGACCCTTTGCAATCTAGTGGTATCCTCGCACTCCGGATCTTTCATCAAGAAGACGGGATCAACCAGCAACCAAACAAACCTAGTTCACACGGCACTTTCTAGATCAAAAGCCTAGCGGTCAACTGCGTGTCGCTGAAGTGCATCTGAAATCGAATCGACTTGGAACTCTGAGTGTGGGCTCGATAGCAGCTGAAACGACCTTGTCTTCCTCTTGTCTTCCCTCTTAATCCGAATTAGCAAAATGTTTGTGGAGGACGCATTTGTTTCTGCTGGCATGATCGGGAAGAATACGCGCGCTGGCGCCCCGACCTGCGGGAGAAACTGCCAACTTTTTCGGGGATTCACTGCTGTGCTCAGCCTTCATGCAAGGCTTATCCCGCCCAACATTCAGCCTCTATAGTGTAAGTATCTAAACACTAAATATATATCTGTTAGAACGGGAAATACGGAAGACCCCGCTTGGCTCGACTAAAACTGGATCCCACAAGTGGCTCCTCGTCGCACGCTTACGTGTGACAGGGCAATACACCAGAAAACACGTATGATGTTGTAAGACAGGGGAAACATAATTTTGAATAAAAAGCTGTGTTGTTGGTGACTGCGGTTTCTTTTGCCGGTGTTCCTGGGCTTTTTCGGCTGTTGGTTCGTGAACGAACCATTCCGCCCGTGCTGCGAAGCCTAATTAGAGGCTTCAAGGAAATCGACATGGATCTAGCTAATCAGTGGCATGCTACACTCCATAAGTATTTCAACAAAATTACGTTAAAAACGACCAGTTCCCTTCCATAATTCACAGCTGATTGGGTCGTCTGGCCAGAAAACAGGCTCCACTGGACTCGAAAGTGGACCTTCGTCAGCGCTCAGAGTACGCTTTGATGCTTGGGCGTTACATTGAGGCCCATTTCGCAGTCGAACGTTCAGTATCATAGATTTATGGCCATGTTCTCTTCCCAACAAACGTAAATGCGTTTGTCTTGGTGGGACTGTTGGTATTGCTTCTAAGACACCTTGTGCACCGAGTTGTCCGGGCGTTTTGAACGCATTCCAACGTAACGAACTCGTGAAAGCTATACAGCTTGAGTTGCCATAGGGCCAATTATAAGTGAAGGAATCTCCTTTGAAATTTTAATCCGGAGGTGATGCCCTTTCATACCTGAATCACTCTGGCGGCGAGCGCACTGCTGCTCACTTTCGAATTAGTTGGGAAAGTAAGGATGCAACGCACGCCCCCTTACTCGTGAAAATATCTCCACTACTCAGGTAGTGAACGCAACTAGCACAGGAGGAAAGATTGCCAGATGAAGTAATTCGGAGTTTGAGGAGGCGAGACTGGCTTCCGCATGTATCAGCTCCTTCATATGATATGTAAGAATGACTACCAAGCATTAGTGTAGGCCCACTTCAAGGTATAAGAAACAAGCGTTTGCGGAGGGAGACAATACACGCACACATTTGGAGCTATATTGCGCTACAGTGACCGTTTAATCAGCAAGCAAGGCCACACAGCCTGCTGCTTTCGTAGAACAACCTAGCGCAGGGAAACTATTTGAGCGAAAAAGGCAGGAGATGTGAATTTAGCTGTCAAGAGTCGTTTTGATGCCTTTATGGTATTTCAGAAGAGGGTAAACCCTTCTTGTGATGAACCAGCAGAACAAGAAAAAAAGGAAGTCGGGAGCATTGCATGGCATTCTTGGCATACGATCAGCCTTTTGCTTCTTTTGAGCTGATTCGAGGTCCTTTATACACCAGAAAGGGCATATTACGCAAACAATTATCTACGGACCCCTTACCAAATCCGATTCCCTTATTGTAGCACTTCAACACAAATTTCTCCAAGCAATGCTTCAAACGCAAAAGCAGTAACAAGCAATGCGCAAACCAGAATCTGTAAAAGCACCTACAAGCAATGATTAGCCCTCTTCTGTGTACTGTGGAGGCGGTCAGGTAGCATAGTTAGCAACATGAGGCAAAACCGTGCGAGTCAGAGTACGTGAGATTGAAAATGTTACGTTGCATGTGCTGTTACTGCTTGTCGAGAAGCAGTTGCACTGGATGCAATCGAGCAGATTTATCAAGGCCTAGATGCCTGGCTTGAAAGTAACTTCCGAGCACCGTTTGTGGTGCTTACTTGCAGGGCGTTTCTGTGCACTCTTCATGCATTCCCGAGCTTCTGCAAGCTGTATATGGAATTCCACACCTGTGTGCTTTCAGGGGTGGCCGCCAGTCACCAGCTTCAATGGCGAGGCAAGCCTCAGCCTTTTTGCTTAGAGCAGTGATGCCAAAGAATATCGGATGCGCAAGTGCAGTGTTGTACTGTAAAGCAATGCCTTCCTCACAAAGAAGGATATCCAGTCAATTTGATGAAGGTTTCTGGGAAGAAATCTGGGAATGTTGCACAAGCGTGCTGCTGGCACTTAGCTTGAGATTTTGCGCCTCGATGATTCGCTGCAGCTGTCTCATGTCAACTATTAAGCTGTTTCATGAATTTACGACAGAACGCGCCTACAAAGTTCGGGTCCTTGCCAGTACTGAACGCTAGACAAGGAACTATGACAACCGCCATTCAGCAATAACTTTCGACCCAGGCGGCTTGGTTCTAGTGGATTCGCCCACTTTTCGAAACTTACAGGCGAACGATCAACGGGAGAAGCTCGTTACGACTTTGGGTGGGACACTTTCGTTTTCCGGAGAATGCGCCGGTTTACATAGTTCACCTACGCTCAAAGTGAAAATGCCGCCATACTATCAATGTTGATTGCTTCAAAAGGTTCAGGGAATTATCAGAATCCCCCGGAACTCTCAGTACAAAACGGTAGCACCGTTAGAGCTAGAGGGAACCACTGGAAGAGACTGAAGACTTACGCACACGCGTCAACTCAGGAGTCAAAGAATAGGCGTGAATTTTACGATAAATGACCCCCGAAGCGACAACTCGACCGGCTTTCTGAAAATCGTGTACGGGCAGAAATCCCCGCACCTACGAGGCCTAGCCCATTCAGAGGAAGCGGCTGCAGACGCTAGTATGTGCAGAGCTACCTAAATGTGCGCTTTAACTCACTATCTGTGGCTGTTGAGGGGTTGAGTGTGAAGTTATGCTTATATTTACCTATATGCGATCTTCTCTTATAAGCACCTTCCCTCTGCGACATGCATCACTTCCCTTGCATATAAGTAACCCAGTGAAGGAGCTACCTGCAAATTTATTTTTATAATTTTGGGTTGGGTTCCCTCGGATTTCGGAGTTGGCTGCCGCGCTCACATTCTTTCCGGCGCTGCAGCACCATCCTACATATTTTTATCTTTGTTCGCATGCCTAGACTAAAACCGGGTTTCTCTCAGCATAAAGAGCAGGAATTCCCGTTATTGAAAGGTTGCCACATTACGACCTCCCCGTCCAGCTTCCAGGCATTCTAGGCATTGTTACCTAAGGGCCTGGGTTGGCGGAGAAATGAGCAGGCGTATCAGGCTGCAACGCACCTTGCTGCAGCTAGTGCTGCAAGACAGCGCCGCACGCACGAATAGCCAAGACGCGTTTGCTGCATGTAATACCGCTGCTGGCTGTAGTTTAGGCTATCTTACTTGATCTCCCGTAGCCAGCCTGCAAGCGAGTAGGGATACAAGCCCCAGCACCACGCAGAGCACCCTGCAGTCAGTCAGACCATGCTATACCAGCCCCCTTTATTACACGCGCCGACGCGTTAAATAGTTGCTAAGCGCTAACTAGGCTCTCCATTGCTAGCCTCTCCGCAAGAAGAAACACGTTCACCAAATCCACACAAACCATGCTACAGACCGTCCGGCATACGATGCTACACCCAAACTTCGCATGCAACGAGAGTCTTAGGGAACAGCCAAGGGCCTTCATTAGTTGCGACAGCGGCAAGGCCTTGAAAAGTACTCGGATATAAGAGCTCTCCTACCCTTCAGCATCCTCGCTCCCTGGGCACACCAGCGTAAGCGCGTGGATCTGGTGGGGATACTCGCTGGCCTGTCATTGGCTGCAACGCGCATTGCCGCAACTAGTGCTACAAGGCAGCCCCACATGCATGCACAACCAATCACTCGCTGCATGCGATAACCTTGTAGACTGTAGTGTAGACAGTCCTTAAACACTCCTTTGACCTCCATGGACAGCCTGCAAACTCAGTGGAGATGTGAGTCCCAGCTTTACACAGACGATGCTGCACCACGCCGAAGAATCTGATAGAGTGCAAGTCCTGGAGAACCGGCTTTCAACAAGGGTCCTCCATATTTACAACAAATAAGTCATATATGCATTATGATCATGTTGTAAGTCGGACTCTCGCTATACGCTGAGTATGCCCCCGGCAGGGGGATTACGCCCTTAAGCAGTGAGCACGGGGAGCCGACTCGACGATAACAGTCTTTCTGTGCAGAAGTGCTGCGTTTAGAAATATGGAAGGCAAACTACCCTCTTGCTTTATTATTCCTTTGGGCGTCGATCTAGCCAACTTTGCTGCCTTCTTGTTGCTGAGACAGCAGGGTTCGCTCACGCAAATGACTGGGAACAGAGGGACACTGGACGAAGGCGGTGCTTCGCCATGCCTGCCAAATTAAAATGCCGATGATTTCGATGACAAAGTATACTTGGTGGAATTTGAAATTGCCGTCGTAGTTGATTACTACGCTGCTGAGCAATCGTTAGATGCCTTTTCTCCCGTAGGCCTCGCGGACCCTGATGAAACTAGCCGTGCTCACAGCACGGTGGGAGTTATCGTGCATATCCAAAGGGGAACGCAGGGAACAATGTTTAAAAAGTATAAAAGCTTTCAAATTGGCCCTGACTCCTTATGCTTACACGCAGACAAGCAAAGTGAGACTGTTTCCCCCTGAGAGCCTTCGCTCAGGGGTGCCGGCCCAGGTGGTAAACACTGCACTGACCACACTCGAGATGTCAGCATGCCTGCTAGCACTGCTGGCGTTGGGATGCGGGTGCTTCCAGTGGGTGCCCGTGTTGCTGCGGCCGCCCTAAACTATGTCCTTCTGGTAATGTTGTCACGCAGTGCCCCAGGAGGTAGAGCTGCAGCAGAAGTTGGTATTTGCCTGCTCCAGTTGCCGCTCCTGCAGCAGCTGGTCTCATTTATTGCGCGTGAGGGGACAGCCAGAACAGCAGCGCGTTACACGCCGTTGCCTGCTCTGAACCAGCAACAGCAGGCCGACCATCACCGGCAGCAGCAAAGCTCATTCAACCTGCTGTATTTTTCATTCTTTGCGTGCTGCTGTGTTTCACTGCTGTCGGTGCCTGTGTGGCTGTACCTGCTCCCATCGGAACACAACTCCCATCCAGGACGGTCAGGTGCAAGACACGCCTACTTTCTTGCCGTTGCAGCGTTTGCCACAGCCGGCTTGATGGATGCAGCAGCAGAAGTTCTTTGCCTGCGTTGTTTAGTGCTTCGCTCGTCGGGCTCACGCAGCATAGCGGAAGCGCTTTCAGCAGCAGCACGCTCAACGCTATTGACAGTGGTGATGTTCATGCAGCAGAGGCGCGCTGCTGTAACAGCAACAACAAGCTTGTTCATGAATCCCATGGTGGCATTCGGGGGGAGCCATTTGTGTGGGTCGCTTATGTTCCTGCAAGTGCTGTGGATACAGTGTCACCGGCTAGTTAAACTGGAAGCGCGCGCGCCGCTTTCACGAAGTACTGCACAAGCAAGACCAGCAGCTCCCTTAGTTGGGACTCCTCGCCTGCTTCTAGCATGGCCCGCATTCCAGCGCATTAGCACAGGGGTCATCTGCGGATCCTGTGCGACGGCAGGAGGTGGGCCACCAACATCAGCAGCGAGCGTAACAGCAACGGCGGAAGCAAGGAAATCTGCAAGTGTTGCTCTTCAGTGGACGTTGGGAAGCTATCTTTCAGCGGAGCATTTGGAACTACTCCCTACCTATCTGATGCTGCTGGCGCAAAAGTTGCTGTTGCAGCATGGGGAGCAGCTGCTACTGCTGTTACTGCTGGATGGCAGGGCAGCGGCAGAGTATGCTGTGACGTCTGGGGCTGCTTCAGTTCTTTGTCGCGTTGTCTTTTCTCAGCTTGAAGCGGCGGCGTTCGAGGGATTTTGCGCCCTGCAAAGGCAGCCTGTTGCTGTTCATGCTGCTGCTGCTAGGGATGCTGAACCCTATGGCGCTGCAGTCGACACATGTCATTTGCGACACCTGCTAGGTGGTGATGCCGCATGGGGGAAGGAATGCGAGGCTATGCAGGCGGAAAAGAGCGCGAAGCAACCCATGCAGCGACGCCGGAACGCCCTTGACCGTGAATCAAGCAAGCCAAGTCAACGACCGCACTGTGAGCTTGAGCAGCATCAACAGCTGCCAACCTGGCGTTGTGGCGGCAATAGTTCTGATATGGAGAAGGACTCGGAAGGACACAACTGCAGTAGCAGCGGCTTGACGGGCTTACTGGGTTGTCGGCTTCTGGAGAAGGTGCTGCAGTTGAAAGATCGCCGTAACCTTTCAGCAGGCGAGGTGCTAAGCTCTTCGCATTCGCCAGCGCTGGCGCTCCTGCAGCAGCTGCTGTTGTTACAGGGGACCTTAGGGTTGGCTGCAGCAGCAGGTGGCTGCCTCTTTGCTGCTCCGGCGTTGCGGTGCTTCTTCGGTCCATCAATGGTGGCTCCAGGGAGTGGCTTTGTTCAGACTCTGCAAGTGTACGCCCATTACAGCACCTGAGAGGCCGAAGACGAAATGATTGTGTTAGTCGCTACACTTCAGTCGTGCACAGGTGTTCATAAGGTCCAAGTACTTCGGGTAGCTGATGTGTATGCGTGCAGCTACTGTTGCTACGTTTGCTGCCTCTCCATCTTCGGACTCCTGGATGCGTATGCTTCAGCTACCTGCAGTAGCGGCAGCTTAAGGCTGCTAAAGAGATACTACTTGGCCGTCACTGCTGTTCACTTGGTGGTGCTGCTGCCTCTGTCAGTCTGTTTCTCGGGTGTAAGTTACTTATTTTGATGAGCCGTCTGCCGTAGCATTTGGGGGCAGAAGCAGCAGCAGCAGGAAGCACCTTTGCGAGAAAAACAGGTTTGATATGGTAACCTTTACCACAGGGGGTGCCTAAAGTGTTTTTGATTCAGGCCCTAGGAATACCGGCGGGGGCGGGAGCTGCCGCAGCCCAGGCCGTGGCGGCGTTGCTTCGCATCGGCTGCTGCTTTCTCTCAATTTCCAAAGATATGGTTAAAACGTCCCATCAGCGCCTTGTAAAGAAGCCGGATGCAGCGGGATGTCTTGCACCACAGCACTTTTTTTTACAAGACTGCGGCGACTGCAGCGGCAGGAAGCGAGACAGAAGCGGCAGCATCAAAAATTCCAATGGCGTGATAAGCCCAGCGCGCAAGGTTGCAACGATAGTGACAAGCGGAGGAACGGTAGGACGTTGGGGCAGCGAGATGTTTTCAGCAATTTGGACAATATTGCCTCCTGGTGCAACAGCGCTGACGTTAAGGTATGCATGCTGCTTTGTAGCTGCTGCCGCTGCACGGAGCGTCCTGCGGCAGGCCAGCTTCAAGTATGGGGAGGACGCAGCTGCAGCAGCACGGTACGATTTGCAGCAAGTGATGCTTGGAGGGTACGCTGTATCATTGTGGGTAGCTGAGATTTCCTTGGCTGTTGTTGTGTGTGCTGCGTCACTCGCTGCTGCTGGACCCTTGCTGGTGCAGCAAGCGCGAGAGGCATGCAGTTCTGCGGCACGGGCAGCGAATACGTGACTGCTAGCAGGCTGGTTAACGTGCTAAGTAGTACGTTGTGTTTTCCATACCCTTTTGGCAACTAAACAAGAGTTCGGCATACGCGGAGCTCTCCGAAGCCGACTTTTCTGTGAGCTTGACAGTGCTTCGGCTCCCACCAAGTTTTCAAGAGACTAAGTATCATAGCTGCCGGTGCTTTTCTCAAAAGAAGTGCACCTTGTATAGACATTGGCGGGTGAGACCATCAGATAGTGCTTAACAGTTTGCCCGAAGGCTGAAGAGTGTACGCCTGAGCACAATGTCTACGGATGCTGACGTAGGAGAGGACACTTGGTCTGTCTTTCTACGCATATCAAAGCTAAATGGACCAAAGTTCCCAGCGCAGAACGGCAGTAAAGCTTAACCAGGAGCCAGCAGGTTGGCTACCATGAGGACGTCTTGCCGAACCCGTTTGTCGTTGGCTGAAGTGAAACTACACTTTTCTGGAAGAGCGCTGACTCATACTCCACAGACTGGCTTCGTGAACAGTGCCGCATAAACCCGCCGCATGCATAACCCACATTTTCTCTAACAATCCGCTCTTTACCTGAGCTCTCCCTGGGTTTGTGCAGTTGCTTGGTAGCTTAACTTTGAGTTCAGCAACATTCTGGCTCCCTTGTCTCACGAGCCCTGAACAGAAGACATTTAGTGTAACGCTCTACACCGTTCCTCCGCGTTTTTGTACAGTAGACCTATCAGCGTAACACTAGTATGCCAAACCCCGTAGGGTCCGCCCCACATGTGGATCCGAGCTGCAAATGGCAAACAGCCTAGCCTCCCCTGCAGGGTGCCGACGAGGTTCAACTTATCCTCATACCAAGCCCAGGAAAATTGAACATCGGTACTGCAATGAGATTCTACTGGTAATGGCTAAAATGGCGCTTCTTCGCGCTACAATGCATGGGCTCATACATTGCAGTGTGCAGCAGCGCTGCTCATGACAGCAACGACCGTTTCAGCAGGCTTCGAACCTAAGGTACACCACCCTGCCTGCGCTTTCACTCCTCCCTTTGCACCCTAAGCTTACCTCTCATTAGACCTAATTCCAGTTCTTCAATTAACCGTGCAAATATCGTTCAGTACCATTCACAGGCTCTGCATCCCCGTGCAAACTATGCCCCTTCGCATCAAGAAAGACCCCCAGTACCCGCACAGCCCCCCAAAACAAGGGGTATCATATTCCGCCACATTAGGCTAACAGCCAAAAGCAACCGGTTGATGCAACCTAGCTGGTGCGCTGGATGAACACCAGCTGGTGCAAAAAAGGCTGCAGAGCAGCAGGCAACTGCCAAGTCACGACGCACCGCGCTTCTTTCGCCGGCGGCGGCCATCACGTCCCGCGGTGGGGGCCGCAGCCGCTTGCAGATGCTGCGGCTGTAAAGGCCGCGTTTCCTCAAGCTGCGCAGAAGGACCGGATGCAAAAGCATGTGCCATAACGCCGTCTTGATTGGCTCCCAAGTATACCGACTCGCCAGTAAGTTCTGTGCGCGTGGCAACGCCTGGTGTATTCGATTCGCCGTAAGCGACTGGTAAGGCACCTGCAGAGACAACAGCAAGCACACCAGGAATGTACGCAAATATTACGGTGCAGAAATCGTTTTAATGCCTGGGCATTTCCTGCTTCGCAATACCCCTTGCTGCTGCGTTCGCTCCGTCTCGCGGATTGGGTCTCGCAAAAACCGCATACGCAAAAGCTCTGCTTGTGCTGCTTCCTCATCTACCACGAGCAAGCCTAGTTTCGTCATCCCGCCCACTATTAGCAGCCGATAGCTGGACCTCACCCTCTGCTCCTGTACCGTCTTGGTCAGCTAGTTCGTCACCAGCCATTCTCCTGCCCGCTACGGGTATGCTCATCGGCATGTTGCAGCTGAGGCTGCGTCCCTGTGAAGCGGCTATGGCGGCCGCTACTGAGGATGAGCCAGCACAGGCACTGCTAATACCACCACTGCTACTGCTGCTAAGGTTGCTTGATGCCCTTACCTCTAAGTCACGGCTATCTCGGTGTCTTAAAGCGCGGTTCGATTCCATCTGACGCTGTGTCGACTGCAGCAACAGTGAAACATGCGGCACTGTACCGCTTCGTGCGAGCTGCGATGCCCAGAGTGACTTCAAATATGAATTTGCCACCCCCTGTAGATTACCGCTCGTGCTGCAGACGCTACTGCTTCTGCTGCTGCTGCTTCGCGAAGGAGCTGCAGAGGAAGTTGTAACGACGGCAGCTTCTGCTCCAGATGATACATAGGCATTCTGAGTGTGTACCGAGACTCCTGCCCCAATACCTGAAGGGGAAAGCAAAAGGGTCTCTCCCTCCGCTACAGCCACACCAGAAGGAGAAGCCACTGGGGTTGTGGCACCCCCTTGGCGGCGCTGTCGTAAGGTGTGACGCTGAAGTTTGAGACTTCTGATAGCTTTCGTATCAAGCGCTGGCAACAGCGCCGCGGTTGCAAACTGCACCTGCTGCTCTTGCTGAGTTTGCTGCTCATGAGGCCCACAGGAACCTCCCTGCTGCTGTAACACGGCCTCTCGAAGCTGCGGGAGCACTGCATCGCTGTCTCGCCGTGGAGACTGTGAGGCAGGAGCATTCTCCCCACTGGCATTGCTGCTGTTATTGCTGCTGTTCCCGTAGTCCTCCGGCGTCATGCGGGATCGGTCTCCTGCGTTGCGTGACAGTCCGAGGAAGACTCTTGGGGCCAGAGAAGTAGACAGCCGCCGCAAAAGAGACGGTGTTGTGTCGGGTGCAGCTGCTGTTTCTCGCTCCGCCTGGCTTCTCAAAGGGGATGCAAGTGGCTCTGGGGCCTCGGCAAAAATTGTGCTTTGGTGCACAGCTGCAGTCCGCACTATGTCTGCTGGCAAATCTGGTTTTACAGGATCAGATAGCCGAACATCTTTTTGTTGCCGCTTCTGGACGTGAGTTTCGTACGTTTCATATTTTGTGCGATGCAAAAGCATTCGAGAGGAATTGCCACTATGATGACTGGCAGTCAGCAGCAACAGCAGCTGCTGTTCCCTCTTGTACTGCTGCAACTGATGTACCAATGCCTGATGCTGCTGCTGCAACAGCTCGAAGGAGCGGCGGAGCAAAGCGCACTCCCCAGCAGCTGCAGCAGCAACTCGCTGCCCTCGACGGAGCCGCCAGAAGCATGCGCCACTAACGGCTAAAAAGCAAACCAGAAGCAGCAAGAGCGGAGTCGCAGCAGACGAATCTGCAGCTTGAAGACTTCCTCGTTCCTGAAGCAGCAGAAACCTTCCAGTCCAATGATCGCTGCTGCTGCTGCTGCCGGTAGACCAATCATGAGAGACTGGAGGCCCCTGGTCTAAAGCAGCAAATAGCCCATTCCACGTGGCTGCCACAAATTCTGCAACGACACATATGCCCCGCCATGCGATATCGGCTCCCATTGTTGCACCGTATGCAACTGTCCCTGCAACCGACGTGAGTCCAACATAGAGGTTAGACGCTGTTGCGCAGCTCTGCTGAACCACTGCAGACTCAGCTTCACTGCAAAAGGTCTGCTGTAGCAATTGTGCTGCTACTCTAGCAGAATAGATGATGCCACTTCCCCAATGCATCAATGGCAATGCTAGCCACCGCCATACCCACTCCAGCGACCGGAGCAGGTGCCGTTTGAGCGCATCCCATGGCCAACCCCAGCTGTGGTGTCTACCAGTGCGACGGCAGTGCTGCTGTTGCCGCTGCTGCTCTTTCTGCTGACCAGAGCTGTTGCGGCCCTTGTTTTTGCCATCAACCATGCTACAATGAGGGTCAAGATGTTGTTCGGCTGCTGCCGCTACAGTCCCGTGCAGTACCTTCTCTTCCTGTGCTGCTGCTGCTGCCGATGTCGCTGCGGCCTCGGACTCATCCAGTAGCTGCACCAAGGGACTCAAGTGGGGAATAAGCCCGTCAAATGCAGCTAAACGTTCAAACTGCAAGAACGACAAAGAGACAAAACGACAGCAAAAGAAAACGGGCAAGACTTAACGCCCCGCATGCAGCAACTTTCCTAAAAGGACCAAACATACCAGGAAGGACCCCAGTTGCTGCTGCAGCTGGACGAGAAGTGCGAGGTGTAGTAGGTGCTGCTGCTGTAGCTGCAGCTGCTGCTGACGTTCAGCAGCGCTGCAAAGAACAGGCAAAATCCACAGCAAAGACGTCCAGTCCTCAGCATTCATGGAGATGAGGGGTAGCACCGGCAACCGAAGCAGCATATGCGAGACTTAGCCATGTGTGCGTGGAGTTAGGCCAGGTGGACAAGCCGTAAAAACCGCATAAACCGGCAATACAGCAATACAGCAACAGAGAGAACTGCACTCGGAGCAGAAGAACCCCTGAAGGGTGCATCTGTGCCTACGCTGCCTTAAATGCTGCAGTTTCCCCCTCCAAAGACTTCATTCTCTCCAGTAGCATCACCAATACGTGCTCTCCCTTCGTATCCCTTGGGCCCAAAGGTGCTGCCGCCGCCATCCCGCCTCTCGTCGCCTCCCCACTCACTCCCCCGCCATTTGCTGCAGCAGTCCATCAAAAAAGGGATCATAATGTACAGCAGCAGGACTAATTCTTTTAGCACAAGCAGTCAAAATACCTGAGACAAATAGAGGGGGTGGAGCAGCCACTGCGTATCTTCAATGTGCACGTAGAGGCAAGTGAGGCTCTCGCCACCTCTTCTTGTCATTCTATACCACACTACTAATCAACCATTCGAGAATTCCCTCGCATGCAAGCGTATGTCTATGTCTCCCCGCCTCTCCTTTTTGCCCTTCCCCATCGACCCTTCCCTCGCACTTCAATTTTTGGAGACGTACAGCTCACGTCCACCGAAGGCGGCTGCAGCAGAAGCGACAACACCCGGAGTGTCTCCGCCTGTTGGTCTTGCGCACCCGGTGTGGTTGTCATAAGAAAGCGTAGGAACGCTGCTCCAATCGGGCTTTGCTGCAGCTGCGGCTGCTGCTGGTTGTGTTGTAGCGCATCCAACAGGAATGCCCTTGCGTACGCAGCTGCCTGTCGCAGCGTCTCTGTTGCCGCGTCCGCTACTTGCAACTGCTTGCTGCTCTTTCTAGGACTCGCATTTGCAGCTACTAGGTGAACCTGATGCGCTGCGCCGGGTGTGTTCGCGGGGGCATCTGCCGCTGCAGCCCCAGTCATCGACATTCCTTCCGCCAGAGGAATGCAGATGTAGCGGCTAGTTGTCGGCTGAATGAGTGGGTTAGGGCCTTGCCAGACGCTTTTGGCGGTGCTGCTACTGCTTGTGGTGCATACAGCCGAGTCTGTCAGGCTGCTTCTGAAGCCAAGGACCTCCCTAAAGCCAGGAATTGACACAGAAGGGTAGCGCATCTCTGCCCAGGGGTGGTCGTCTATTACAGCATCATGCTGAAGGTCAAGGTGCTCCTGCTGCTGCCTCTGGCGCTTCTGCTTAAGGAGTTGCTGCTGGTGTTGCAAGGCCTTCTCAAGTGCATCGGACAGTGTATTTAATGCAGCAGCACCTTGTTTCTCCGCATCCTCAACCCGCGACAGGTTGGGCAGCTGCTGTTGCTGCTGCTGTGATACCCTTTGTGTGGCAATTTCTGTATCAGGATCTGCTGAGGCAGCTGCAAGAGCAGCACCGTCAGTATGAGCATCCAATAAGGGGTTCCCCTGCCTTCCAGCTGAGACCACTCTTCGCTGGCGTTCTCCATGTAAAAAGGGAGCCTCCCCACGCTTATCATCTGCCCCTGCTTTTTCACTTCTGATGTGCAAACCTTCCGCCTCCGATGCAGCAGTGGCATCCATGGGGACGGGATTACGGCTAGCCAAACGCTCCACAGAGGCAGCTTTAGCGCGACGTCCCTGCACCTCGTCGAGCTGCTGTGGCATTTGAGCAGTTGCCCCGCCTTCTCGAGCGTGTTTCTGTAGCTCTTGGGGCCCGTTAGAACCAAACGGTACACTTTGCCTGGCGCCCAGGTGCTGCTTAATTTCTTCAAGAGAACCGGAATGATCTGGGTCAATTGGGGGGAGAGAAGCCTCCATTCCAGTTACTCGAGAATCTTTTCTAGCGAATGTAGCTGAAGGGCCATCAGAAGCTGCATTGACGGCAGATGCACTAACGGGCGGAGGGCCACCGGAAGAAGGGACTTCTTCAGAGACTTCCTCCTCCGTCCCATGAGCCGCTTCGCCAAACTCATCATGGATTTGCGTCTCGAGGAACTGCACGCCTGTGGCTCCGAAGACCTGCAGCCAGCATCAGCAAACGGTTCGCACTGGCGGGGTTCTGAATCCGCAATCGCCATTGCCTATATTGCTGGCCGTTTTTGCGTTTGACAAAATCTCGCCTGGATGGCACTATATAGGATGTGATATTGCGCCGCTGATTCTAGAACCACCGATGTGCTGACAGATACAAATGGTGGACCAGTGAGGCGAGGAGACGGTAGGTGATAAGGGCGTCAGTGAATGAAGACAACTGTACCGTACCTGAAAGGACGTAAGGGAGCAGTAGTAATGCGGACCCTCGTCGTGGTGGGTGAGCAGCCGAACCTTAAGAAACCTGCGCCGATAAGCCAGCCTGACTACAGATCCTTCATTGCATAATTCCCCCTGACCCTCTGCTCGAATACTAAAAGAAATAGCAGCAGCAGCAGCTGCTGCTGCAGGCCAAAACCACACCAGACTTACTTTGCCCAACAGCTACTGAGGGCAGCGCATTCAGACTTGAGGTCGAAGAGCTCCGAAGAGACATCCGCAGCCGTCTGAAGGTTTGCTATAAGGCGCCACTGTCGTGTTGGATACGTGTCGGCCCTGGACATCACACATATGCAGCCAAGAGGGGCGAATTCGCTGCCAAAGGAAACCAAGCGTCCACATGCTCGCGCAAAGCCAAAAGCACTCTCACAGAGAACACAGCAGACGATGGTTTTGGAACTCCTCCAGAAAGGACTCTGCAAAACGTACGTAGGTGGGCACAGAAGGAACCAACTTTTTGGGTGGACAATGAGCAGCAAAAAACCAGTAGCAACACAGCAACGCAAAGCACCGCCAGTAAGCGACAGCTCTCAGCATGGTGCGTAGGTAACAGTGTAGTTAGTACCCAAGCAGCTGGATATGCCAGAAGGCATTCGCGTAAATCTCGAAGGACTGTATTACTACGAAGTCTATCTTGAGTGTCTCCGAAAAAGAAAGTACGAAGTATTTGGACGGAACGTAGCAGGGTACAAGCATGTATGTATCTGCGTCGGGCCGCTGCATCCACCACACAACACCATGCATATCATCAAACCTCACAGCAAAAAACTGAGGCGCCACTCACTTTTCTGCCCCCCTCACACGCATGCAAGCACTCTCAAGACTGCTTTAGTCTCGATTTCTGTCGCATCCCCGGAAGCGGGTTTGCACACTTGGCACAAACGCGGAGATGTCTCCGTCACCGCAAGGAACCACAGGGTGTCTGGATGCGCTTATGCGTGAGCGCTAGAAGCTTTCGGCCTTTCCTGTATGCACAGCTCGACCACGTCTAGTTATGGAAAGCGTGCACGCATACGCGAACCTAGAGAGTGGCTCAAATGTTTCTGTGCAGCCTCACCTGCACCGCTTTAATGTGCTGCACCCCAGGACTCGAGGCAATGATCCGCGCCCCTGCGTCGACCGATGCAAAATTGAAGTGCAAACGCAAAAATGATGCTGGCAGCTGTTCACCCTGCACGAAACCTCTCCCGTACAGCTGAGGGGCCCCGGGGACCCCGCCAACCGCAGACGTCGTTGAAGGGCCCTGCGAATTTGCATGCAGCTCCGCGGTGGCAGAAGCAGCAGCCGCTGCCGATATAGCTACGCTGCTACCCGCCTGCTGTTGTTGCTGCTGCTCCATCAGTTTTTCTGCATGCAGCTGCCCTTGCTCAAGCTGGCCGTCGCGCTGCCCATCTGTCACGGACTGTGCACCCTGTTGCCACTCCCGCGGTTGCTGACAACCCCCATCCTGCTGCAATTCTTGCCCCTCCTGGAGTGGCCCACCTGCTGCCTGTTGTTGCTGCGTGGCCGGCTGCTGTTTAGCTTGTTGCCCAGATGGCTGTTCTTGTTTCTGCTGCTTCTCTGGCAGCAGTTCAAAGCGCACCTCATGCGTTTTCATTCTATCTATAGCCTCCTGCTGCTGCCCTGCCTCATCCGTTGTCCCTGCTAACTCAAAGGCAGGCCAGCCAGGGTCTTCAAAAGGCACTACGCAGCTCTTACCACTACTTAGCAGGTTCGGAGGAGCAGCGCAGCTACCATGGTGTGGTTCGTGAAGCACCGCATGCTTTCTTAGTTCTCCACGCCAGAACAATTGCTCCTGTTGCTCCGGTTCCACCTGCTGCCTTGAAGCCCGGTGCAACTGCTTTTGCTGCTGAGGCTGCTGGCACTGAGCAGTGTTCGTGTTTGCAAGCAGACGCACTGCGATGTCGTGTGGAAACAGCGACAGCACGACCTGCAGTGCAAGCGACGTGGGCTCTGGAGGCCTGTAGCATAGAGCAGCGGCTGCCACTGTCGCTGCTTCTGCTGCCGCTGCTGCTTCAGGTTTTGCAGGCTGCCGCTGCCGCATGCATGACCGCCTCCACGACCACGATACCAGCTGCCTTCCCCATCTTGACGAGAGCTCGCGTTGCTGCTGCTCCCCTTGTTGATAAATTCGCTGCTGCTCCTGCTGGTTTATCTTTAGCAGTTGATTCCTGCCGACTTCTGATTTTGTACCTTGCTTCTTCTGCTGTCCTTCAAGCTCACCATCGGACGGTGAAGACAACCCGACGTACTGCTGTCCCTCTTCTTGCCGTAGGTGCAATTCGTGCTTCTGCTGCTCTGTCCCATAGCTTGCAAGGGAAATTGGCGGCAAATCTGCAGTAACCCCCGTAGGTTCTGCACCTACAGCTCTCTGAGGTGTTGTTTCTGCAGTGTCTTCACTTGTGTTAGGTGCAGTGGCTTCGTATCTCGCTGCAGCTGGATTCTGCCAGCCCTGCTCCTCGTTCGATGGATGCCCATGGGCAAGTGTTGCCAGTGCAAAAGCTTGGTCACGCTTTGCACCGGCGGGTCTGAACAGGCGGTGTTGGAGCTGCAGCCGCAGAGCACCGACAAGCTGGGGAGGATAACTTCCCTCCGCACAGCAAGCCAGCAGCAGCTGCTGCTGCTGAAACACGGGGATTACTCGTGCTCCTCCCTGTTTCAGTTGCTGTTCCTGCTGCTGTTCCGATTGCAGCTTCTGCAGAGGCCCATCGCGGAGCAGGACACGCATACGTGAAACGACGCAGTGGCATCTGGCCGCCGAAATTGCAGCCGATGCCGCCTCCCCGCTTAAAGCTGCTGTAATTGCATGGCGTTCGCGAGTTTCTGTTGCAATGCACGATGTTAGGGGGTAGCACCACTGCATGAGCCACACGGCAGACGATCCCCAACTGCGAGCAGCACTCGGTAGCGTTTTATCTTCGCGCTGCGGCCATGTTTCCGTTTCCAGCAGCCCCCCTGCACCAGAATTTGTAGTAGGCCGTGCTCCACTTGTGGGGCCTGAAGCATCTGCTGGAACCGTCGCAGCAGAAGCGTCAGCTGAAGCTGCCACAGGTGTTCCAGCAACGTCACCTCCAGCACCTGCAGCAGCATGAATCTCCCGCCGGTGTTTGCTGCCATTCGAAGGCGGAAGGCTTTTGGACAGAAGAGGTAGCAAAGGCTGTTGAAGCAGTAACTCCAACTGTCCCAGTTCTCCTTGCTGCCGTTGCGTTGGTGAATGCAGTCCAGAGCGCGAGGGCGCGGCAAATCTCTTCTTTGCAGCAACGGCAGCACCAGCTGCTGCAGCGTCCGTAAGCTGCTTAAATGCAATAAAAACTCCTGAAGTTCTGTTGCTTAACTGTGCATGCCGGCTCTGCTGCTGCTGCTCTTGCTGATGGGACTGCTGTTGTGCCGGACTTCTCAGAGTACGGGCAGACGGGTGGAAAGCCGTTTTTTCCGCTGCTCGTGTGTTTTTGTCTTGCTGCTGTCGCGGTTCCCGACCTTCAGAGGGGCCTGCAGCAACAGGTGTGCCTGTTTCTTCCAGTCGTCGCTGCGCCTCGCTGGCCCTCTCCGGTGATGATGCGCCCCGGCCTACTATCGTTGGTGCCGAATGCAACTCTGAGTAACCTTTCTCTGCGCCTGATGCTCCTTCTGATACTACTTTAATGTCAAATACCTTCAGGGGAGTGACAGCGCAAGCCCCCGCCTGCTGGTGGAATAGCTGTTCCACCAGCAGGCGGGGGCTTGCGCTGTCTGTCTGCTGCCGCGGCTGCTCCTCCCGCTGCGGTTGCTGCTGCTGCCATAGCTGTTGCTCTCCTGGCCCTGCTAAGGTAATCACTACGGGAGATTGGTCTTCAGTAGCAGCGTCCGTGGTAACTTCACAGACAGAAGTTAGAAGCAACAGCAACAGCACAATAAGTGAAGCGCATGTCCTTGTCCCGGGAGAGCTGCGGCAGCTGCTGCAGCTGTTTCTGGCAGCTGCTGCACAGCAGATCATTTAGATGCACCATCAGCACTCGATGTTAACAATGCTGTAGTGAGCCGTTGCTGCTGTTGGGCACTTTTGAGCTGCTGCACAGCTGGCACTGTGTGTCGGCAGCGCGTGTATCTGCTTGTGCTGAGCCCTGCTGTTGTTGCTGATTGCATGCAGACAGCAGCACATCCCAAAAGTAGTAGGTGCGTCTGAATTGCATGAGGATCCCCACAAGGGGCACAAATAGTCCCCTGCCTGCTGCATGCGATGCAGTTGCGGCAGCTGCGGCTGCAGCCAAGGGCCAAGTGCTTCTACCACTACAGAAATGCAAGCATGGCATTTGCTAAATTCAAAAAGCTCACATTTAATGAAATTCCAGCTAGTCCAGGCTCTTTGCGCTGCTGTTGCTATTGCGCGCGCTGTGCCACGGCGCCCCCGGACTTCCGAGGGCAGGAGACAGTTGTTCATCTCGCTGGTGTTGCCTTCATATCTTCTATCCTCACAAGCAGGAAGTGTGCGGATTTTGGCCTTTCTATGCATGCGGAGCTATAAACATGCGACGGGTACGCGCAGAAGACTTCTTCTGAGACAGGGAACACCGGGCTCGCTCTGCTGAGCAGATTAGCCGTAGTGACAGCAGCAGCATTGTGTGGGCCATGCGGTATATGACAACCGATGTGCATTGACAATATACAGGGGGGCTGGGAAGCAGGTGGAATCTCGGTTACTAGCCTGAAAATGCCCACGGAAAGTCGCGAGGGCAGCAGCAGCATTTAGCGACACAACAACGGCATAACGGCATTTGCCCGCGTGCACGCCCACACACAGTCAGAAGTTCAAAGAAGAGGCGGAAATCAAGGGTGATGCATTCCCTCCCTACCTCGATTCGACGGTGATTAAGTTCACACGGACAGCAGCAGCAGCGGCATGCTGTTGTGCCCTCGGGCGGCGTTGATGTTACAGCAGCAGCTGCAGCAGCAACTCCGGCTGAGGGCAGCCTTGCCTACAGATGAGGAAGCAGCTGTGTTGCTGGAGCAACAGGGTCGCAGCCCTTCATCGCAGCGCTAGAGCAACTTACGGACCTGCAACGAAGGGACGATAGGATAGGCGGTCCCGCTGCAAATGAGGCCCGTCACCTGCTGCGACGTGAGCATCGATCAGCCTCGTGTAGCAATCATACGTTCAGGCGGTACAAGCAGTGATAGGCGGGGTGGGAGTGGCAATCATGCTAGCAGCAGCGGCAGTAGCCACAGAAACGGCAGCATCAGCGGCAGCCTTCAGCCGCTTCGCCATCCACAAACAGAACGTGGGTTGCCGAGAAGCAGCGGCAGGATCAGACGTGCTGGCCGAGGCGGATGCGTAGGAGGTAGCCCCTGCAATGGCGACGACAGTAGACTCAGGAAGATGAGCAGCAGCACACTACCGCTGCACTCAGCAATAAAAGGGTCAAGCCCTGTAGCCGCCACAGCCACAGAGGAGGCAACCCACGAAGAGGAAGCTGAAAGAAAATCAGGAACAGCGAGCAGAATAGGTTGTTGCAAGGAGACGAGACAGCGAGGTGCCCAACCAGAGCAAAGCAGAGGTCGCCAGAAGAGAGTGAGGCGGAACTCTGCACAAACAGGTGGCCGAGGGCTGCTATACTGCGAATTAATTTTCTCTTTTTTCTCTTCCACACAGAGGTGTGTAGGCTGGTGGAACTGAGGAAATAAGAGATTCGCCCTGTACCGCCGGTAACTCCTAGCTTAGTTCGAGCGTGCTGCCTTGTCAGGAAGGGGGACGTGCAGCTGCTGCTGTAGTCACCATGCCGAAAACAGTGGAAGCCGAAGCTGTTGCTGGAGAAGCAGCTCCAAGGAGCTTCTTTATTCGTCTGCGGAGCAGCAACACCAGCAGCGCCACTGCAGGCAGCAGCGGTGACGTGCGCAACTCCAGCAGTGCCATCAACTGCAACAAGCCTGCAGGTGGTGCTGAGCCCACACACCGCCAGTGTACGGCGAGGGGGCTTCGCACGCGTGCAGGATGCGTATCAGCAGTAATGATAGCGCCGGAAACAGAGCACCTGGATGATCCTGCGGCTGCTGCTGCTGCTGTTGCAGAAGAGCAGCGGCTTCTGGCTGCTGGTATTGCTGCCGAAGCTACGCGGGCGCCCCCGCGGGATTTGGTGGCTCGCCGCATCCCTCATGACAATCATAAAGCCTGGGATATTTCGCTTTCTTACACTGTACAACGCCACTATGGCCCCTGCTGCTTCTACCATTGACCTGAGAGTCGTATTTGTTCTGACCAGTGTTAACGAACACGGCAATTTGTGCTGCTGCTCATTTGGTGGTGATCTCAGTTTGCTTCCTCTAGCGCTCCAGCTACCGGCTTTTGCATGTGACTATTTGCTGCCGTGCGTTGTATTTGATTCGCTGCGTGTGCTTTAGGATAAGATACGGCAGTTAATTGACGGGGGCTTTGTGCGGCGATCTCTCCTGCAGAAGGCGCCGCCTTCTACGGCTTCCATCTGCGGCCAATTTGGCATACCCAACCACCTTGTAAGGCTCCGCACTTTCTGCTGCTTCACCAGGCATCCATTGGGCACTGCCTTGAGATGGGGGCGCCAGTAGACACCTTGGAAAAAAATACCAGCTGTTTGTGGCAGTTCTTGTCCGTGTCCATTCGCTAGAATCCTACCCTTCTTTCGTATCGGTTCGCCTCAGGCAATGCTGGAAGACAGGGACCGCGTCATGTTCTACAAGGAGGCTATCCGCTGGCAGGGGCCTGCGCCGCGCCAGCAGCAGCTACTGCTCCCATTGCGGCAGGCGGAATCTTCGGGCGAGCAGGAGGGACCGTTGCCACAGCTCACCGTAGCACGGGAGCTCCAGCAGCGTCCTAACCAGCCGCTGGGCAGGAGCCAGGTGTATGGTCTTCGTGTGTTGGAGATCGGCTGTGGGCCCCTCGCGCTGTTGTCTCTTCTCGCAGTCCAGCAAGGGGCGGCCCGTGTTGACGCCTTGGAGGTGAGCTGTGGCAGCTGCTCTCTCACAAGGGTTGCAACCGCTGCTCATGCTGGCTGCTGTTGCTGCGCAGTCCCCTTGCAGCAAGGGCAGACCCTAAAAGCCACAGCAACAGTATCTGTTGATGTTGGTTTGCTGCTGTTTTTGTGTTTTATTTGTCACGTCACTGCTCTTGCGGTGCATCTGTGTTTTTTGTTTTTATCTCTGCAGCTAAACCCTGGGGTTTACCAGTTCGCGAGTACATTTGTACAGCAAATAGGCGTCAACGCCTCGCGACCGCAGCAGTATGGCTTAGAGGAACCGCAGAAGCCAAGGCTCCGTGTTTTCAGGTGTTACTCGAAACTGTTTCCTTTGGCGTCATGGCGCGCCGCTGCTACTTCTCTTATTAAGACACCCTTTGCCACCACCCCGCCCCCATTGCCTGCAGATACAACGGCAGCAACTCCCGTTGCAGCTGCTTCTGATTCTTCAGTTGTCTTGTTGTCTGGCTTTAAAGGGGAAGAAGCAACAGCAGCAACCACTACGACTGTTGATTCAGGTTCTGGAGTGGCCGTTATGGGGGGCTGCGCAGTTCCACGGAAGCGCTCATATCATCGGGGTGACAGGGGTACGGCTGTCTGTGCAGCCTGTAGTTCCACTGCATCTTTATCTCCTGCTGCTGCTTCTGCACTTTCTCCTCCCACAGCAGTCCCTGATACAGAGTGCAGGTTTGATGGCGCTCCTTTGGTGGCCTCAGCAGCAACAACGGCTGCTAATGCAGAGGCCGCTGAATTTCAGTCGTCCGCCCCTAGCTGGATAGTGAGGCCTTTGCCCTGCCCCAAGCGGCGGCGATCACAGCGAATCGCGAAGGGTCTTCGAGCTTCTCCCAGAAGCAGCAAAAACCGATGCAGGACAAAACGCAACAGCTGCTGCAGAAACAAAGATATGGCCACTAGCAGCTCTGCCCGGGAGCCATCAAGGGTCTACCAGGAGCAGCATGAGGGTGAGCTGTATGATATGGTGCTCCATGAAATTCTAGGAGACTTCGCCTCGCAGGAAGGCGCAGCCGACGTCATAAGGGACATCCAGGAGAGAACAGGAGCAATTCCGCAGAGCATTCCATTTGCTGCCAGGACATTCGTTGGCGTATCTGAGCTGCCTTCTCCTTGCTGCATCAAATGCCCCGTGCGCCAGCTAGTGCCATTGCAATAAAGGCCATCCTCACTATCCTGGCCTTTATAGCCATTACGCCCTGCACACACTTGGAGAAACGTTGCAGCAGCTGCCCGAGTCGCAGCCGCTGGGAACATAACTGATGAGCCCGTTTTGATTGTTAAGCAGATATAGGAAACCTTGCTTGAAAGGGTCCCAGAGGCAAAGTGAATTGCCCTACGTGCTGCGAGCGTGTTGTTGCCTCATGTGATTTGGTCTAGGCCAGTGAACACCCAGAGCGCACTGTCCTTTCCCCCCGGGAACGGCTTCTGCAATCGGTACGGTCTCTGCATCCGTCTGTCGTGCCGTTTGCTGGTCTGGTCTTCAGTTGGTTGGCAGGATGATACATTGCTGACACATTGACTGGCTTTTGCTGTTTTGGTTCCTGGTGCTGAGGCTGAAGGTAGGACTACGTTTTAGCGAGGCCCTCTTGAGCACTCAGCTAAGAGCCATCGAAGAACTGGAATTTGAATCCAGAATGGACACACAAATGCTGCAGGTATTTTCATGCAGCTATCCGCATGCTTGCAGTCTGAGCTGAGCAACGGAAGCAGCGCTAGCGATTCCATCAGAAGGAGCACGCTTGCGCGGTGTCCAAGTGGAAATAAGTCTTTTTTAAGTGAAGGTATTTCTACGGCAAAAATATGTAAGGAATGTGGCTCTGCTGTGCTGTCTTTCAGCGACGGACACTGCTCTTTGAGGTGGAGAAAGGCGGCCTCTTTGCTGGATTGCTGGTTGCTATTGAAGTCGAAATTCGCCCAGTCTGTTCTCACTCAGTCGAGCCACTTGTACCTGTTTCTGCTAATTCCTTTGCAGTTTTACTTTTAAGTATTTTCGTAGGGGCATCTGAGAACGGTTAGATAGGGGCCTAGCTGCCCGGTTCAGTCATTTGCATCATCGTGCTCCTGTCTTACTCCACGTTCACTTGTTCGTCACGTTGCTAGGTAGCGTGCTATCATGTGTTGAGGGTGTGTTTCTGGATTTCTTGCTGTTTAAGGGGATATCTGAATTATGCGTGTCCGCAGTTGCACGTTCTTGGCTGTGTGTTCGCCGTGGACTGAGCTTCTCAGGGTGTGTTCTTTGGCCCGGTTTACGAAGGGCAGTGCGACAGCTGGTACACAAACGTGGTGCTTCTTGGTAAGGAGATATCCGTTTCTAAAGGAGACAGGATTCTCGTCAAGACGGAGGCCAACTTGACCAACTTTCAAAGGGAGCAACACATGGTGAACCTCACATGGCTGCTCGTTCACTTGCAGATTTTACCCCAGCGTCACTCCTGAAGGTGCTTTGGCTTGCTGCCGCCGCATCATTAAATTTCCCTGAATGTTGTTGTGTTACTCTATAACGACCTGTTTGTTCAGCCGCGTGACTTGAAACATGAGCAGTTGCTTTCTACTAACATTCGACATCGTAATAACTGGTGTTGTTGATGCTTAGGGTCCGAAGGGGCGACGTTGGGTTTCTGTTTCGCGGCCTTCTTATACGTTTAGTGGGCAAGTTCTCCCGCAGGCAGGCAGTGCAGAGGCTTTCGGCCCGATTGTCATTGACTTTGATGAGCAGGCTTGCTGTGTCCAAGCCAGGGATTGACTGTCCTTTCAGCAGCAGCACTGTGGAAGCAGCAGGAGGAGCTGAAGAAAGGCAGTAGCACCAGAATTAACCACTTCCCCGCCAGCTGGGTTTAGCTGGAGGATATCCTCAGAAAACCCCCCCTACCTCCCCAGTACACTCCTGCGGGGGTGCAACGTTGTGAACAGCATATTAGTAGCTAAGCGGCAGCTGCCCCGCCTGCATTGACA
Organism: Eimeria praecox; assembly: GCA_963920595.1. Taxonomy (NCBI): domain Eukaryota; phylum Apicomplexa; class Conoidasida; order Eucoccidiorida; family Eimeriidae; genus Eimeria; species Eimeria praecox. Next base: position 2,539,633 of record OY986952.1, read on the forward strand.
GCGTTTAGTGCGAACGGGGCAATCCTCACGGAGCGAAGTGAGTTTTGCCTCAGGCGATGCCGCAGATCCTTGCAGGCTTTGTACTGGCTTCTTCTTGCCTTGCTGACATTTGAAGACTCCTTGACTTTTATGTAGCAGTAAAGACGGTTGTTGGAGCCGGTGCTGCAGCTCTAATGTGTTGAAGCGGCAGGTCTGGCGTGGAAGCCTTATAAGACCCCGGCAGAGATTTGACAACCAGCGCTGCTGGTTTTCGCCAATCCTGTTGCATGGCAGTGTACCTTCGGATTGTCGATTTGGATGAAATGATTTCCTGTGGGGTCGTTCCTTGCTTTCAGATAGCGCATTCGCCTGCAAAAGTGAATGCGCATACGCTTTGGTGAACCCAAGCGCAAGTTCTGCACTTTAGTACTTGCATACTTACTACATCTGCGGGGGACAGATTTCGTCTGGAGGGGCACAAGGCTTTTCCATTTATAAGGAAGGCAAAAGAACTTTTTTTAAAGGTTTTTTAAAGACACAGTGGCACCTTTACCTGGGGGGAACTGAGAGTCGAAGATGGTGCAGACTACTGTGGAGGAAGCACGCAGCGAATTTGTGGAGGGGGAGAGATGCTGCAGGTGAACCCATTCAGCAATCGACGTAAGCGCATGCTGCTAGAGGCTCGCTACTGTAGAATGATGAACAAAGGAGAGCATCAGAATTGAATTACGAAGCGGTATTGAAAGTATGCCACTGCCTCAATCATTTGCCTACACACCGTATACTGTTGTAGGGTCTCGCAGCACGATGTTCAGAGCACCGGCAGCTGTTTCGTAACATATTCGCCCCTATGACTACTTTAGGGTCTAAGCGTGCTCATCACCACTTGTATCCCTAGGGTTTTTCATCATCCTTACTACGGTACTCCCGACGCAGAGGTCACATTTAGGCCCTCAAAGCAGGAATGTGCCTTGCTGGTGCCACTCGAAAGCCTCGCACTTGCCCTCATGAGAGCCAGGGATCATCGATACAGGAGAACCTGATTACGAAGCTGAGGAGGGGAAGCTGCCACATGCATGCATTATCCTTCAGCTTCCTATTCAGCAGGAGCTCCTGGCAGCAATTCGTGCTGAACTCCCTTGAACTACCCCACAGTTGCCCACACAGCAAAGGACTTCGCTTCGTGCAAGGCTTCTAGTTCCTCTACTTCAGCTCACGCCCAGGTCATATAGGCGGATGTGGTTCTTTGTAATGCTCAGTAACCAAATGTAGCCGCTTGCTTTTCTCTTCCTTTCTAGCTACTTCCGACCAATGGCAATTCTGTAGGTTTGCACGCCAGCGCTGCTATGGCATATTCTCTGGATTCTAAACAGTGAAAACTAGTGGGGAAAGCAGCTGAGAGGTCAAGCTGGCTCTGCTGGCATCCCATCAACTTTCCTAGCTCCGCGTCGCATAGCAGTTCTCTGGTGCACCAGACAGTCCTTTACCACGCGCGAAGCAGTTCTCTGGTGCACCAGACAGTCCTTTACCACGCGCGAAGCCCCTCTCATCCTGCACACTAGGCATCAGCTCCTTCTGGCGGCTCACGCACATCCCTTTCTTATATATGTAAGCTTTTCAGCCCCAATCTTGGCACTAGGGCAACCAAGTTTGCGCAGCTTATGGCTTTGAGTCGAAGCAGGTACGTTACAGACAGCCCCCCCCAGCCGGCTGCACTGCCAACTGAAGCATTCGCGGCGACGATCCCCACATAAAGGAAAACATTCTACTTACTAAACAAATTCTGAGGTGCCACGTACATGCTAAGTTCTCCTTGCCCTTTGGAACGAACAGCGGCATGTCTGCCTGTTGCGTGGCAGTCCTTGGATGCTCGCCTCCTCCCCTGTTCATCCTTTACTGGAGCACGTTCTACTTTTAGCGTTGCAGGAAACACAACCCAAGGCTTTACATGAGGGCCAGTACCCCTATACCGGTATCTAGTGCTTGCTCAAAGCTAGACACAGCCCCTGGCACCCCACAGTAGCACCCCAGCCCAGTGGTCTCCCTGCACGAATTTCGTGCATTTCACATCTCAAAGAGGCATTCAAACATGTCAATTTGAAGGACAAGCAAATAATACGGATGTGCATGTAAGGAATCAAACATATTGCACCAGAGGCAGGCCAAAACTACGGCAGCGTTCAAAATTAGAAGCTGGTAGTTCGGCGAGGTACTGGTGTCAATCGTTGGGTCTCTACCGTCAGGCTCTAACGTTCCCGCCTCCATTGAATATTGATGTTTTTCGCTTTTTGCCCTTGAGTTGAAGCTGCTCATCCAGGGAAGTGCCGTCGTCGAGCTGCAACGATAAGGGCCTTTAACAGCTGGTGCCCCGATAGGGCCAAAATATCCATTGGTGCAGAATCCCTTAAAAGCTAGCAGGCCCTGAGGACAAAAGTGGATTGTGCCTACCTTAACCAAGAAATCCAAGTGGCGTTGCCGTTTCAGGTCAGTGAAGGTGCCTTTCAGCGGTTAAGTCCTCAACTGAACACTCCAGCAGTCCGAGTAAACGCCTGAAACTACCATGGAGGCACCGGATATAGCGTCTACGGAGATTGGAACGGTGCATATGGAGGATGTTGAAGTTCACAATGGAGAAGCTTCCCCTGCGACGGGGGATTCTGCTGTGGAGTATATCTTTACAGCAGGGGCCCCATCCTTTGCCCATCTGAAGAGCAGATACGGAGGCAGACGGATTCCCCACAGAAGTGCACTCCTCGCCTCAGCTTTGGCACTCGCTGCATCGATAACCGTATTTTTGGTTTGGTCAGCTCTGTGTGAGCTCCCTAGCAGCAAAACAGCGACGGTAGGGTTAGTGAAACGAAGGCTATCATATGGTCAGGCATACGGTCAGTATGGCTATACGCTATCCAACACCGAACAGAGCTGCGCAGTGCTAGAGACGAATCTAAAAGCCATACAAAATGCCTTGTGGCCAGATAAAGAACCAGCTCAGAAGAAGTTGAGGTTGACGGCGGATGAATACGGGCCTGGCGCACGCACAACGGAAGAGACACCGTGGTTACAACCTTTGAGAGGGGCGTCCTGCTGGTCCTCGAGCGCATGTAGTGAAGCATCTTCCAGTTTGCTTACGAGTGGTTTAAAGCAGCTATCTTCTCCTGAGAGCGAATTAGAGTCGTTGCCGTGGACAGGCCTTCCGACAAACGAGGTAAAGCAGGCTGCACCCACTATACCATTCTTGCGGAGTTCTGCGGGAGGTTCGAAAGAGGCGAAGGGGGCTCCACACATTCCATCGTTGATTCCCTTGTGGACTGCGCAGGATATTCAGTTGCAGGGAAATCCTTTCGCCAGGATGCCAGAATTTGATGCGATGCCAACGCGTTCTTGGCCGGCGTGTGAACAAAGGGAGACCCAGAATACAACACTTTTGAGCGAGGCCGTAAGCATTAATTCTCAGAACCTGTTTGGTGCCCATCTACCTACAGTGGAAGATTGTGCACCGGTTGCGCCGAGTCCTGTTGCTGCGTATTTAAGGCCTGTTAAGGAGGAGTTGATTAACCCACTAGCGAGAGTGGATTTCCAGACTTCAGCGGATGTTGATGGGACAGCAGACTGCCGAAGCAAAAGGATAGCGGAAATTGCTAAAATGTTGTCGCTCGCTGCTGACGAATTTGAGAAGAGTTCCAAATTAGTTCACGAGCGGCTGCAGGCAGCTTCCTGTGGGCAGGTTAGTGCTCAGGAGCAGCCGCAGCGGCAGGGAAGTACGAAACGAGCTGTGGTTGAGTCGCCTGTGGGTGCTTCTGTTCGAAATCCTGAGGTCGTAGCTCGTTCTTCAGCGGAGTTGATTATGAGGGCACACCCTAGTTTTGACCTTAAGCGGCCTTTGGACGGGAAAGATGCTGGCACCATGATGAATTTGTCTGTGTCGCTGCCATCTAGCGAAACAGAGCAGCAGCAGGCATTACTCCAGCACGATTATACTGCGTTAAAGTACGGGAATCCGGCCGCGTCCCCACGTCCTAGTGTACCTAGGGAACATAGTGGGGCAGCGAGACAGGAAGCTTCTGGAGGAAGGTTGTTGAGCAACTTGCAACTAGACTCAACAAACGCTGCCGACTCAAAAGATAATGAGGATCCCAAGACCAGCGTCCGCGCCGTTAAAGTAGAAAGAAACTTAGATATTCCACATTTAGGAACCACGGAGAACATGGAGCACCAGGCAGCGGCTGTTCAAGAGACACCTAGGCGCGAAGGCCCGTCCTCCCTAGTTACTACTTTTTCGGAAGCCGGCAACAAATGTGCAGAAACCAGCAGCCCAGTTAATGGTGGAGAGCATCCATATGTGCGTCTTCCAGTTGTTCCTCGTGAAGCAATAAAGCGTAACTTTGACTACAAAGCTGCATTGTTTTGCAGGCTTCATGAGAGGTCTGCATTGGAAGTACTGGGGACTATGCGGACACTTTTCGCAAAGGAAGTCTTAAATTGGATTGAAGTAAACAAGCTACTTTCTGCGTGTCAGAGACTCGTCAACTATGCATTTTTCCTTTTACAGTCGCCGTATCCAGTTCAACTACCTTGCCGTGCCATTAGAAAGCTTGGGCTAATATTTCTCACTTTTGACGCCGTGGTGTGCACGATAGAGTTGCTGGGGGAGAACATGTTAATAGGCGCTTGGTGGGGGAAATTCACGAGTGCTTTCAACACGAACTATCACCTTAATGCAAAAGGGAAAGATGTACGGGCTGAAACAGGCCGTGCTGGTTTATGCAATCGCCTGCTTGCCGCACTGCAAATCTACAAGGCAGGAAAGCGCCCGCCGGCGGATGAAATCATTTCATTGAAGCGATCGCTTTTCTGCTCAGAATTTTCTGCTGATATATTCTGGGGGCCGCAGTGGAGCCCTTGGAGGTTGGACGATAAAGACTGGTGTGCAGCAAAAAAGGTTTCGAGCTGAGGTCGTGCTGATCAAAGACACAAATAAAAAAGGGCTTTGTTTTCAATGCAATGCCCCTTGCACATAGTTTGAGAGTTGACGTTGAGCCTTCACCTGAGGAATTTGCAGAGTTTTGCGAAAAGGAGTAGTTCACTTGCATGCATAATTGCTTTATGTTGTCGTGATAGTCTGTTGAGACAGTGTGTAACACATGTGCACCCTGCTCTTGGCCGCCTTGCCAGCACGCATATTTTCCTGACAGCGGCATCGCGCGCGGATCCGCCTGCTATATGCAGTCAGCCCATTTGTCTTCATCGCTAAGCACGCTGGCAGCTTGCTGTTAATTCTAGAATGGGCGGATGCGCCCCTAATTGTAGAGGGTGCGGCTGCGGCTACGGCTGTAGCTGCTTCTCTAATTAGGTGCATCGGCAGCTGCCGCACCTGCGAGACGTGAAGTTCAGTTTTTGCTCATTTTTGAATAGATATGCCCTTGTTGCTACTGCATGCAATGAATGTGTACTCCAATTACTGTCTCTTTACCTTTGTGGACCTTTCGTTGGCAATATCCCCTGCAACCGACGAAAGCCGCTTTGCGCCAGTACGGAGGAGCTTGTAGCAGCAAAATAAAGAGTACTTTTTGGCAGTAAGCCTGCTTGGCGTCTCGCCCGTTTGAAAGCTCTTTTGCGCTTGCACCTCGTGGGGCCAATATAGCGGTGGCAATCCAGGTTATTAGCTGTAGTCTCAATATATATTCCTAAGAAACGCTGTAGTGCGCAGTGCCACATCAAGAATCTGGATGCTACGGGGCAAACGATGAACCCGAGGACGGCTGAGGGTTGACGCTCTCAAGGTTCAGTGGAAGGGACGAAGATCATTCAGATAGGCCTTCACAAGGTTATTTGAAATGAGTTTGCTTAAATGGGGGCACTCTAGCAACTTACGTGCGATTGCACTCAGCGAACTTTAGCATTTGATCTTCCTGACCGCCGAGATCATGGCGAGTTTCCCCACCACAGTACACCAAATGGAGTCAAACGCTCATCAATGCGCACTACCCATGCTTGCAGCTGACTTGCAGCGATGGCTACTATGTGCAGCGCGCGCGTTGCCGATCCCATGCCACACCAGATTACATCATAGTGGTACGTATCTACCAAGCCACTGATGCAAAGCATAGAGAACTGTAAGGGGCCGTCGCATTTGGAGTTCTGCAGTGTTTCTTCCCCAGAAGAGACAGTCTGCATAATCACTATGCGAGCAGCGGAAGGAGGCGCTCATGCTCGCTACCGAAGCAGAAAATATCACTAATCCACAATTTCCCCTTCGAAAACCTCCCCTCCTTATAACCTCTAACGCATCTGTAGCAAAACGGCTACGTATCGCTGTATTCTTTCATTCCGTTGACGATTAGCCTTACGCCTTCAACTCCTTGCAGTTTAGCACGGCTTCGCTGGCTGCACCAAAAAGGAGCCTCCCACGAATTCCGAGCTGCACTGGTGTACGATGGCTGCAACACTCACCTTTGACATTCCAATTCATATGTTATGCCGCTTGAGTGCATGACTAAAAGAATAAGTGCTCAATATGCCTAGCAACTGTACTGTGCACATTATGTCTCAGTGAAAGTCCATTCCAACGCAGATATTTATTAACAGTTACACGAGCTAATAACATCCTTCAACTTAGGTGTTTCTGAGCAAGAGTAAAGAATCAGGAAGGTAGTACTGATACCGCCCAGAAGCACGTAAGCGGTTTCCGGCACCCGTACATGCAAAATGTACAGAACAGTTTGTGCCAGAGATGCGGCTGTTGGCTGACCATTGTAAATTGCACGCATCTGTGCACACGCCACGCTATTCGAGGTCAAAAAATCGGAATGCTTCACAATCCGCGTAACGCCAAAACAGATGGAGAAGCAGACGATCAAGACTGAGCAAACTTACTGGCGGCAGAGCGTTCTCTCCAATGCCATAGCAAAGCTTCTGTGAGTGCTATGGACGTACCCGAAAACAAACCACCATATCTTAGAACTTTTCAAAGATGCCAAAATAATGCATTTACACCTTTAATACGTGAGGAAAGTTCACTGGCTATCAAAAAGGGGCTTGCCAGTAAATATGCTTGCGCATTTTCTTTGAGAACAAAGATCTTTGGAACTCAGGCCAAAAGAGTGTCAGATGCAGCAACAGATTCCAATCAATAAGGCCTATATCTGAAGGGCAGTAAAGGTACCAGCATGCCTATGCAAAACACTTCGGCAGTGTGTGAATCTGGCCATCCAGCGGTGCCCCTGCTGAAGGCGCTTTAATAGCATACAGAGCTTCAAAGGTCCAACTGACGTAAGTTAATGTATTTCTCCCTTATGTTTGCGTTTGAGTGACGTATTGACTCATTCTGTAAATCCACCTGGCACGCTCCAGCCAGCTGCCCAAATCCACCCTGAAGCATACCGAAGAAAATTCAACTCAATTCGGTGCAGTTGAAAAATTGTGATTTCCCGCTAGTTGGTCCCACTATGGTTGGGCTCAGCTTTGCACGCGATATTCTTCAACCCTGCCCGCATGCTGACCTCCCGAAGAAATCCCAACGTCTACACGGTTCAACAGCGTTGCATGCCTTAGGAGGAAAAGTCAACTGCCGACTCACGCTTCAAAACCCACCAACGAACATACTGTCATGGTTGTTGCCCATCAGAGCATACAGCTGCGTTCCTTCGCTAGGTGTCCAGACCTACGGAGATCATACAGCGTTTAGAAGCTCAACTAGGAATCGCTGATTGTTCAGCCTTCCTATACTGAAAGCGCCTTAGTGTCCTTTGCGTCACTTCATCTACGTCCATTCAGCCTGATGCAGGGACTGAAAAAGACAATAGCAGCTACAGCGAGTGTATGACCTATAGTTCACCTTGTACGGACTCTCCTCCATCCACGGGCTGTGCTCTTGCATTGTCAGCTCTCCAGCCATCAAATGAAGCAGTTCGAAAACTTCGATGAGTCAGCGGGGAGCAGAAGAGCATTTGCTTCAGCATTACAACGTCCCTGGCACTGGGGCGTATTCCCGTCTTCAAAATGCGCATTGCCCTTGAAAGGCCTTGCAGAAGTTCTCCGTGGAAGCGTTTCCGTTCATCCCCAAGCACGCCTTGTGGACGCGGCGGCGCATCATCGGGAATTAAGGAAGCAAAATTTTCAAACCACAAATTTGGAAGCTGCTCCCCCGTAAGCGTTACTATGCAGAGAACCGCGTCGAGAATCATGAAGCGCAACCCCAGGCTTCCAACAGCACGGACGTCGGTGAAATGGGTCAAAGGCTTCGTTTGATGAACTATGGCGTGAGAAACTAGCATTTCCCCCACCTCTGTTAACTTTTCGAGAGCTTCGGGGGTGATGACATCCAGCGTAAGAAACCTGCGAGCTTGTTCCAGTAGCGGAATTGGATCTGAGGGGACATGCTTTAAACTGAAGGCAGCAGTTGCACAGAATGGCCTTAAAACTCTTTGAGGATTGAGCAGTGGCAAACGGAAAAATAGATGAAATGCAAATTCAAGATCAGCATGTGGCGGAGGTGTTGTGAAAGGAAGTTCCAGGGGTAACCAAGCCGATACCGACGAAGAACCTTTCGTCATACGCTGGGCAGATAATACTGCTCGTGCAGCAGCAGCCTCATGTGGGTGCTCTCCTCCAGAGCTTGTTCCAAACTCAGGCGAAGCGGCAACATCACTGCCCATCTGGGTTTGGCACTCCGTTTCCAGTTGACCTCCCGAAGCGCCCACGCTTGTTTCTGCGTGCACTTCTGGAGGGTTTTGCAAGTGTCGAAATGCATGCTGCATCTGAGGTCTCGCGGAGCTCCGTTGTGGAAAGCTCAAGCTAGATGGGCCTGGATTCCTCGTCCCCTCCCTTCCCAAAAGATTGATGAAGGGAGATCCACGCTGCTCGGAAGCTCCAAATTGACTCGTTTGAAATGCTTTACTCACTGGATTAAGCCTGTTGGGGGTTCGGGCTTCAGGAGGAGAACCCTCGTGCGGTGGTAGGGGTGAACCTCTTCCTTGCGGGAACACTTTCTGAGTCCACTGTCCCACAGGAAATGACCAAACTCTCTCCTGCTGGCTTTTTCCCTGGTGAAAAGCAGAAGACGGATGTGGAGCTGAATGCCGAGCGCTCCCCGACAGGAGAGTTGAAAGATCCAACTGTGGATTGCTAGGGCCCGAAACGTTCGAAGATGCTTGCTGGAAGTGGCAGCGATGGTGGGCTCCATCTCCCGGCACTCCCTTAATACCTGGTCCCTCTGAAATTGCTGACTCTTCCAGTTCCACTGTGTGAGAGGCTGAAGACGGCGGCAGCTCGAAAGTGCCCGTTACCTTTCCTAGAGCCGTGCCAAGTATCGAGTGCGACGGACTCTGGCCTGAAAAGCTGGGGCGCTTCAAATGCCCTACAACTTCATTGCCGTCGTCTCCTGGTTGCTTTACAGAAGGGGGAGCTGGATACCTCTGATCCACATCAAGCAGCTGTTGCGCAGGGTGGAGCAGAACTGAAGACCCTGATGATCTTAAAAGAAG
>OY986952.1:2549293-2684293 GCA_963920595.1 Eimeria praecox
AGAAGCTCCCCAATTAGCGGGCTCGGCTTGCTTGGGGTTGACGAGCCGGGATGATCGTCGATCCATTCGTTGTCTGCGAAGCCCAATGGAGTTTCCTCTGCCCCCGGCAGTTTTCGCTTCTTCGGCGGCAACCTTCTCTGGGACGGTGATACTGGCCTCTTGCTCAACCTCGAAGCCTCCCCACAATGCGGGGTAAGGTCTATGTTGGTGTTCCCTTCATTTGAAAGTTGGCGCGCATCGACGCGTCCCGAAGCCAATCTCCTCTGGCTCACACTGCACAAGGATATTAACATAGCGACCGCTGCAACGGAGGCCAAACCTGCTAGGAACATTGATACGCAAGGGTGAATATGCAATGGTTTCGATGGAAAAATCCGTGCAGAGTTCCGTCCCGCCGCAGGTGGGTCGATATGGGGAAGCGTCGGTCCATTCGATGCTCCAGCATCCGCGGAAAAGGCTATGCCTGAAGTGGAAAACATTGCCAAACCAAGCTGGCACGTAAAATACTGTGGAAGCTAAGATTTGTTACTGCTGTCGCCTGCACAAGAGCGCTATATATCCATTAGAGTTTTTGCAGGCTCGCGCAAGACATGGACTCCTCCAGTTTCTACCGGCGGCGTCTCCGCCTGCACATACTCAAGAAAGCAGCTACTTTCCATAAATATTCATTAGTATCTTTAACTGCTGCCTGAAAACAGTTTCAGCTGTACGACAAGGCTCACAACACCAGGAAGTCGAATTTGCACTTGATCTCTGGCGGAGGGCGGTGAGACGGATGGACCTGCTGGTCCGGGAGTTTGCGGCCATCCCCTTCCATCGGCTCGGCTTAAGTGTTCTTTGCACAAATTGGATCCTTCATTATTGCGAGTTAAGCGCATTAGTTTTCCTCGACTTGTGACGCAACTCTGGGGCGGGTGGGGGAGGGGATGGGCAGATCATTTGCCACTTGTTCATCTGGCAGGACACGAGCACTGTCCCATCGATGGCCACAGGCAGCTCTAATGTGTAATTGTGAGGGGGATTTATTCCAGATGAGCATCCTCCCTTATTAAGGTGAAGCTGCGTTGCCTAGTATGCGTGCGCTGGAATTCCATAGGTTCGGTAGTTGAAGTATACCGTTGTCCAAGGTCCAGTGGGCACACTGATAATGGGCAGTATTTCCACGACTTCATATGCTCAGATGCTTAATTGCGAGCTGTAGCTACTAGTCTGATTTTTGCAAGGGCATGCTAGAAGCGCATGGCGGGCCTCAGCCCAGCAGTGCCGGCTTGTAGCACGGTTCGCTACAAGGTTGGTGGAGCGTCAATCTGTGGGCGCATAGTGACTACGGAAAGCTAAGTACTGGTTTGTCGCTCTTGTGTGTGCTTGCTTAAAGGGATACGCTGGTGCAGGCATTGTAGCAGAAATGCTCGGACAGGTAGCCATTGTTTCGTGGGCACGCTTGCCTGTGCCCAGTTAGGGCTGGTGGAGGCACGAGGGAAGACCAGCTGGCGTGGGGGGGCACTAGTAAACCAAACAGTTTGGTTTTGCTGATGCTTTAGGAACAGCTGGGATAAGGGTGTGTATGCTTTTGGTAGCACCAGCAGGCGCAAAATGTAACCCTTACCCCTACGCTGCGCAGCCTGACGTGGACACCTCTTTAGTGGTGGCGATGGTAACTCTAACCGACAAAGCGTTTGGAGTGTCCTCATATTAAATTGTGTACAATGCTTGGCTTTTTTTTGAAATAAGGGGACTGGTGAGGGTTTTCTTGTTGACAAAGAACAGCTAGGCGCGTCGCCTCACTGGGATGAGCAGAACCTACGCAGTTCATCCACCCGAAAACGTCTTATTGCACGCACGGTTCGCCCGGACTGCTTCCTCTCGTGCCAACCTGCCAGCAATAGCCGGCACTGAGGACCCTCAGAAGCTGCAACATAGGCAACATATACAACGAAAGAGCGCCTCAAAAACTGGTGACCGTCCTTACACCCTTCCGTAATCCTGCACAAAGCAGGTCAAGAGCCAGGTGCTGATAGAGACACGGGCCGGCTGTTTCTGGGGCGGGGATCGATGCCCCTAGAGCATTTTTCTCGAAAAAGTGGGGAAGGTGGTGCTGAGGGACATAGAATGAGGACCAACATAAAAGAAGTAATATGAAGAGGCTGGAACGAAAATGAATACCGCCTTCAAAACAAAATGCAGAGACCTTGTGCCAAGGGGGGGGTTCAGTGTTGCTTTCACCGCTGGTTGCCTGGGCTACCCCACGCGGGACCGGCCACAGCCCGCGCCATTCCGGGGGTATTCCTGGCCTCAATCTGCCATATGAAGGCTGCTGTTACTTCTGCTGTTGCTGGCGCTCTTACTGCTTGTTCTTCTGCTGCTGCTTTCGCTGTTGCTGCCATCGCCGTTGCTTTTGTTCCCCCTGCATCTTCGTTTGCATTTCTGGTGCGCTCTTCGCCAATTAAAGAAGCATGCTCCGCACCGAGTGCATCACCTCCGATACTAGACCTGCAGCAGCAAAGCAGGGTTGCACAGCGCAAGCGGCGGCGAGTGCACAGAGGCACTGTTGCTGCTCCATCCGGGACTGCAGCAGTTGCTGCACCGGTTGTAGCTGAATTAGTTGATTTGTGCAATAGGAGGATTTCGGTGAACTCCCATACGGGTCTTGCGGTGTGCGAGTGTTACGGCTGGTTCGCCAAGCCCAAAAGGGTGGGGGAAAACTGAAGTGGGAAACAAAGTGGAAAAGCAATTAGCAGCGGGGCCTACCTAGCCCTAGATAAAGGAGCCAGCGTAGACTGCAATGAGAGGTAGGGTTGACGTAGAGGATATCCATAGAAGTATCTAAGCTCACCAGGGTACGAAGTGAAACGAATAGCCGCGAGAAAGGGTACGCCAGCTAACTTGCCGCCGCGCTGTGCACTCTAGCGCATATAGTATCTGCCACTGAGTTTAATGGGACCCTTACAAACTGTTGAGTATTGCATGCCCTGCGTGATGCTGACATTCGTATCCCCATGTGCTCGCAAGGATCATGTAAGTCTTCAAAGATAATGTACACTATGTTCTACAACATTAACGCTTGCAACAAAAGGCTACACTGGCTGTGCATGCATGTAAGACAATTGTACCACTACCTGCAGCAAGGAACAGCGCAGCCCATGACAGGCCGCCCCGTTTCGCGCACCAGCCCAGGCTCTACAGCAGCTCTGCCGAGAATCCCAGGAGGCTGGGGATGACTTCACGCTGATTTTGCGAACTCTTTCTCTAAGCGTTTGACTCTTTTTGGAGAGCGCGACGATCCTCATCTACGAGGGAAGGTCCCAGTTATAGGGGAAGCCCAACCGGAAAACACGAAAAGCAATGTTCGCGGTGGTTCCGCCCTTGTTTCTGGTGTAGGGGGCACTAGCGGGGCCTCCATATAGCCATTGGCACTGATTACGTTCCCGTTGAGTGACTGCACAGAGGCCTTGGCAGCCGTCTACTCTCCGAATTTGCAGAAGACCGGCATATGGTCTTCTGGTTCTTGCTTACCCGGCTGGCTCTTGATCTTTCCAAAAGGCTCTCGTTGGGGGCAAGGGCGGCTGCGTTGCTCCAGTTTTGGGGTAAGCTCTCCAGGTCGACTTTCGTAGACCGGAACACTCCGGTATCTCCTCTGTGAGCGCGTTACCAAGGGACCTACAAACACTGTGCTGCCGCCTATCAGTATGCCATTAAGCCCGTCAATCGCTTTATGCTCAGAAGCTTCGTCCTTGTTGTAACGAGGGCCCTTGATCTCAGTTGTAGATCGTCAGGAGGTGGAATAAAGTCAGCGATTCTGAGGAAGGCTTCACAAAAAGCAGCTGCCATCCGCTCCAGCTTCCTGGCATCTTTGGAACAGCAGCTGAAGTCCCTGCAACTAGTGCGGAAACGAGGCAGTCTGCCATGGACTGCAACGCACGTTGCTGGGGCTCATGATGCACAGCAGCCCCATGTGCCTACACAGCCAATACGTCATTGCTACATGCGCTAGCACTGTATACTGTAATGTAGGCTGTCTTTAAACACGTATGCGATTCTCCGTAGCCAGCATGCGCGCAAGTAGGTTAACGAGTACTAGCATCACGGAGAGCGTGCTACACCTGCCCTCCCCCCCTCTCCCTTCTCTCAGCGTCATGCGCCTTCGTGTTCCTGACCACCCATCACAGGACGGATACATGGAACAAGGGTTCCTGCCACACTTGCTACTGCTGTACCGGCTGTGTGTGTGGTCGTTACATCGGTTCCTCCTGCTACATCTCCAGAGTATCTGCCTGCTGCCACTGCGCTGATTGCTGCTACAGCGTGTGGTGGCTCCTCGCTCAAGCTTCATCTCTTGTCGATAAGCTGGTGCACTTGCTGCGGCAGCCTTGCATCATTCATCACCTCCTTTTCTCTTCGCCAACACCGGCTTGTGCGCAATGGCGCAAATTGACGGCTCAACATTGCCTCTTTGCAGCACCTTTTCTGCTTGGAGCTAGATTTCTTCTTCAAGATGCGGAGATCGCCGATACCCTGAGACAAAGCTTGGCCTGCGCCGCCGAATGACTTCGAGACGTTGCATTGAGCGTCTAGCGGTTGGCCGCGAGGAAGCTTGCTTTTATTGAGTACGTCGGAGAGCTTCCCCTTCAGCCCTGCCTCCGCTCCGGCTCTTCGCGCAGTAATTTGATTGAATCCAGCGAAACTGCGGTCTCCGCAGAACCACCACCGCACAGCATGCATTTCGTTGTCGTTTCATATAATGCCAGTGCATTGCCTATGAGCCTCCTCGCTCATTCTTCTGTGGGACAATGATTCCTCTACCGGCCCTAGAGGATACTAATACTGTTGGACGTGATGAGGGGTGCGCAATCACAACGATTCCCGGCATATATGCTTCAATAGCGTCAAGCAGAAACCGCAAGTAAGCGCCCTCCTCTGAATAACCCACGGTATATTTAGGATTATGCCTTCGAAGAGTGATCCAACACAGAAGTCCCTTGTCATACTAGCATGACCCATTTCTGAATAGAGCTCGCATTTTAAGCCCACAGTTTTATCGATTCTAGTGTCTTGCCGGCCACCTGCCAAGCGGTGTCGCAGAGACTGTGCCAATAAGCTAACTGCTAGGTTGCACCTCCTCGCCGCATCTAAAGATATCAGCTCCACTCCTCAGCCTGTGCCAAGTACCGCCAGCAATTCCTGAGCCTCAACTCGAGCTTGGATAAGGACTGCGTTAACTCTACGAGGATCTACCTGTGAGGATGCCATATATTTCGGCCCCATCACCACGCCACACGTTGCCTGGTGGTTGGGATGTTTACCTGATAGTTTTATTTGTTGTCCTGAAAATGCTGCGCGAAGTTCTACTTCGCCATTTTCATGCATCTGCAACCCTTAATTTTGTGCCCTTGTTTATTGTAGAAGAAGCAGATACGCCACTCGGTGTGTCATCCCATTTTCCCGGGTGCCTTCACCGGCTTCTGTCCGTTATCGCTTGTAAGCCCCTTCCGGGCTGGTTTGGTATTCACAGCCATAGCATAAGCTCTAAATGCGGGCCGTTCCCAAGCCTACCTTTTTCTTTCCTATGTCGGGATACGGCAGTGGCGTCTTTTTCCTTTAATGCGTACGTACTCCAAAATCTCGGAGAGTTTTAGAATTTCACCCCGTAGTCCTTTCGCGGCCCAGCCCGCTACCGATTAACTTCCTCCGGTGGACAGCATGCTCTGAGCCAATTATATAGAAATTTCCGGCCGGTCATTCGACATCTCTCCACAAATGGCTGATACTTTCGGATGCCGCGTCCGCGGCAAGCCGCAGCCTCCCTTGCTAAAGTTATCGCACTTCCGCCACAGCCTGTTTCCGAGCAGGCCTGGGAAGAAACCTACGCCACAAAGCTTCGCTAGGAATAAACCTACACCACAGGGCTTGCATGATTCAGATGTTCTTTACTCAGATACAGCCACCGTTCTCGCTTGTCCCTTTCTAATAGAGAAGATATCAATACCAATTCTGCATCATCCGGCGCGTTTTGAACACAGTGCAGAAGAAACCAAGGAACTCTTCAACTGCCTCCTCTCCACCGTGCCCGCCATATCGGGATGGCCGGCAAGCACAGAGGCATCCTTCATGAATTGTTCTCGGTAGAAATGCACTCTCTATTGAAAATCGGGCTTTTTCTTGCTTCGAGAGGGTTCCCCCAGTCGGTTATCTCATAACCGGAGGGCATATCATGATCAGTCTCCATTTTGCAAGAGGAAAAGACTGAGATTTAGAGATAGAGACCTTGAAAAACACTGTTAAAGGCATTCTTTCGATTTTTTTCTTTTTACCAGTCGTTGGTCCACACTAACAAGAACTTGTGCGGGTGTGGGGTTCGTTGCTTGCGCCTGCCCCGATGAACCATCTGGTACTGCCAAAAGTAAAGAGCTCTCGATCTTAGCCTTGGACCGTCGTGAGCTGCCAGAGTCAAAGACTTAAAGAGATTTCCCGCAAGGCAACTGCCACCCTGTTAAACCTCCTGGCATCATCGGCATAGCGGCATGAAGGCCTGTAGCTGGGAGGGCCACGAGGCGGCTTCTCGTGGCCTTTAACGCACCTAGTTGCAGCTAGAGCTGCAAGGCCACTCCACATGCCACACAGAAATTTGCTGTATGCGATAGCAGTGTAGACGGCATTATAGCCTGTTTTCAAACAGTTAAAGTTACGTGGTCATAGTTAGTCAACCTGCGGGCAAGTAGCGCTACGCCTACCAGCATTGCCCCGAGCATGCTTTAGTCCTACAACAACACCTGGCTTCCTCGAACACGGGAGCTTTAGGCTCCCTTGCGCGGGAGGTTTAGGCCTGGTCATAGAGCGTGCCCCACTAAAAAAAGCACGTTATTAAAGTCTAGCATCCGGAGGAAACCGTGAATCTACACAAAGGGCCCATAACGGAGTCACATTGCATCGCCCAGCACCAAGAACGAAATGGACTGGATGTCCCAATACAAATCGGTTGTGTTGCGCTCTTCAGTTAAAGAAAATAACGACGAGATATGCGTAGTTCGCTATCCTGATGCATTCATATGGGCAAGGGGAAGAACTCAGGCTTTTGACGGAGTGCCCGTGGGGCTGCTGCCAGCCACCAGGCACCTGCGCTATTTGGCTCGTGTAGCATGCTGCTGCATTGCAGAGGGCTAATGCCTTTTGATTTGTTTCCATTATTCGTTTTTGGATTTGCTCTTCACTGTGCGATTTAATACCGTTTGTAGTCGGAGCGATTGAAAATGGGTGAGTTTATCCTGTGCGGTGTGCACAGGTTGTGGGAAGTGAATAATGTTTTTGCCCTCCTCTCCGGTGCGCTCAGTTGCTTAGATGGGCATAAGTTCGTCTCGTAGTTACTTGCTGCATTGTAGGATATGCGTGGGAGAGACAGTGAAGGGGACTGGGGACAAAGGCACTATACAGACTATTCGTGGAGCACCCCACACCGTGGATGGGAGCTTTGGTTCATCCAGTGCATAGATGGCCCGAAGCTACTTTTGCATCTCTTTTCATTTGGCATGCCGGGAGCAATGTTTAATATTGAAGTTTCTAGTGGAGGGGACGCTTCTCTGAGAGTGGCAATGACAGGGGTAGTTCGGGGGGTAGCATTGTTCAGGCGGCGTGGATGTTATGTTCCTCGTGCTGTTCTATTCGTGCTGTTCATGGCTCGCATTCTGAAGATAAGTAAGATATTTCTGAGTGTATGGTGGTTTACGCAGGGAAGGTCCACGGTTCTCTCGCCCGTGCGGGGAAGGTCAAGAACCAGACCCCGAAGGTCCAGAAGCAGGAGAAGAAGAAGCCGGTTACTGGGCGGGCAAAGAAGCGCCAGCTATACAATCGCAGATTTACAACGACTCTCAACCGCAGAAGAGGTCCGAATGCTCAGTCCCCATGATCGGTGGCATTTTGCCTTGCTGCCGCAGCGGTTCGGCAATGCAGCACTTAGCCCGGGCCCCTGGGCCCGGTTGTTGCCTGCGTTTTTTTCCAAAGTAAACGCTGGTGGCATTGTTTGAACTGTGATGAGGCTTTTGTTCCCGGAGTATTGACGACTAGCAACCCAAAAGTACATGCAAATTTCGGGGCAGACCTGGGCGGATAATTTGCAGTTCAGACTCCCACATCGTACTCGCGCTAGGCAGTTTTAGTACTGCATAGTTTAGCGTAGATCGGAGGTTATTTTAACTAATGTAGCGACCCTAAAATACCACCCGATGTGCCCAGGCACTGCAGAGCCATTTCAAGATTTGCAGTATCTGTTTGATTAACTGAATATTGCATCGTAGGCCAGTGTTGAGGGCCATTTGCAGAAGCAAGCAGGGCATTCGGTGCCATACCGTTGAGATACATAGAAGCCACGGGCATTGTACTGGAGGAGGACAGCTTATTGTTCCTATCTACCCCTTTGGGGCGCAGCGTAGGCTGGAAGGTAGCTTTATGGGGAAGTAACCGTTGCGTGGGGCTAGCGAAGGGAGTGGCGCCTCTGCCCTTGCCGGCAACTGAGAAAGGATCCATGCGCACATATTTTGAGCCCTTTTTCTGCCTGTTGCGCCTCTTCAGCAGCTGCTGCGAGCTTGTGGTCTTCCCCAGGTGAGGCTTGTGTTCTTGCTGCTTCTTCCTCTGTTGTGGAGATGCCCTCTGTGGCCTCCATCTCCTTTGTGGCCTCTGTGGCAAGTGCACCTTGCTTGCTCATCGTTCCCACAGTATTTTCAGCCCTTGCAAGTTCCGAATTGCCGGCCGGCTGTTCTTCCTCATCAGTCAGCTCCGGCGTGCTGGGCTCTTCTTCGAAGTCTTCGTCGACCGAGCTAGTTGATGATGCTGCCTTTCTCGCTGCGGCGAAACGTGAACGAGCGCTCTCAATTGCTGCGTGAATGCCGCTGCTGTGATGTGGACTGCTCGGCCCCGTGCTATTGGTTCCATAGCGCGACTTCATGCAGCAAAATGACTGCTGTGGGTGCATTCCCTGAGGCCGCTGCAGAGTTTTGGCTTGCTCCGCCTCCTCCTGTGTAGCCTCAACAGGGTTCTTTGACGCTCCTTTTCCCACTCCGCCTGCATTGAGACGCTCGTCAAGTATTTGCATTCAACGGCGAAACATGCCTTGCCTTGATTATGGGAAGCTGCTCTCTTCTGTGCTTTTTCCTCGCCCTGTCGGTTCTCGGCACCCTCATCTTCGCCTTCTTCAGAGTCATTGATTTTCTTCTTCCTGTTAGCTGATTCAGGTTCCTTGTTGTTGAATTCAGCAGAGCCAGAAGACTCCCTGTCTCCATCCTCGTCATCATCATCTTTTTCGCCGTTACTTGCAGCGAAGGTAGCAGTTGGTGCGGCTCCTTCCTCGTCTGGATCTTCCATGCTGCCCTCGAAATTGTCCTCTGAAATCCCCGCGTCTTCAGAGGAATCGCTGAAGATTGCATGCTCATCGGAGCTGCTGAACGGAGATTTCACAGCGTGTTCAACTTTGTGAAGAGCCTTGACTGGAGCACTTTCTCTCTCCTCTTCCTCTGCTTCCTCCTCTGCTCTTTGGTCTTCCACCTTTTCCTCGATACTGCACTCGCCTTTGCACGATTCGTTGCCCCTCTTCTTGGGACGTTTATTCTTCCTCGATGCTTTTGCCTTTTTCCCCTTCCTTTCCACTTCCTCAAGAGTGGCTTCATCGCCCAAAATTTCGATGCGATCGCGCAGCAGCTGTTGGCTGGTTCTTCCGGCAGCTTCACTTCGATCACTGCGCGCAGACAATGCTCCCGCCGATCCAGTTTTAGAGGCTTCTTTGTTTTGCACAGCAGTAGAATTTGTGCTGTATTTCGTTAAATACTCAATAGGGTTGACCGATGAGGGCAAAGAAAAGCCCAAGAGGGGATACTGTATCAACGCCGCAACCTCGTCACGGGACTTGTGTTTGCTGTTCTGTTGTTGAAGCCGCACTGCATTGCTTGCCTGAGATAATGCATCATAAGCACACACGCAACAGGTGTAGAAGCCATGCAGCGCACCGAAGTGTGTGTTTGGGCTTCGCTTAGAAGGTGTTTTTGTTCGTCTAGGTCCCTCTTGAAGAGGATTGTCTGTTGTCCAAACATGAACACGCATCATGCAATATAACACCCTACTTTTGCTGAAGATTCCGCTTCTTTAAGAAGATCCAGTTCATGTCTTATTTCTGAATGTTCCCTTTGACCCTGTTCCTTAGACAAGCATGGCTACTGCACGTAGTGCTGATGTGAATTTTGTTCGGACTTGAATGCCCTTCATAGTTGAATTGTGCCGGCGTTTTTGCGTTCTCTTGATGTCTTCAAGCTCTTGTGCACGCTGATCGTGGAGTATTGCTTCATCGCGAAGCTCTTCTGAATCCACTTGTGTACTTTCAAAAGGAAATTAGTGCTTTATGAGACTTACTTGCTTCCCCTTCCATAAGCGCGTTCGCATCCATCGTTTCCACATTTCCTGCTCCACAGTTTATATCTCTGTTTCGTCGAATAGCCTTCTCAGATTCTCCTAAAACACAGTTCAATGTGTCTACAGCACTTCTGACGGGCGGATCACTAGCAATTTGCATGTGAAGGCTGTTTTCGTATGAGCGGCCATTGCGATGTTCATCTGCGCGAAGATGTGATGCTTCCCCACTTGACAGAAGCAGAGCCATCCATATACCTCCCAAATTAACTGCATGCAAAAAAATCATTTTTACGCATGCACACCAGCGAGCATTTTCGTAACCCCGTATATTTCAGTGAAGACCGCCTTCAGCAAGTTCGTCGCTGCCAGCCAGAGCTGTCAGTACAGTTCGTTTCCCCAGTTTCAAAATTGTAAAATGGGAACTTGTGCCGAAGCACCTAGCTCTTCGTAATATTGTTCTCTACTGAGCTCAAAATCATAAAAGAGTTCCCGATTAATTTCGCGCTCTGATAGCGGTTGAAGAGCTCAGTTGTCATAAAGATACAAGGTATCAGCTTTTCTAAACGCGCGTGCTTGTGTACTATAAAACGGTTTCAAAGTTTCTGCTCATGCTGCAACTTGCACGCATTAAGTGAAAGCAGCCAGTGCTGAGAATGCTCTGCTTTGTGTGGTCACTCGTTCCTCTGCTTGCTCGCAGAGTGGTTATGGAGGGCCAAGTGAGTGACTAACGACTCCATACGCTAGCCTGAAATGCTGGCGCGTAAAGAAAAAGGGGGGTTGGCTGTATGTTTACGCCAGGACCCCTTGAAGCACAGGCTGCAGCAAAGTGTATTGTGGGCATGAGAGGCAAGCCCGTGTCCCACCAGCCTTAGGTCCTTGTCCTGCCGTGCCCAGGACGCCTGTAGGCTTGATGGGAGGTCAGCGGGTTTTTGGGACCTCTTTAAGTTATTGACTTTAATGCAGCTTGGGGCAGTCCTCCGCCAAGATCAAGGGCCCTCGCTACGTAAGGACGACGATTGAGGGCAAAAGCCGGCGAGCCTCGGCAGTTATTGCAGGCAGTTCTTTTCAAAGCTCCATGTGGAGTGACCTGGCAGACGCCGGCAATCAATGATATGTAGGCCCCCTGAACAATCCAGCGAGCACAGTCCCCTCGTCACGTGGGAGAGTGACCCGAGCACGCGCCGCAAAAATAGTGCAGTACTGCAAATTTATGGATGCGACAGTGTTTCATGCCCACAAAAACAACACCTCGTAGAATTTCAAAAGCGACGATCTCCTTTATCAAGGCGAGAACCTGCCACACAGAGTTTACCAGCAGATTACCAGCAGATCGGGCGAGGGGTCCAAAACCCATTCTTCCATGCTGCGCAAGCCCTCGGCGTGTTTCACCACGAACGTAGACAGAGCTGCGTAGGTTTCAGTTTTGACAGAAAATCACAGCGTTCAAATGGATACTATCCCCTACCCTCGTCTATCTGGGTCTATTCACGTGCATCTATCAGTAAGGTAATGGTCTGCCGCACGACGCGAACCCCCGCGCAAGGTGATCCCCAGCGCACGCCACTAGGACCGTGTAGTGGCGTTTGGTACTAGCAGCTAGAAGGAGGAGTTATTTATTTCTGTTACTGATAAAAGAAGGTGGAGAACGCATTTTGTGCATTGCTAGGAGCTTTGAAACTCTTGTCAGGTTTAAGGTGATCGCCACCCGCGCACTGATCTGCCAGAGTCCGTTGTCTCTGACAGCCATACATGAGTTTGAACTGGGCAGGTAACAAATATGTTCGGTATAAGCCTTCGGAAGGCATTGTTATTCTGCGCAGCTTCGGCTGTACTTGCATGCAGTTGGCACAAATGCTCGGCAGCCACCGCCGGCGAGACTGCCCTTCCATCCAGGATTCAGAATGGTGCCCAGGGACAGCGTTCTGTTGCAGCCGCAGCAGAAAAGCCACAGGAGTACGTTCCGGGCCCATCGGGTTTTCTTGAAGGTAAGAACCCCGCATCTCAGGTCGCTGCTTTGAACAGCGGACGCCATGTGGAGTCCCCCGCTGTCCTCGGGTCACCTGGTGGCCAAGTGGAAGCAACTCAGTCTCCTTTCAGCTCCGACAACCCCAATTCATTTACCCAGTTGCAGCACTCTGGCGCTGCCCCTGCGGCTTCCCCCACGGAAAAAGAACAACGCAACGTACAAGCTGATTCCCGACGCCGGCTAGAAGGCCCCCTCAGCAAAATGATGGACTCCCTCAAGCTGCTATCTCAGCACACATCTGGCGGTATTTCCCCACCTCGTCGACTGCAGCTGCTGGCTGGTATCTCGCAGCTTACCCAGCTGCCACAACTCAGCACCCTACCGAATTTGCTTGGCGGCGGACTGAGCGCGCGCGACAAAGACCAACTGGAAACCTTCTCCAGAAGGGTCGCCACGAGCAGAGAACGCTTATATAAAGACTTACTGTTCACAACAGGGGCAAAACAGCATGGGCTGGACGAGTTTGCAATGAAACAACTGGTGGCCAAAGTCGGACTCGAGAACTTGTCCTCCGGAAATGCCCCATCTTCCTCGCAGTTGTCTCACCAAGAATTTCGTGTGCTGGACGCTGCACGCCGGAGCCACTTCAGCGTAGAGCGGATCATCGCAGCGTATGAAAGAGAAGTAGCGCAGCACGCGAGGACCCTCCGGAATGCGCTGGAAACGAACATGAACAACCCAAGCATCCGTGCGAAAGTATCATCAATTGCCTCTGAAAATCTTTTCAAACGACCCAGAGATGTGAGTGTTCGGCGGCTTCAGGATTCCTCTCCCAACAGAAACCTTGCTGCTCTGTTGCAAGGTACTGGCCTTCTGGGCACTGCAGGCTCCCTCATCCGTTCGATGGATCCCTTGAGCCTTTCCCAGTCCCTCAGTGCTGGTCTTGGCGGACTTGGGCTTCAGCATTTGCATCTTCCCAATATTGGCGGCCTGGGCCTCCGTCAGGACAGCACGTCCCAGACGATGCTGCCAATCACCGACCTCGGCGGGCTTCAGCAAGCGCTGCAGTCTGTGTTCCCGTTGCCTCAGCAGGTTACTGCTCTCTCGGGCCCGCTTCGCTCTTTCCAGCAAGGCGTGGAGACAGCTACAGACGGCGCAATTGGAGCTTTCCTATCCAGAGAAGGGCTGCTGCCTTTCTTGTCTGTTGATAAGGCTAAGGAGCTTCTCGGTGGCCTTATAGGGGGGGTGGCCATTGGCCCTAATGGGCTGAAGGGTTGGCAGGACTTGGAACTATCTCCCGTTTCGGTTAATGGGCTTGCGGCAGTGATGCCTTTCGATACGTTCCTTAACAAATTTGCCGCTCTGGCCCATGAAGTCGATTCCGATGTGGGAGTAATGAAGAGAGAAGCCAGAAAACGCCTTGGTGCGGGGGGGGTCTCCATCCTCCCGGACCAGCTGAGCGAAGTTGACAGCATCCTAGACCGACTTGTATTGGGCACCCTCCGTGCGCCCGTTAGACGGCTGCAGCAGACAGAAAGAACAGAGGTGGGGAGTGATCTGCCGTCCCAACTGCAAGTTTTAGATCAGCATGTGGCACCCGGTTCCCCGCCGTTTCCACAGAAGCCAAGCCCAATACTGCAGCGTCCAACTATGCCAACGCAGCAGGCACTAGGGCCTCCAATGGAACCAGCTCACCCGCCTCAGCAAACACCTCTCAGTGGTCAAGCGGTCAAACCTGACTTGGCATTCCCATCCCACCAACCAGTTCCAACACTTGAACGGCCTACCCCGAAGCCTGAACAGGCTCCAAAGCCTGAACAGGTGGCTCCAAAGCCTGAACAGGTGGCTCCAAAGCCTGAACAGGTGGCTCCAAAGCCTGAACAGGTGGCTCCAAAGCCTGAACAGGTGGCTCCAAAGCCTGAACAGCCGACTCCAAAGCCTGAACAGCCGACTCCAAAGCCTGAACAGCCGACTCCAAAGCCTGAACAGCCGACTCCAAAGCCTGAACAGCCGACTCCAAAGCCTGAACAGCCGACTCCAAAGCCTGAACAGCCGACTCCCAAACCTGAACAGCCGACTCCCAAACCTGAACAGCCGACTCCAAGGCCTGAGCAGCCTATCCCGAAGCCTGAGCTGCCTGCGCCTGAGGACAACGTACCAGCGGGGCAGGCGCCTGAGGACAGCGAACAGCAGCAGGGTCAGCAGGAGGACAACAGTGCCGCGTTAGACAGTTTGCTTGGCTCCCTTCTGGGTGACGAACCTGAAGTGTTGGACTCTGAAGAGGAGATGAACGCGGCGCTGCAGCGAGTAGAGCTCTTGGCAGATGCCGTCACTGTCCTGCTGAAGGAGTACGAAAAAGCAGTGGAGCACCTACAGGACCTTCTAGACGACCAATTAGACGCTGCAGAGGAAATCCGGGAGGAACTTGAGGACCAAGTAAGGGAAATGAAGGATCAGGTCAGAACTTCACTGAAGCCAAAGCAGCAGGGAGCAGCAGCAGCTGCAGCAGAGGTGGCGAGGGCTTATGACGAGGCCATGGAGGGTTTTAAGGCCTCCCTAGAGGCCCTCCTTGAGGAGCCACAGATAAACCAGCCCGTCTCGCCCGCAATGCAAGAGGACCTCGCAGCTTTGGCTGCCAGGATTCAAGGTACTGCTGAAGAGAAGCTACCTTCCCTTGCAACCGTTCACTGAGAAGTCTCAGGGGCGTCCCAAGGGCACGTAGAGGGTCGACAGGTCTGCGAACTCGGATTTGCGTCTGTTGCTCAGTTTAAAGCGTCTACAGTGTGCGACGCCTCAACCATGCTGTTTACAGTGCCGAGAACCGAAGGAGGCGCTTCCCTCTCTTTTTCTTGGTTGTCGGAAGCGGCAGTCCTTATCGGGACTGCTCAACGCTCTAAGTGCTAAGTCCGTGCTAAATCCGTGCCTTCCCTGACTGTTCCGTGGAGAATGAGACCAGCGGTTACTTGACAAATTTGCTACAGCTATCACCAGCCTTTTGCAGCAAGGCATACGGCGGGTCCTTATTGCTCAGTTGCATTACCTACAACTAGACAGACCAGCAGGCACAGTAGGAAGTTTCGTTCGCTGGACCGTCTTCACTAGGAATGCCTTCTGTCTGGCCATAAGCGTTAACCCTCTGCCCGCACCCTCTACACGAACTAAAATGCACAAATGCCACAAGGCCACACGAATAAAATGATGCAGAGGGTTTTACGCCGTAGGCCTAATCAAAACTTTGACAGCCGGCAAGGGCACACTATCCCCCCAAAGGTCTGAAGCCGCTATGAGGACCACCGCCCAAGCGGTGCCCTTGTCTTGCTGCTGCAGACGCTTTGCACTCTGCTGCTGTTGCTGCTGGCAACGCTGTCGCGTTTCGCTGTGGCTCGATACCAGTAACGCGTTCCGCAGTGCCTCTGTGAGTTTTGTGCCCGGGTCGGGGAGAATCTGCCGCGGACGCTCACTAAACAACGCCGCTATGTCATGTGGCAGCACGGCCGGCATTTGTTGTTGCAGCGTGCCACTCTCTTTTGGAGCAGCGTATAGGAGAGTCCCCTCGCAGGTTAGAGATAAGACACGGACCTGCGTCTCCCTTTCTATGAGCTCCACTAGCTCAGAAATGGTAATTGCCTCCGCTGCCTCTGCTTCCCCTGGAGCCACTCCTCCTACACGCCGTTTGGAGCTGCTGTTGAAGCTCCCGCCGCGGAGGCGCAGGCGGAAGAAGTGCCAGGGAGAGAAAGGCTGCCCACGCCAGCGACCTAGGCGGAAATGATGCGTTGGAGGAGGCAACGGGGGAGCCTCCGCCAGAAAGGGCACTGAAAGTGAAAAGAAGCTGCTGCGTAGGACATCTTGCTGCTGTTTTGCTGAAAGTTGCCGGTTTCGGCGTTCGCCCCTGTCTAGCCATAGCACAGCGGAACCCCTTCCTGCATGCTGCGTGATCTGCCTCTGTTGCTTCTGCTGCTGTCGCTGCTCTCGATGCGGCACGAGCTGACTCGAAAAAGCACCTGCGAGACCCAAAGCTACCAACCTATACACTTCAAGGCAAGCAAGCGCAGCAGCGAGGGTCGTTGCTGTTGCAGTTGCAGGAACTATACTACCTATCAGCTGCTGAGTCTCTTCGGGGCCCGGGAGAGGCTCCAGCCCAAATGCTCTGCAACGAAGGCGCGCAGCGGAAGTTATAAAACGGAGGGGCACAGCGTCGTCTGCTGAGAGTGACAGGGCAGCAGGGCCCCCCAGGGGTCTCATGTCTGCCCCCGCTGTTGCTGCGGCTTGTGCTGCCGCCACCTCTCGCACAAGCTCCTCAGCGAGGGTACAGGCGCTAATAGCCATAGGGTCTGAGTCGGCCCCGGCTATCCCTCTTGGCGCAGCTTTCATGCTCCCGGCCTTCGGCAGCAAACGCTGCAGAGCTTCAGCAACGCATTGGCGGCTCCAAGGGCCCAAGCCCTTCCCTTGCAGCAACAACTCTTCTGCCTGCTCCTGTTGCAAGATGGGTGCCGACTGCGGGGCTCCGTTGTCCAATGTACGTGTTGCCTTCGCATGCGATTCTATGCCAAGGCTGGCAGCAAGAAGCTGCGCAGTGGAAGCGACGAAGTCAAGTACGTCTGCATCTGCGGGATCCAGAAGCAAGGGCGTTTGCCTCCGATGCCCTTTCGCGTCCTTCTCCTTCGAGGTGCTGTCATCTGATGCTACCGCGTTTCCTCCCGTTGATTTCTCAACAGCTGCCCTCTGGTATAAAGCTCTAAAGAAAAAGACTGCAAACGACAGAAGCTTGAGGTGCGCTGCGGAGAGAGGACAAACTCCGCCTTCATTGTCTACATGCTTTTTGTAATGCATCTGCCAAAGCTCGCGCTTCCGGTGCAGCTGATGTAAGGCCTCCTGCCCCCCTTCTTCGGACAGCTCCATCGTGCTGCGATGAGCCCTCAATATCTCCACTGCAAGACGCAGCAGCAGTCGCAGCCGCATAGACCCAGCAGCTGCAGCAGCGACAGCAACAGGCGCCATGCCCAGCATGCTGAGCGCTGCCTTCGTGTCATCTGAAGCGCCCAAGACAGCAGCATGCGCTGGTGCCGCTGCCTCCTCCCCTCCTCCGTGCACCTGCTCTTCAGCAGGCGTCCTCTGCTGCAACTGCATCTGCTGCTCAAGCAGCTGTTGCAGCAGCATGTAGGCAGCTGCGATGTCCATCTTGAAGGTTTGTTGCAGCTGAGCTGATGCCCAATGCACTGCGTGGATAGGGGCAGTGGGAGCACCCCGAACAGAACAGACTGGAACAGCCTTCAAGGACTGGGCTGTTTGAGAAGCACTGGCACCAGCCCCTCTTACTGCTGCGGCGTAGTGCTCCGTCAGATAAGGCACCAGGCTTTGGGCATGGCCTGAAGGGACAGCACAGCAGCAGGAACCGCAAGCAATGCAGCAGCCCGAAGTACTACGTGGCCCGCTGCATCAGCTCTGTAGAGCTAAACAAGGGGACGAGAAGGGCATGCCGCAAACAAACCACGGAGGTAAGGAAAGAATCTCAACATAATGAGGCAGAAGGAAAATTCGGCAGTGCACGTAGGAAAGAATGAAAATGAGACCCAGATAAGCCGACACACGCAGCACGGGCCAAGTTGCAAGCAATAAAAACCGGGAAAAGCAACTATGCAATTCATCACAGCATGCAGGAAAGCAGAGAAGCCCCTATCGCAAAAAGCTGCAACCGGTATCAAGGGCAGTGCACGACAGAGGGGTTGCTGCAAACCTCTAAGACCGAGGGTGCCGGCCTCAACCCAGGGTTTGGCGTGGAGCAGACAAAGCCCATCAACGTAAAGGCGTGCCTCCACTGAATCCAATGCAGCCACCACCAAGTCCTGCCCCTGTATGTACATTGACGGAAGACGCCCAAAGTTCTCCGGCGACAGCTGCAACAATCGCAGCGAAATCAAGTGGGAGCCTCAACTCGGCCCCCTTCGTTCCCTCTAAGGGGGCAGCAAGATCAACGTTTACCAGCAACAGGATGGAACAGCACCAGCCTTCGCGACAAGATGAATTATTGGCGGCTGCAGCTAGTGGATGCTACCTACGTCCCCAGCCGGGGGGAGACCGACACAGGTAGAAAGGAAATGCAAGGGTGCAGCCGTAGCACCTATAGGAGACCTGATGACTATCAAGAAACAGCTACTACGGAGACAACAAAGCACTGACGCTCCACGGTCCAAGCAACTGGCACTCCCAACGGGGGAAACCATGCTGGGTGGTGCTGACCATGAACGGGAATGGGCGCAGTCGTGTGCGGCTACACAAGCGCTGCGTGGCAGCAGCAGCAGCGGTTGCCTTGGGCTGCTGCAAAGACGCGGCAGTAAAGAGGACCTGTCTGCTGAGGTTAGAGGTCTCCACGGTGTCTCCGTCAATCAAAGAGAGCAACCCTCTCCCGCAGCTCTCCGTACACGCTTCCTGCGCTGCTGCAGCTGCCGAAACCGTTGCTCCCGCTGCTCCAGCACTAGCTCGCCTAAGCATGCTGCAGCGGATTCCACGGAAGCACGTTGCAAGCAACCGCACAAGGCGACTGTCACGTCCTTTGTTGCTCCTGGATGGACTTCCCCTGGAGGTGTTGCTGTTGTTGCAGCAGAGCTCTCTTTTGGAGCTGCCGTTGGTGCTGCTGGAGTTACTGCAGTTCGCAGAGACTCCCATAAGCGCAAAGTTCTTCAGCACTTCACAACCAATAGCACCGGCCCCCACCAGAAGGACTCGCAGGTGGTTAAGCCGGCGCTGCAGCTCCCAGCCTAAGAGTTGCTGCTGCCCTTCCCAAGGTACCCGCCTTGCTGCTGCCTCCCTCGGGGGAACGCCCATAGCACGAGCAGCTCTTAGACTAGCCGTTTCTCCTGCTGCTGCTCCTGCTATTTTTGCCCTTGGTTCTGCCGGGGTTGGAGGTGAAACCGTCCCCTGCGCTGGTGAGCCACTGGATACCGCTGTCACGTACCTGCGGCAAGTCCGCGCGTCGTTGTTGCTACCGCCCTTGTCTCCGCTGGCTCCACGTTTTGCGTCATCTTCATTTTGGTGCTGAGCAGTGAGCTCCAGCAGCTCCAGCGCATGCAACACGAACGGCCCCTGCAGAGGCCGATATTTGCGGGTCAGTCCCTTTAGGGTCTCCTGCGCAGCCAGGGCGCCTGCGAGGGCAGCACCAAAACATGACGCCGTAACGCCACAACTGTTCACGAACCAATGCATACACAACACAGCAGCAAGACAGGCTACTGCAGCAAAACACTGCCACTCACCCACTGCGGCTGCAACTGGGGCAAGGTGCCCCCGCGATCCGCGAGCCATTAGTGCCCCAACCCGTCCAGCCTCTACTTCCCCCGTCGTAAGCGCAGCAGCAGCTGCTGCCTCTGCAGCAGCAGTAACTGCAGCAGCGGACTGGTGAGAAGCCCTTGCTGCTGCTGTGGCGGCAGCCGCCGCTTCCCTCGCCGCGACGGGCCCATAGCGCCGTTTCCAAATAGCAGCAGCACGGGTTGCAACGAGTGACGCAGCAGGAAGACGATTGGCATTCCAGCTTCTGAGGCTCCCAGCATCTGCACAAGCTTCTGCGTCTGCACTATCCTCAGTCGTAAAACCAGAAGCCCCCGCTGCTCTAGCGCCGTCCTCTTGTGCTATAGTAGCTTGCTGATGTTCGGCGTTCGCGCCCCTTCCGTCTGCTTCCGCTGCGTCCAGAGCTTCGAATGCCGCGTTGAGGTACTGCTGCTGCGGTCCAAGTAGCTCGTGCAATCCCAGAAGTTTATGCCTTTCGATGGCCTGCTTGGGCTCCGGAAGGGCTAGGACAGCGCTTAGAGGGGCAAAATGCAGACGCTCAATTTGCTGCTCCTGATGCTGTTGAGGGTGTGGCTGCTGCTGCTGCATCTGCGGTTGAGCGTGTTTCTGCAAGAGGGCTGTGAGAGCAGACTCTTCGCTGACCCTGGAAAAAATGAAATCACCGAAGTCAACGGCAACCCGGCCCGTTAGCCCAGCTGTGCATACAGCCACTACAAGGGGGCCACCCATACGTCGGTGTCGCCGAGGCTGCTGCTGGTGCTGCTGCTGCCGCTGCCCTTCCTGTTTCTCGTTGCGCAGCTGCTGTTCCTTCCCCTTGGACCAAAGCTCTCGAGCCATGGCAGAGTAAAAAAGCTTTTGTTGCAGGGGCCTGTCGCACAGCAGAATTACATCCACTTGCTTCAGCACGGTTTCCACGCGTGCCCGCCAAGCAGCCGCAGTTTCCCCCTGCTGAATATGCAATGACACCTCCGAGACGCGAGCGTACGGGGCACCGACACGTCGCAACGCAGCACAGGCTATTCCAGCTCGAGTCATAAGGGACACTGGTTGCTGCTGTTGCTCATGGTTTTCCACCACCTGAGCAGGTAGGCAAACCCGGCGTCCTGTAGGGTCACACGAATCCCGTGCAGCACCGGCAGCTTTAGGAACAGCAGACGCATCCGCGGCTTCCGAAGCTGCTGCTTCTTGCTGTTCTGCATGCTCAGCCAGGGCAAAGTTTGCTGCGCGTTCTTGAGGAGCCGGCTCCTCGGGGTCCGCCAGCAAGACGCAGCCGACCCCCGACTGCAGCAAGCACTTTGCAGCCTCAACAGCAGCGCCACCAGCACCAATCAGAAGTACACGCGAGCCTGGAAGCACCTTCTGTTGCTCTGGTCCCCACACCAGTAGCTGTCTAGACAGCAAGCGTCGCAGAGACAAGTCATCACCTGCTGCCACCACAGAATCGAGTGCTACGCTTGTCTCCTTCTGCGCCTGAATCCCGGAAGAAGAACAAGGCGGCACAGCTACTTCTGAACCCACAGCACCAGAGGGGAACAGTGGAGATCCACTCTGTGGAATGACGGCAGGCCGCTGCTTCAGTGGCCGCTGGGCGGTCCTCCGTACTGGTGCTGTTGCGGCCGCGGCTGCAGCTACGCCCTGCCCCAGTGTATCGGCATAAGGAAGAGCTGATACGGTACCCCGCGGCAATTCAGGTAGCAAGACTGCTGCTGGCTTCCTGCTGCAGGCTGTCCCATTGCTGCTGTCGTGCACAGACAGCCCTTTCCTGTTGCGGCTGTGAAGCCAGACTGCCGCTGATTCTACTGCTGCTGACAGCAACAGAAGCAGCAGCAGCCGGAAGGCAAGAGGCCGCTGCATGGTGCCCTTCTTCATAACATGTTGCCCGGACATCAGGGCCCCCCCACCCCCCCCCGGCCCAGAGGTTGCCCAGGTTGCCCAGGGGTTGCTGCTGCTGCTGCAACCCCTGCTGCATTCAACGTGCAAATACAGCGCTCACCGTCACGTCTGTTCAGTGAGACGACCACTGTCACTGATGTTGAGCAAAGGGGGTTTCCAAATGATCGGAAGGCCTAAATTACCGTAGCGGAGTTTGCACAGTACACCGAGGAAGCGTCTGCACGGCTTTCTGCCGTCCCAACTTCGTGTGCTACATCGACATCTTGCAGACTTCTAGCGTTTCCCCACCTGGGAGGGCCTCCACTTATCGAACACGAGGGGTCCCTGCACACTCCGCCCAAGCAAAGTGGGGCCCGGGCAACTCCTGGACATGACTCAGGGTGAGGGAATCTCGGCTGTCCTCTGGGCTGGCGTAGGGCTGACTTCTCTTCTGTCTACGGTAACAGCAATTTCAAGCGAGATAATTTAGCAAAAACAGCCAGACACATTGAATCGCTGAATCATCCGTAATGTGACCCCGCCACCAGCCAGTAGCTCCTTGTGTCGCCGCTGCGGTCCCCAGGCGGACTAATGCACCCCCAGCTGGACAAATGCAGATCTCTTCCTTCCCTAAGCTATTTTGAGGTACTGCATTTTAGCAAGGCCTGGCCAACCTAGTGCCGCTGCAGCAGCTGCTGTGGCTTCTGCAACGGACTATAGTGTTGCTGCCTGCCGCCATATGCATGCGGTTCCAAGTTGCTAGGCCTCGTTGGCTGCCACAACATCGCTGTGTTTATTGCAGTAGAAACGGCTCTTGCTGCGTGTTGAGCAGGGCAGACTGCCCTGGTTACCAAGGCACGGCTGGCGTTCGGCAATCGAAACATTCTTCCTCAATCTATCGCCGGAATTCGCACGCAACTACATCAACAGCTTACCACCCTTGAAAGTCGTTGCACTAACACAGGCTGGGCTTTTGGAATGGTTTCGTTTTAATTGCGGAGAATGTTTTACCAGCCTTGTTGCCTGCAACTCTGCCGCTGAGGCACACTGCTTGCTGGGTCGCCGTACAGATACTCCACTGACCACCCAGCTGCATGCATCTAAACGATTGAACTGTTTCTTCAGCTCGCCTGCCAGGTTCGGCACCTGAGCTGCTTTGGGTGCTGACATTTGGTGCTATCGCATTGGCCGCAAAATTGTTGCCGGGGGTTTGAGGCTCCTGTGCTGCGGGGCCACAAAAGCGCAGCATGGGTCAGACAACCTCAGCTACAGCACAGGAGAAGGAGCAGCAGCACCAGCAGCAGATGCCGCGTACTTGCGGCTCAGAAAACGACCTCCCTTGCGCCGCGGAGCTCGTGAGCCATCTGATATTTCGGATGGACACCTCCCCTGTGCAGCCTACTGTTGTCACAGTTCTCCAGGATTGATGCGACCCAGGGCTTGTCTTCGCTAACAGTGAAATCGCTGTGTCTGCTGCTGCTGTGCGACGCAGGCCGCCTATGTACAGTGTTTGCGCCAGTCCGTTTTCCCCCAGGGAGCCCACTGCTAGAAAGCCCCAACCCGTAGATACTAATTAATGCTCTCCATTGTTGCTGTTTACTGCTGCTGTGCACTTTCCGTTGTATGCAGATACAGAGGGTCGTTGGAAAGGATGCTGCAGAACTGCGACGACAGCAGGTGGAGCTACAGGTGACTAAGTTGTCTCATTGTCTTTCTTTCCTCCACGTTTCCCTTTTCTGTGCTTCCCCTCTGCTTGGCTTGAGTATCTGTCTTCAGTGTACAGTGCAGCTCTGTTGTGCCAGCTTCTCTTCCTGCGGTCGAGAACTCACCACGGTTTGTTTTATGCTGCATGGCACTTTGCTGCAGGCAGTGTCTCAACCTCGAGTGCCCATCTAAATAG
Organism: Eimeria praecox; assembly: GCA_963920595.1. Taxonomy (NCBI): domain Eukaryota; phylum Apicomplexa; class Conoidasida; order Eucoccidiorida; family Eimeriidae; genus Eimeria; species Eimeria praecox. The sequence continues at coordinate 2,572,699 of OY986952.1, forward strand.
ACACCCTAAGACTCCTAGATGCTCATTTTCATAGGTTATCATCGCAGGAAAAGCAGCGGAAAGGATGATAAGTGCATATGGACAGCCGGCGGCGCTGTCGCTGGCATTACCTCCCACAGAGGAGAGAACAGGCGCAGCAAGTTACGTCCGCAGCAATACCGGCAGCAGCACTGACAGCAAAACCGGCGACAGTAGCGAGAGCAGTAGCAATAGTACCCGGACCGTAGCGGATATTCAGGTATCACCCTGTGGATTATTCATAGCTGTCCTTTCTCCTTGGGGGGTTCTTGTATATAGCAACGGACAGTGCCGCATGCTCCTAGGTCAGTGTTTGGTGCCACAAGACTCCGAGGTGTACGGCCGCTTGTGCTGCTGCTGCTGGGCCTCGGATTCCTCTGCGCTTTTCGTCAGTGCCGATCCGCTGGCTTGTGTATGTGTCTTCTCCATTGGAAGTAGCAGCACTGGCAGCAGCGGGTTAGTGCAGCTGCAGCTGCAGGAACTACAGCAGCACTCAGCCGGGAGCACGGGGAAAGGCGCGTGGGGCGCTGCACCGTCTGCGGAGGGGCACAACGAGCCTTTGACGGCAGGTGCAGCAGCACCGGCAGCAGCAGCAGAAACGCCAGCAGCTGGCGGGGAAAGCTGGCTTATGGAGGGCTTTTCGACAGTCATTGACACGCAACTTCTGGGCAATACCTGCGCTTTTAGCGATGGCGATGCTCAGGACAGTGAATGGGAGGAGGAGGAGCTACAGCCAGCAGCAACGGAAAATAGTTGCACGGCAGAAGAAGCCATACGGTCACTACCTTCAATGATAACGGCTTACCGGCCACCCAATACTTCGCCCTTATCTGTCTCTTTCTGTTTACTTCTGCGCCTTCCAGTAAGGCCCTCAGCGCTCTGCTGCTCGTCTGTGCAGCGGCAACAGCTTCTACTTCTCGCAGGCTGTAGCAGGCAGCCTGCCCTCTTCTGGTTCCACCTGGGAGGACTTAATCAGGTGTTGGGGTGCCTGTACACCAGCGATCTGCTACGAGTAGTCAAGAGAGCGGGTGTATGCCCTGGAAATGCTGGCCCTGCCTCCGCAGCATTTGCCGCTTCTGGAATTGCCTCTACAGCTGAACCCCGGGCAGCGTGGTCAGGGGCGGCATACCAAAATAGTACCCCTACTGCTGCTGGTGGTTGGGGCTGCTCATGCAGCGCCTGTGGGGGCCGCTGTTGTTGCTTTCTGGAACGACCGTCACTGCGACCAATGCGATATGCTAACAACATCAACAGCGTGTCAGCAAAAGCAGAAGCCTCTGCAGCAACAGGAGCCTCCGCAGGAGCAGGAGCATTGCCGCCTTCCCCTGCACGCTGCAGGTGTCTGGGGAGACGCAGGCTCATTACCTATCTGTTCCATCCCAAGGGATACACTGCGGTGACGGAGCTTTTGCGGCTCCCTGCCTCTGCACAGGAGACACAGCTCTTGCCCGATCTTCCGGACGCCTTCTTCTGTGGGGAATCGTCGCAGAACCCGAGAGGTTCTCTGCCTAGATCAGTGGGGAGCAGGAGCGCCCCAACCAGCAGAAGCTGCTCACGAATGGCGCGTAAGCTGCGGATGTTTGGAACAAGTTACAGCGGTATCTCTGCGGAGCGCAGCAGCCAGCAACCAGCGCAGCAAAGCGTAGCCGGGGCTGATCTTCATCGCCGCTGTGCCCAGCTTCGCAAGGTTGGGCAGCTGCAACCTCTCAGCACCTCGCAGCGACAGCTGCACGAAGACGCTCTCCCCAGCAACGACAGCAGCCGCATGGAGAAGGTCAGCAGCAGCCGCCACAGCAACAGCACGAACGTTCCTACCGTTACTAAAGCAGGAGCGTCCAGGAACAGCAGCACTACCAGCTTAAAGGATGCCGGGGCAGACCCGTTTTCGTCGAGAGTTGCATTTGGCGGCGCTAGGGAGGTAGCCGACAGCAACCTGGTGGGCACGGCCTCTGCTGCACTTGCAGCACCTGCAGGGGACAGCATTAGCAGCAGTAGCGGAGGCGCAAGCGACGACGGAGGATTGCTGTTTGGGGCTAGCAAGCTATGCACGGGAGGACCGCGCAGTTCTCGGCGGTTGGTTCTGCGAGAGCGGACGCGGGGGGAAGATGGTCCGGTGATACGTAGCTTGACAGATGACGCCTTGTCAGATTATGAATCCCTGCGTGCACGCTGCTGCGGCGGGGTGCGTCAGCTGCAATTGAATCGTCGACTAGATCTCTTGGCTGTGGTTACAGCTGCAGGGGAGCTGCTTCTGCTGGCCTGGCGGTTCCCTCTAAGAGGCTATACTCATTTGGATAACTTTGCGGACATTGAAAATCCAGCTAAGGGTGCAGGCGCGGTTCAGCAACTCCCTAAGGACCACTTGGTTGCTCACCAGCATTTGCAGCAATTGAAACCGGAAGTTCCAATATCGGCCACAGCAGAAATCCGGACAGATATAGCAGGCGTGCCTTCCTCACCAAGTGAGAGCTGCCAGTTAAGCGGTGCTGCTGGAAGTACAAGCAGCGTCGTCCGCAACCACTGCCGGGGCTGCGGAAGCATCTGCATAGGGGCAAGCCTGGATGGCCGCGTGGCTATAGGACACGTAGCTATAGGACATCCTACACGCGAGGGCTTCGCAAGTGCTCTCAGTTCCCCAAAGATTGGTCACACAAGCAGCGACACTACTAAGCGGACGCGGACGCTGTGGCGGCCACTGGGGCTTCAGCTCAGGGCAGAAGCAGTGTGCTGCTGCGCGCTTAACGGGGAACGGAATCTCGTGGCGGTGGGACTCGGGAGTGGTTTTGTCGAGGTGCATAGGCTTATCTGGCCTAGAAACCCAGTGCAACGAATTCGAAGGGCTCGAAAGGCGCAGCAACAGCAGCCGCAGCAACGCCAGACTAGGTGCACCCACAGGAATGTTGAACGTGATGGCTTTACTCTGCTCCCACAGCTGCTTCACGTGATACCCATCCCAGAGGACATCAAGGCAGCAGCAGGACAGCAAGCACGAACAGTATCAGCTCATGTAGTAGCAGGTGCAGCTTCCGCAATGGGCCCTTCTTACCTGCAACCGCAAAGTGTCCAGAGCCTGCAGTGGACAGCTGACGGCGCAGCCCTGGCAGTGCGTTGGTTAAGAGGGGGCGCTGCTGTCTTCAGCCACATGGGCAGTGTGTTATTCACTCTTCCTGACCCTTTTACTGGACCGTTGGGCGTTGCAGCGTCTGATGCTGACTTTGCTTTCCCAACTAATAGGAAATTCGGGGACCCGCAGCATCTGCAGCACCGACAAAATCACTTGCATGCAAGACAGGGTTCTGCGAATGCAGCAGCCATCGCAGCAGCGGTTGCAGCGGGGGCAGCTGCTGGCTCAGGCCAGTTGTGCAGTTGGATTATGGGCGGTCTCTCTCTTCTGCATGTATGTCCGTCCCGTGGAACCAACGCTCGGATCCAGCCCGGTGCCGAAAGCACTGTACATGGCAGCAGCATGCTGTTTTATGATGCGGAACCCAGAGTTGGAGACCCTACTTCGGAGCAATTGCTGGAGGTACCCGTTGTGCGGAGCGCATCAGTAGCCGTTGCAGCTTCGCCTGTGGACGTTTGCGGCAGCCGCTGTGCTTCAGATCTGACTGACCGGTGAGGCCGTTGGCCCCTTTCAGCCTGCAAGGCCGGTGTTTGCAGATTGAGAGTGCAGTTCAATCTCCGGTTCTTGAGTCTGACGCCATTAGCTGTGTTGCGTTCAGGGTGATTATTGGAGGGTCCCATCTGCTGGTGTGGCGCTTCCTGGGCAGCATGAGGGCGTCTGCATCCTTATCACTCGTCCCGCTGCCCCCTAGTTTATATACAGCAAAGGCGTTTCCGGTGCGGCAGGCGGCACTGTCTCCCGACGGGGCTCAGATACTCGCCGCTGGAAGTCGGGGCTTCGCCTTGTTTGCTATGCTGCAGCGACGGTGGCGGCTTCTCTGTATGGAGAGACAGGAGGCTCAGCTCCCCATAGGCACCCTTCCCGTAGGCTGGTACACTAATGACATCTTCTTCGTCTCGACGCCGGCGTATAACCCGTATTACGCTGCTACACCCTCAGCAGCAGCTGCAGCAGCACCTGAGCTGCGTAGCACGCTCGATGATCCTGACGCAGCACCTTGCTGGCTTCTGCCGCCCAGTATGTTTCATAGATTTGAAACTGCCGTGGCTGCAGCTGTCGACTTCTGCCCGTCCAGGTTTGCAGCTCATGTTCCACTGACGATTCACGAGAAGACGGCCTGGCTCCAGCAGCAGCAGCAGCAATATCAGCAGTCTGCCTCACGCCTATGGGGAGCGGCTGGAACTGGGGGAGCCTCGAGGGAACTCTCTGCAATTGGAACAGCTGCAGGATCTCGTGGATTTGCCAGCAGCAGCAGTAGCAGCACTATGTGGCACTACGCTGTATTGTTTCTGAGTAGCAGCGAAAGGCTGGACCTGCGCTGCCGCGTTGCAGAAATTAAGCGTCTCCCGGCCAGACCCCATTTGACGACAGTGCTGCCAAGCCTGCAACAACAACCTCTCCTTCGCCCGGCAGCCTCGCTTGGGTCCAGTTGCTGCCTATGCCACCGTGAAAGCAACGCCAGCGGCAGTTGCTGCGTAGTTTGCAGTGGCCGTGCAGCTTTTGCGCTGCGGAGCTTTGCAGCAGGCAACACAAAACAGCCTCTCCTGGCAATATATGATGCACTGGGACTCCTAACTGCTTACCAGCTGCAGCAGCCACAGTCACAGCAGCAGCAGCAACAACAACTGCGGCAGCAAGATGTTGTGACTCTCTGGCAGCTTGACCTATCGGATTTCTGCGATAGGCCTCCTCAGCAAATACGCTTTGTAGGGTGCGCGTGGCTTTTGCTAGTGTTGCTTCAATCTGGGACTTTGTTGCTTCTCCGCTTGGGCATGCCAGGGACAGTGCACCTTCCACATCAGAGGATTCACCGCATTCCCCGCCTCATCGTAGAGACTTTTACTGTAGTGGCTGAGAGCGTTACTGGCCTTTGGGTGGGGGCGGAGGCGCAGCTGCAACAACAGTATTTGCTGCCGTCTTCCTGTGTTTGCATCCTCCGTCCACAACAGCAACACCAGAGACAGCAGAAACCGGAACTGGCTGGCAGGAGAGTGGGGGACTCAGCTGCTTGCTGCTGCTCATGTTTGGAGCAAATGACGGTACCCCCACCACAGCATAACCGAAGGAGTGAACGCGAGCAAGAAACAGTGCATCAGTACGAGCCTGTGTCATGCGGGCTGAGAATGCTAGAGGAGGCTGCGCTTAAGCAAGGTACCGCAAATAATTCAGACCCAGACCGCGAACCGACGCTACCAGACGACAAGCTAAATACCTGCAGCGCAGGAAGCTTCAGCAACAGCAGTAGAGATGCGGAATCTGCTGGCGTTGAACAGCGCAAAGCAAGAAGTGCCCTACCCTGGCCTACGCCAGCAAAGAAAGCACACGGGAGCTCAGCTATTTCCGTCGCCCATGCATCGCATTCGGATGATTGCAGCAGCAACTTTGCGGAGAATGCAGCTGTTCCACCTTTATTTTTTGTCGGTCCTTCTAGAGCGCCGAGCAGCGCAGCGGCACCTCGGAGCCCACTCCCTTTCCAAAGAATTGTTGACTTTCCTCGTCCTGCTGCAGTTGTACCCGTGGTGTCCAAATATCGCAGCAGCATCAACCTCTACGAGTCGCAGCCCCAAACTCAGCAGGAACGAGAGCCGAAAAAGCACTTGATGAGAGAAAGGTACGCTCCGCTATCGTTGCCTTTGATTGCAGCCGAGAGGTCCCAAAAGGCTAGCTGTGCAGCACAGCGGACTTGCAAGGTCTCTGGCAGCAAGGTGGAGAGAGCGGATGGGCAGCCAGCAACCAGAATACCAGAGCAGCCGGTTCAGCGCCGCTTCCAAACCTTCTGGTTAGCAGGGCGCAGCCGGCTTTCAAAAGATATTCAGAAGCAGCCGAAGGCAGATGCCAGGTAAGAAGAACCTGATTAAAATCGAACTAGTTTAGGGCGTAGAGCGGTTCATTACTACATTATGCACTTTCCTGTTCCCGATTTGACGAACTGAGTTTACATGGGAGTCAGGAGACGCAAGGGGTGCCAGTTCTGGTGTGGCATCCGCAGACCAACCTGTTGCAGTAGTTGTGTGCATGCGGCTTTCGGTCTTCGCTGTTTGGCTCAGCTTTGAGGCGTATGCCCACGGCTCATCGTCTGTTCTACTGCATTCGGCACATTCTGAAGCAGCAGCACAAGCGACAGTTGGTGCGAGGAGCTTTGAAACAGTAGACACTGCTGCAGCTTCTTCTGGTGGATTCGCAGCTTCGACCCTTCGAGGAGACCATTCTTTTGCTGATTCGGAAGGTTGCAGCGGAAGTGGCCTTGACTCCTCTCCGGCATTAAGGGGCCCTGTGGTTGCTGCACAGCCTTGGGAAGCCCGGATTGAAAGTAAGATGCATGTGTTGCTTTTTCTTTGGAGCCTGTTTTGGAGCCAGTGTCGCGGTATCGGCCCAACTGTTGCTTCACCGTTGTGAGCAGTTGTCATGCCATTTGTATACCGCCCAAGAGAAGGGTCTTGCCGCCTTTTTGCTGCAAAGGGCGGCTCAAGGCGCTTGTACTCCTGGGATTTAAATACATCGTGGATGTGCATGGCAGCAGTCATCGATTGGTTGGCATTTCTTGGCTGATGTGGTGCAGACTGCGACATCTGCTGCTGCTGCATAGCTGGTTGGCATCTGTGGGCTCAAACAGCAACAGGGCTATTACTGTCTTCCGTTGGATTCCACTACTCGGGCACTGCAGAGGAGGCAGCAGGACCGGATTTCACACCGGAGCAGTTGCTCTCGGTAACCGACGTGCGTTTGCGTTCCGCCTTGGCGCTTCCAGTAGAGGCTGGCCCGCAGCCCCTTCATATTGTTGGAGTAATCGGAGAGGTAGGCAAGCTGCAAATCCAGGAATGTTGCGCTACAGCTGTACAGCTTGCATCAGGGACGGAGCTGTACGGAGCTGTCCTGCGCCTTAATGCTAGCGAGGGCATTAGTTCATGCGAGCAGTTCGTTATTTTCTTTGCGGCCCTGCAGACGTTTCCACTTTTGGTTCATCCACAAGCATTAGCTGTTGTGTATCTTGCAGCTTGGAGTGGCTGTCGCCTGTACGCCCAGCCGCGAGGCGTCGCTTGGATTTCCAATCGAAATCCAACCTGCCACTCAAATACGGCTACTTCTGCAACCCTGCACGCAAGCCCTGCTGCAGCGACAGCTGCTAGCCGCTGTTGCATGCATTCCTGTGAATTCCAGAGCTGAAGGGCTCATAAAGAACTTCACCAGCTGCACAGCAAGCACCAACAGCACAGAGAGCAACCAAGCTAACTGCAGCAGCTCCAAGCGGCTTTGCGTGTCAGTCTCAGCGCTTGTGCGGGAACTACTGGCATCTGCATTTGCCCATCATTTGTTGGAATTGACGCAGTTTGGGCTGTTGATGCGCTGTATATCAACATATTTGAAAGCAGCGAAGTGGCGGCGACTGGAGCTCAGACCGCACAGGAACCGAGTGCAGCCTCTTTTACATCCGAGTGCAGCCATAGGCGTGCCGTACCTGGGAAGCATCCCTTGGGATGGCCCCGAAGCCCTTGCTGGAAGTGTGCGCACCGCTGCTGTTGCTGCTCTTGGGAATTCATCGGAAGGCGTGGCTTTGCAGTGGTTCCTACGTTTACTGCAGCGAAAGTCTCCCCACGTGTTCGTTGCAACGGTTGTTTTTTGCATGCGGAAGACGGAGCCGCTTGTCTCGCCTGCAGTTCTGGGGTCTTTATTGCAACGGCAGGTTCCACCTGCTGACCCTATCACCCTTTTTACCAAGTGCCTGGAATGGGGACTTCTGCAAACAGCTTCGCTTTACTTGCTGCCTATCCAGACAGCAGAGGGCCCACTTCAGGTACTGCTGCGGTCACCCGTTGTATGGGCGACTCATGATGCTGCTCACCCTTATATTTGGATTGGGTTCTCTAGCGCATGTCGGGGACCGATGCACCGTGAAACTATTCATTCTAAAAGATGTGGGCCTGGTTTTGCAGGTACGGTGTCGCCGCGTGCTGCCACTTTTGCGTGCTGCGCTAGCTGCGGGAGACTTCCTGTTAGTTCGCAAGCTGCTGCATTTTTTTTGGGCGTTCTTTAGCGGGAGGCATCATCGGAGATTTGCTAGCAGGCGGACTAAAGTGCAGCAACAACAGGTCTGGGCGGACTCTGCACTCGAAGGTCCAATGGAGGGCGCTGTGCAATGGCCGCGGCAAGGGCAGACTGCGGAGGGTCAGCAGAAAAGAAAGACTACGAGGATGAGCCAGCAGCTTGCACAGTTGCGGTCTTTGCTTTGGCGTCCACTGCAGGCAGAAGATCTCTTGAGTTCTCCTCTCACAGGAAGCACGACAGGGACTGCCGTTGGTGGTAGCCTCTGCGCTAACCCCTGGCTGGCCCATGCCCCTTTGGAGTTACCGCTTGTAGATCGTCTTCTAGCTGCACGAGTGTATCAAGAGGTCGAGACGACTGTTGCTGCTGCTGCTTCCGCGTTACTGCAACAGCACAAGTGGCTGCGACTGTTTGACTTTGCGACGACTCTAGGTCTTGACCTGCCGGCTTGGTTGCGGGGCCACAGCAAGGGCGATTTGTTAGAGCCGCTCGACCAGCCGCAGAGGCGAAGCAGCAAACAGCACATCCATGGAACAAGCGGGTTGGCAATATCCTTGTCAGGCGAGACAGTGCAGGAAGGAACTGGATCCACATCCCCGACTGCAACCGTAGGGGTAGCACCAAATGCAGCTCATCGAGTTCCTCTTCTTTTCTCTGAGGCAGTCTCTTCCTTTTCGCAGCAGCTCTGCATTGGAGATACACCTGTTTCTTTGCGTCTGAAAAAGACTTTTGCGCACGAATGTTCTTGGTCATCTGTTGAAACGAGGCGCAAGCAAGGGCGTCCTACCTGGAAGGACCCGCTACAAGCAGCTGATTCTGCCGCAGGCGCTGGTAGGCTGTCGCAAGTTTGTACTGCATCTCCAGTCCCACGGCCATACAGTAACAGGAAAAGGCAGGAACAGTCTGCAGCTGAGATAGCTCGGTATCTTGCAAACGTGCTGTTGCTTTCGGGGCACCCAGTCTACACTCTGGCTTTGGCGACAGCCGTTCGCGACAGAAACGCAGTAGCGCAGATACTCAGCTGGTATCCTCAGCTGCAGTGCATTCTCCCATCCATATTTTTTACTGGGTGGGTTGATGAAGCTGAGGGGCTAATGGCATTTTCAAGAGGCCGTGCATGCCCAGCTCAGGATGGCTGTGCAAGCAATTGCTGAGAGCCTTTTTGTTGAGCAACTAAACTGGTAACAGCTGAATACACGAGGAGAACGATGCGCTGGCTGTATGCGCAGTCGTGGGGCGGCAAGCGGAGCTGAGGTCACGCTGGCTTCTGATCTCGAAATAACGAATGCCCGTTGCTTCGCAGTGGGAACTACAGATTGTTGCGCAAATTCTGCAGTTGGTTATGGTTGGGTAGTTTCTTCTTGGAAGCCGAAAGAGCATTTCGCTGCATGCCTAACGACACGGAAACAGTGCCAAATCGTAAACTTCCCCGCAGCCACGGAGCTCAAGCCTCCTAATGTGCACCCTAACAGACCTTCCAGGAACGTAGGAGTTCTGCGAAACCACAAGGTTTGCCATTGGTTGTATCGAACGGCTGCACATGCCAATACAAATGACTAAGGCTCTAGCAAACACAAGAGTGAGCCTCCATGGACTTCTGTGGGCGAGGAAGCGGCAGCTTATAGCGGGCAAGGGTTGAACATGATTTGATGTACACAATTTGGGATAACGCAAGCTTTCCACGGAGTCCTTCCCTGTTTATATTGTATTTCTGCGTATATTGCTTTATGGAGAGTTCAAGCATTTACCTCAGCAGAATTGGGAACCCAATCCAGAAGTGTGACTATCTCAGCATGATGTTTGTTTACGTCAGGTGCGTACGCTTAGGTTGCAGAGTTGGGGCTGCATTAGAGCATTGCGTTTTGCCGTGCTTAATATGCAGATGCAATGTGCTGGCCATGCGCAGGCTGTTTCACCACATGGGTGCCCTGCTGTACTGACGAGTCGCGAGTAGCTGAGTAGCAGCTGGTATTATACAGTGGGCAAGCGGGGTGGGGTGGAGTATCTAGCTCTGCATTCTCCTCACCCGTACAGCCCCACGGCGAGACGCCAGAAGAGGCCTGTCAGCGTTCCAGGGTATGCTGTTGTCATATCTTCACCTACCCCCCTGGCTGGTATATCTGCATCTGCATATTGCATATATTGCAGCAGCTTGAGCACTGCACGAAATTTGCAGGCAGTCAGTTCCTTTTTATGCGATGAACTGATAATGCAGTGGCCTGCTTGCAGGTACCTGTTCTCACGTACATCGACGGCGCTTACCCCGTAGGTGTGCTTTAAAGTGGCGAAACTTGGTGGCAGCGGGCATTCGATGTACACCTAGAGCAGAGCCAGACAATGGTTCAGCTGGCACGGAGAAAACCTTGCCCGCCTGGTCATAGCGGCTGAAGGACAAGATATCACATGTGGAGTTCCCCGGTCACCACCACATATAAGTTACGTGAAGTACGTAGCAGGCACTGCACTGCACCCTTAGCTTGCATTTAATAGCGCTTCCTTCTCTATTATTTCGAATTGCTCCCTATACGTTCATTAGTGCAGCTGCAGCGAATCCTGCTACATCACGCTGAACGCTTCGACGCCACTGAATATGCGCAATATCCTTCGAAAGCTACTGGCTTCTGCCCAACATCGTGTAGGCAAGGTGGCGCAGCCCACCGCTGGTTATCATAGATCTGGCCATGCCAGCCAGAGAGCCTCCTGCAACGTTGTTCAGCCGCCCACCATACCAAAAAATCCCTTTGCGCAATGCAGTCTTTCCCTGTGGCCCTAACTATGCATGAACAGCCAGATGCCGCCATCGACTAGCTAGTCTGTGGCGATTTTTTCCGGATGGACTGGCTTAGACTGACTGCGCATATATTGTCTGTTGCCAACTCTAATTCCAGCTTGCACGTTCGTGCCATAGATAATGCCGATACACTAAGGAATGCCTGTGCTGATTCGGGTCTTGCAGCCCGTCGGGTAATGCGTCCCGGTGATGCCGATCAATTACGGTTCGTCGGAACCCCAGAATGCCAATAGTTATACTAATCTGCTCATGCAAATCCTTAAGTCCCTGCAGCTATTCGCTAGCCTCCAGAATCCTTGCAGATGCACAGTGTAATGCCCAGTAGATACTTGAGTTTTCGTGCGGCGCGTGAAGAGCGTACAGATGTGAATAATACACTCACACTTTGTTAGCCAGCAGATAGCAACCAGAAACTCTTCCTCTGCCTTGAATCACAAATATTTAGCACTTAAGTTCCGTTTTAGCTTCTGCGTTTTCTTTTCTGGAGGGTTCGAGAATGACTCTGAACTACGGAGGTTTGCTTCCTTCCGTACTAAAAATATCGGCAAGCCTCTTAGAAGCCGCGTAACCATTTTCGAATGGGGAAAATAATTTGTTGTTTCTCACGTTTGAGAAAATCAGGAGCTCTACTCCTTAAGTGAACCAACATGCTGCACCTGTTGACAGGATTCATTCGGCCCACCTTAGTTCAACTGCTGAATACCTTCGCGCTTTCTGGTGCCTTCTCGAGAATTACTCCCTCAGTAAAGCTGCGTTGCAGAGACCTCACTGGGCACATAAGCACATGGAAAAATCCAGGAGAGAGTATGGATCACCTCAAAACGTTGAAGGCTCCCGTGAAGGAAGAACAAACTAGCTAGGAGTTAAGGAGCAGACGCCTCATTCGTCGGGCGCACTTCGTCTCTCGCCCGAATGGATCATTCTGTTTCGCTATCCTCTTCATTACGATTACGGTAATCGGCATCGTCCTTCTTCCAAAGATTCCATAGATCATGTTCAAAAAGGCCATGCTTACCCAAAAGTTTGAAAATTGATCTCTTAAGTGTGATTATATCTTGTGGCGGCGGGCGCGCCCCTTCCTTGTAAATAGACAGCGCCTTACTAAGACGATTAATCAAAGTAGGAAGCCTCCTCCGAGAATCCCGCTTGCTCTGGTAGTCGGCGGGGAAATAATATTCCGTATAAAAGTTGGACACGAACTCCTCCCACCAACTGCCAGTATCCATCTTCTCCTGCAAGAGCTCGATTGTACAGACCACGTAGTCGAACATGAAGAAAAGTTCTGCTAGTTTCCTAGAGACAAAGAAAGGCAAAAGCTTCGTAGGAGCAGCCGTGAGCCTGTGGAGAGCATAGTTTACTAAATATTCGCACTGAGACAAGAGGGCATCCACCTGCGAAGCCTTTAGTGAAGGTTTTGCAAACAACGCACGCATTCGAACGTATATATTCAAAGAGAATCTCTCAAACAAGACGGAAGAGAATGCAATGTTTCTCCTAAAGGTCCTTCGAACATCTTCTGGGTTCACCACTGGTAGCTTCACATACGGGTGGCTGTACACTTTCTCTGGCGCACTGCTTGGAATACTCGTGGACGCAACGGCAACAGCAGAGCTTGATGACCCTTGAGGATCCCACACTGCTTGCACCCCTTGTGCTGTCTGCGTTGTTTCGGACTTGATGCTCCTCTGAATTCCGGGTAAAACTACCTCATGGGCCCCCTCCTCTCCCGCCGTTTTAGGCAGAGTTTTTCCTTGTTCCTCCCTATGCTGTGTCAGCCATTCCCAAGGAGTTCCCGGCATAAGAGCTGCAGGTATCGAATCAGCACCGGCTGCCAGGTGCACTGGGGTATGAAATGCAGCATTCATTCCCGTCATAGTGGGCTGTTGCAGCATGTCTTCTGGGTACGCTTCCAAAAGTATATTTTCCGGCAAAAACTCCTGATAGCCCCATGCAGCCATGCCTCCATTCCCTCCCTCGGATTCTCGAGGTGACTGATGATTATTTTGCTGCATTCCATTCAAGACAAAAGGCTCATAAATTGCTCCTAGCGGGGTCCCCGAAAACTGGCCTTCGTTACTCCTCTGTGGAGGCAAAAGCTTCGAGATAGCCGGTTCATCTGCTTTAGAGACGCCATGAATGGGAATTTGGGAGGCCGGTGCATTCCCATAAGCCGACGCAAATCTTCCTGAGCCTGACAGCCACTGTTGCTGCTTGTCAGTTAGAGACCCTTGCTGAGGAGTGGCCTCCAGCCAGGCATTAGGATCAAATGCAACCAAGAGAGTGCTGCTTGTACCATCACTAACCTGTTGGGATAATGTAGCATGAGACGCTTCCTGCTGTGAAGAAGTCGACTGCAACACGTCAGCCCGTTGAGGCTCAACTGGCATGCCATGAAGTGTTTGACTCCCGGCAACGGAAGGAGCAACCGCCGCAAAAGAAGCTCCCCAACCGCCCCATCCCAACTCTTCATCGAAGTAATACGAAGCAGGTTCGCCCCAAGCTCCTGGCTCTGATAGGCTTTCTGAGTAGCTTCCAAAACTCTGTAGGTGAGGACTTGAATCCCGTTTGGGCATTTGTGAATGCATGGATCTCGCTAGTCCAAGTGCTGGTTCAGAATGATAAAAATTGGAGGCGTGCCAACCATTCTCACTGGTCGTAAGAGCCCTGCTAGTTTGGGCAAGTTCTTCTTCTAGATCCACACACTGTTCCAGAATCTCCGACAACTCTTTTTCATCCCCGACGTCCGAAAGATTGCGTTTCAACAACCCTGTATTTTTCGCCCTATTCTGGTAACTGTAGCATAAGGCTATGCGGGCGGCAATTGCCACCAGTGAAACAATGGATACCAGCGCCACGGTTAGGAGCGAGACTTGGCGTGGGCCCCGTCGCAGTTTGCTCTTTAGCCTGAACCGAACGGCATGGTCATACGGCATTGATCCCGCGGAGGTCCCTGAAGATTGTATAACTCCTGGCACGCTGAAGGCTGAAGTGATCGACGGCTGTTTCGCCTCTCCCTCCCCAACGAAGTGCCTCCCATCTGTCCCTTCAGGAAGCATTCCAAAATCTGGCATACAGAGAATACAGCAATGCTTCGGAGCTAGATCTAGCCCTTCAAAGTAATAGTAGTAGGCGTTCACGTTCATAAGAGTGGTTGCATTTCGTCCCGGCTCTGCACTGAGGCCCTCATTTAACTGCACGGGGTCCCTGCAGGAGCTGTGAAGCAAACTATTCGTTTACTGATCTCTAATTAGTTATGCTGCCCTACAGTCAGCATAGTAAGGATATGGCATACAGTTGAAACCTGAAACTGTAGGGTAACTTTGCATGGGGAGTTTTTAAGCTGCACGACCTGAACCAGTATCGGCCCAAGGCCCCGTCGTTGGGTCTCCTTGTTGGGCCACGCAGAACAGAAAGCCAACAGTCTGGGTGTGAAGGCCAGGAGTATTAAAAGGGATCAATGGAAGAATTGCTTTTCATGATCTGAGTGTTAGGTAGGCAGAATCCCATTTCGAGTAGGAGGGAGGCAGCGGTGTTTGCGGGAGATTGCATTTCCAGATGTAACGGACAAAGCTCTACGCTGCCAGTCCTAGTTTGCCTAGTGAACTCATGCGGCAAATACACTCAGTGAATTACCCTTCAAATAAGTAAGATACCAAATAATAATTCGTTATTCGTATTCCTTTTCCTATTCCCCTAAAGGAAGATGAAGAAGTGCCCTTCTTCGATGCTCATACTGGTCTGCGCCATCGCTGCAGCGCTACTTTCATATTCAGCCCCAGCCCATAGTAGCTGCAGAACTGAAAGCTGAAACCGTACAATGCAGCTAGGTTGATTACTAATAATATATTATTCGTGTTTTCTCTGCAATATACACATTTAGAGATCCAATTCGAGCAACATTGTAGAGCACTTCAGCAGGTGATCGACCACGGATTGTAGTAAGGCCTTCCTTCATACATAAAATTACCAGATCCCTATTACGCTGCATTTCCTAACATAGTTGAGAAGTATCTACTGCCAAAACACGAGCAGTTGAGCATTTATTCGTGGCAGGGCAACTTTCTCATTTGCTGTTGCGGCACTACGTGCTACTGCTACATACGCGCATCGTGTAGTTCGTCGTGCTCCTAGCGTCGACGTTACCTAGCTGCTTCTCTCCGGCCACAAGTTTTCTGGCTAGTACAGCGAAAGGGGTGCTCTGACTGTGCGTGCGCCGTTGCTGCCGGTGGCAGGTCTCCCCCTAGGTGCAAAAACACAGGCTCTACGGCATATGCCGAGAATGCCAGGAGCCTTCGATTCTATTGAAGCTCCGGACGATCCTCAGGACGATCCTCAGCTAGGATAGAGGATTCTTGTTGTAGGGGAGGCCCAATACGAATGCATGAAAAACAATGCTGGTGGCAATTCTGCACTTATTTCTATTGTAGCGGCTACTGGTGGGGTCTCTGAAGTCCTCCGAGTTGACTACTTTCACGTTCCGTCTGTGCACACGAGCCTTGGCCCTTATTCAGCAAGCTTCCAGACGACAGGCAAAAGGCATCCCAGATCTTGTTGAACCGGCAAACTCCTGATGTCTCCCCCAGCCTGTTCGGTGGAAAGGAGGGCGGCTGCGTCTCTCCAGCAACGGAGTGGGCACTTCAGTTAGGCGTTTGTAAGCCGAAACACTCAGGGGTTTCTAATACAACCGTATTACAGTAGGATCTACGCACACCGTGCTGCCGCTTATCTGCTTGCCATTAAGCTTTGCCTCTGCTGTACGAGCAGGAGCTTCTTCCTTGTTGTAAAGAGAGTCCTCGATCTTAGTCTTGAGCCGTCATGAACTGCAGTTGAGTCAAATATTCTGAATAAGGGCTCAGAAAAAGCAGCTGCCATCCCCTCCAGCCTCCTGGATTTCTCGGGACAGCGGCTGAAGGTCCTGGAGATGGTGCATACACGGGGAGGCCTCTCATGGTCTGCAACGCTCCTTGCTACAGGTAGTGCGGCAAAGAAGCCCCCCATGCCCACACAGCCAATGCGCCTTTGCCGCTTGCGCTAGCACTGTAGCCTGTAGTATGCATTGCCTTTAGACATTTACCTGATCCTACGTTGTCATCCTGCGAGCAAATAAAATACGAGTACCAACATTATGCAGAAAGTGCTACTTCTACCCTACCCACCCTCCCTCCCCCAAGCCGAATGCGCCCTCGTGTGCCTGTTCGCCAATAACAGGAAGGGTATATCACTTCTGCTGCACCGCAGGTGTTAATTGGATCAGATCCCCTGAAAGTGCTGCTTTCGTAGGACAATCATGAAATAGCTCAAGCATTTCTCCTGTGTCTTCTGTAGTGCCTCTGCACTGCGTAGAAACCTTCTCCATCATTCTTCCTTGGGAAACTGATTCAACTCCTCGTCCCACTGAATAAGACGATGCTGTTGCAGGCACTGACGGGTGCACCAACTCATCGCTGCCACCACTGAATCACCCCCGGTACGCCTAGAATCATGTCGTAGTGAAGGGGGTAAACAGGCAAATCCCGTGCGATAGTAATATGTCCAATTTCTGAATAGAGCTCGTATTTTACGCGCAGAGTTTGACCGATTCAAGCTTGCTGTTTGCCATTCGCATACTGTTGTTGAAGAGTCTACGCGAACTAATGGGCTGATGGGTTGCAGTTACTCGCCTTAGATTTAGATATCAGATCTACTTCGGAGCCTGTGTCAAGCAGCGGTAGCATTTCCTAACCTTCAATAAGCACTTGGATAAGGACTGCATTAACTTCAGGAGGATCTACAGCGGCGGCTGCCATTTCTTTCGTCCCCATCACTGCGTCACAAGTTGCGTGGAGGCGTGGGAGATTCTGTTACCTTTTTGATTGCTGCCTTTGCAACTGCTCGAATTCCTGCTTCTCCAGCTCCATAGGATTTTGAATATTGAATACAGCGACCTTTTCTATTGCAGAAGAAGCAGAGACACAGCTTGATACGTCTTCTCTGCTTTTGGGGTGCTGACTTCGCTGGCTGCTTCAGCTTACTGCTTGTACTTGTACTCCCCTTGTGTGCTGGGCTGGCATTCATAGTTCCAATACCTATAGGCTCAAAATATGAGTCGCTTGCATGCCCAATTTCTAATTCCTCAGCTGTGTCTGTGAAAGTGGCATTGTAGTTACTTCAACATCTCGGCAAGTTTTAACAATTTCACCCCACTATCCGCCTCCCTGCCGGTTACTGACTACCTTTCTCGGGGGGATAACCCTGCTGTAAATCAATCACATAGAAGCTGCCCTTCCATCATTGGACTTTTGTCTACCAATAGCTGATACGTCTCGATGCACCGATCTAACGGCAGCTATCCTTGCCTAAGTTTTCTCAAACCTGCCTTAGCCTGTTCCCTTGCAGATCTATGAATAAACCCGCATTGCGGAGCGTCCTGGTAGGGCTGCTTGATCCTGATATTCTCCGAGAAAGGGGAATATTTGCTTAGATGCAGCCATAATCGTCGTAGGTCTCTGAAGATGCCAATACCAATTGTAGGTCTTCCGTTTCTGAGCACAAATGCATCAGTTGAGGATAGACTGCCTCCACATCACAGTGCCCGCCATATATAGATGGCCGAAGAGGCGGGGGCACTATTCATGATATATTCGTGGTGGAAGTGCACCTCAACCCAATGGGATATGGAAGTCAGGACTGTTCCTGCTCGGCGAAGCTTCCGATCTCGGGTTTGCCCCCCACACAAGGGCAGATCATAGTCAATAACCACTATGAAAGAGGCTGAGATTTTGATGAAGATTCTTCAAAAAAAACTTTTGTTTGGTGTTTCTCCTTATTGCATTTCTACCCACTTTCTGTACGCAGTAAAACGCCCTCCTGCCGGAGGTGGGGTTCGTTGCTCGCTCCTGTCCAGGTGAACCATGCGGCGGTACCCACCTGGTAGTCTGTGCGAAACAGCCCAAGGGCCTGGAGCTGGTGGGGAGACGGCCGGTCTGTCGGTCTGTCCTGGGCTATATAGCGCACCTTCCTGCGACTAGTCGTGCAAGGCAGCCCTACATGAGCGCACATATGCTCATTTTTGCTGCATTGGCTAAAATTGTAGACTGTATTGTATTCAGTCATCAAAACATTTGCTTGGCCCACCACAATCAGCCTGCCAGCCCGTAGAGGCACGAGCACCATCATCGAACACACCATGCTGCATGCAGCAGCTAAGCACGTTTCGATTCAGCGGCGGTAAACCTGGTGAATTTATACATTAAAAGGGGGGAATTACTTACTTCATTAAATTAAATTAAATTAATAATTAATTACTTATTGGCTAGCATGCACGGGTACACTTGCTCGCCACCACACAAACGCTTGCGGCCAGTGGAACGTCTGCCCTAGGCACAGCCAGCCGTAAGCTAAAACGAGCCAAAATATTTTAAAGAAGAATCCCATAAAGCGTCTAACCTCAGCTCTCAGTACCCAGGGGACCTGCGCACAGAGTCGTATGGGCTTGAGGCAGGTGGTGAAGGCAGGTGGCCTTGCGAGCTGCAGCACACCTTACTGCCACTCTTGCTCCACGGCAACGAGAAATCCCAACGATGCTCAAGCCCCCTTGTAATGCACTGACTGGCTCAGCAGGCAAGTGCAAAGGACTTCGCTGGACCCATGTAACCGCAATGCACGCAAACACAAACCAAGTTCAGGTAGACCTTGTCGTCGCAGTTTTCACCTGCCTCCCTCATGTTGTCCCTTGTGCCCTCATAATCCCCACTGCACAGCGGCGCAAGCCTAAGAATTCCTACTGGAAACCCAAAACATACCTAGAGCCAGAACCCGTTCCCATAAAAATATTCGAAGCGCCATTAACCTGAGCATGCTTCTAAACCTGCACCAGGATAGATAGCATGCAACCCTAGCAAGCCCTTATTAGGCAGAAGCTCCCGAAGGGCCGTAGAAAAAAAATCAACGCAATTATTTCCCGATGCAGTTGGTAAGGATGCGTCTTAGCCACTGCATCGCCATTAACAAGAGAGATGCTCAGTCGCATTGGCATCTCCCGCTAAGCGGACCTGTGGTCTGTGCTCCGCTTTCATGCAAATCTGTTGGATATCCCGGCCTCCACACCAAGCAGCAGGGAAGCACCGGTAGGCTGCTTTAAGGCAGAAAAGTGTGGTCACTTGTTAAGCACTGCTCGAGAAATCAGAACAGCTGCCGCCTCGTGCCTGTCAGGAGGCTGGAGTGGAAACGCACCTCACATAGTTCGCAAGGAAAATGGCATAAAGGAATGTGGATGGAGGCTGATGCCTCGCATTCAAGCAGCACCAGCTGGAAGGAAAACCAAACGTAGTTGCATATATGCCAGACAACGGAAAGGAAAGGCATGCTTGCACAGTTTCTGCCATCTTCGGTAATCTTCAACTCAAGGAGTTCGCGGCATTCAGACAAGCCTAGCCCGTTGCATGCACATTGCCAAATCAGTAACTGAACAGGCGGTCACTTCAATGTGAGCGTCACGGTTTTTTTGCTTCCCCTTGGCCGTGCGCTCGGGTGTCGGAGTGGCTTCCCGAGCCGCCACCACCGCAAGAGAAATCCTTATCATCCTGTAACCAGAGCCTCCACAGCGGATTCGACAACTGGCTTTCTTTGTACGTCTGGGAAAGAATGCTCCTCTTCAACTGAATTATCTCTCTAAGTGGCGGGCGTTTTCCTGACTTATATATTGCCAGTGCAGAACTTAGCCGATTGACCAGCTTGTTCAGCACCTCTGTTCTTTCCTTCGTCGCTTTTTCAGGAAGGCGATAATCCGTGTGGAACTTCTTCACAAACTCAGACCACCAGATGCTGGTATTCATCTTGGCTCCCAAGAGCTCAATTGTGCACACCAGGTGGTCAAACGCCATAAACAACGACGACAGCTTCCTAACAAGGTAGCTGGTTGTGCAACTCGTATATGGTCTTGCCAGCTTGACTGCTGCATAGTTTGCCAATAGTTCTGCTTCCGTCATGAGTGTTTCCACGTCTTCGGCAGCTAGCGAAGCCTTGGCAAACAAAGTGCGCATCTTCATGTACAACTCCATGGGACTAGAGATCCCAAGACGATATGACAGTGCAAATTCCACACGAAAGCTTCTGCGAACATCTTCTGGATTTACTGCTGGCAACCGCACGAACGGGTGCAGGCGAGTATCACCAGCCTCACATGCCTCCCCACCCCGACTACTAGTTGCCTGCACAGCTTCAGCATACGTTGGCCTCTCCAAAGCATCGAAAGTAACGCGAAAGGCCTTTACTGGATGTTCAAGCTGTTGCACCCCTTTCATCTGCTCTGACGGATCCGCAGTGCCTTGATCAGCGTCTGCATGCTCGACTCTGCGTGCATTCTCACTATATGGTGGCACAAAACCCGCACTGGTGAAAGCTGCCGCAGTAGCCTCCATCGCTGGTGCCTGCGGTACAGCATCCACTTTATTTCGCTCTAAGGCTGGTGGCTTCATGCTTGCTGATGCATTGTCGAGCCAAACTTGTGGAGTCAGAGCAACTTCACCGCTGGGTACTTCCCAAACAGGCAAAGTGACCGGCGGCTTAGCATCTGCATCTGCTACATAGGAAGAAGACGAATGCGCTCGAGATGCTGATACGTTCTCTTGAAGCTCTAGCTCTTCATTCAGTTTTGTGATGTGCCGCCGCTGTCCCCCTTCGACAAAATCTAGCTCAGCATTCGTCGTCGCCCATGCATCTGCATCGAAAGCCTCAGCCGCACTGCCCATTCCCAGCCTACTACGATCTGGCCACAATGCGCCAACAGACGCTTGTGGTTGTGGCATGGGCGTCCATGGCTCATTAAGCCGAGGAATCTTACGTGGAGGCAACTGAACTGCACGCTGAAACCCTTGTGAAGTAAGAGCCCGCATCCGTTCAAAATCCGCTGCAGACTCGTGAAGCATGGCAACAAGCCTAGCCTTTGCTTCGTTCGCGTCCTCACTGTGATCGGAAGTCGCTGGCCCAAGGCCACGTTCCTCCTCCATATCCAGGCATTTCTCTAGAATATCAGACCGCGTCTCATCATCCTCTATTCCCGAAAGGTTGCGGCGTACTGCTGCAGCGGAATTCACTCTCCGTTGGATGGTCCGGCACACAGCCAGCACAGCTAAAATCGTCGCAAGTGAAAGAATGGATGCCACAGCTCCAACTAAAACCTTTCTTCGATGCGGCCCTCGTTGTACCACTAACTTTTGTCCACGCTGAAGCGTAGCCTGGCGTGAGTACAGGGGCGAAACAGCAACAATATTTTGGAATGCAACGTTTCGGGGGTGGGGTACTAGAACTGCAGCTGGTTGTTGCAGATCCAAATCTAGTGGATGGAATCTCCCGGTCATTGTGAAATGAGATAATTGAGTACTCCGCAACGAAGAAAATCTGTACGTGTCGCTCGAGTTGCCGTTTGGGAAGAAACGTCGACAGCTTTCGCTTGTGTCCGCGCATCCTTCATTTTCATGATACGCATCATGTCTTAGTTCCCATGGTTCTCTCTGGCCCTGTACATGAAACCTGAAGCCTGAATGCAGGAACGCGCGACAACAGAAGAGAGAGGGATGAAGCTCACGTTTCTGGATCTCCGGGCAGCTACTTGAAATTCTTTTAGGCTCTAAGTGCCGGTTCTGAATATATCTGCGCAGAAAATGAAAGAGGGACTGCGGAAGTTACTCTCGGCGTTCTTTGAGAGTTTGGCGACTTTGCTGTCTTTGTCAGCGGTGCTCGGTGGACCCAATGAGTGTATTCCCCATGAGTGTATGCTTTTAATCCCTGTGTACCGAAAGTCGCACGAACAGTTTTTATGTTTAAGGCGGTTGCTAATCAGGAGTATTTTAGATGCATCGAAGTAGGGGTATTGCTGTAAACAGTCCCCTGGCATCCTCTTCCGCATCGGCGTCGACAGTCCAAGCAGGCGCCGCCTGTGGAATGAATGAAAAGACGCACGGCTGCACAGCAGCCAGAATTGGGCAGAAATATTTCAAACAATAGTCTTTCTTTCTCATTTTCTACCTGCAACTATGTGGGGTCACAAAAGTGGTCGGATAACCTAGAGCAGTGCAAAATGCCCATCCTCTGGCGGTCCATTACACCGTATCTTGCTGCGTGGTGTTGAGTGGGCAAAGCGCATTGCCAGTGATTTTATCGTTAAGCATATATTGAACTTGAGTCTTGCTGACACATCAGCTGCCAAGATTCAGTTGAAGCACATATAGTGGAAAGATTGGTGAATAGGACAGCCTTCCACAGATGAAGCCACCGTGCACAAGCTCCATACAATTCAATCGAGTTGAACCGCACGCGAATACGGATTAATTCGTACATTGTAAGGGCGGCTTTTAATGAAATTGTATGAACTGCACGATAGCATGAGCTCGCTACTATGCATATGTTTGCGGCACGTGTAGTGCGTGTTGTCGGCCATAGGCGATGAACGTCAGTTGCAACATAGTGGAAATGCTTCAAATGAAAATCCTCCAAAGCAGCTGATAGCGCCAACGCAGGTCAACAGGTAACCTGAGCACAGCGGGGCAGAGGCATGGGGATGGCGTGTAAAGCAGATGATCTCCCGCGGGCTGCAGAGCACCTTGCTGCAACTCCTGTTGCGAGACAACCCCATATGCAAGAATACCGAATTCTCCTTCTCATACAGCTATTAACACTTCAAGCAAATGCTTAGCACTAACTTGGCTCCCTGGGGCCACCCTGAAAGCACGTAAAAGTGCATGTACCATGCTCAGATATACTGTGCTACAGTGCTCTTTCCTCTTGCCTCCTAGTGTACATCGCCGTCCTGCTCCGCGCAGCAGAGCAAAAGCCAGCCTAGTGCTCAATACTGGAAACCTTAAACATAGGCACACTAAGAGGTCTTGCACATACATATATTCGAAATCCCTTTAAATCTTGCACAGCCATATTATATTCGAAATCCATTTAACCTGAGCATGCTTCTAAACCTGCACCAGGATAGATAGCATGCAACCCTAGCAAGCCCTTATTAGGCAGAAGCTCCCGAAGGGCCGTAGAAAAAAAATCAACGCAATTATTTCCCGATGCAGTTGGTAAGGATGCGTCTTAGCCACTGCATCGCCATTAACAAGAGAGATGCTCAGTCGCATTGGCATCTCCCGCTAAGCGGACCTGTGGTCTGTGCTCCGCTTTCATGCAAATCTGTTGGATATCCCGGCCTCCACACCAAGCAGCAGGGAAGCACCGGTAGGCTGCTTTAAGGCAGAAAAGTGTGGTCACTTGTTAGGTACTGCTCGAGAAATCAGAACAGCTGCCGCCTCGTGCCTGTCAGGAGGCTGGAGTGGAAACGCACCTCACATAGTTCGCAAGGAAAATGGCATAAAGGAATGTGGATGGAGGCTGATGCCTCGCATTCAAGCAGCACCAGCTGGAAGGAAAACCAAACGTAGTTGCATATATGCCAGACAACGGAAAGGAAAGGCATGCTTGCACAGTTTCTGCCATCTTCGGTAATCTTCAACTCAAGGAGTTCGCGGCATTCAGACAAGCCTAGCCCGTTGCATGCACATTGCCAAATCAGTAACTGAACAGGCGGTCACTTCAATGTGAGCGTCACGGTTTTTTTGCTTCCCCTTGGCCGTGCGCTCGGGTGTCGGAGTGGCTTCCCGAGCCGCCACCACCGCAAGAGAAATCCTTATCATCCTGTAACCAGAGCCTCCACAGCGGATTCGACAACTGGCTTTCTTTGTACGTCTGGGAAAGAATGCTCCTCTTCAACTGAATTATCTCTCTAAGTGGCGGGCGTTTTCCTGACTTATATATTGCCAGTGCAGAACTTAGCCGATTGACCAGCTTGTTCAGCACCTCTGTTCTTTCCTTCGTCGCTTTTTCAGGAAGGCGATAATCCGTGTGGAACTTCTTCACAAACTCAGACCACCAGATGCTGGTATTCATCTTGGCTCCCAAGAGCTCAATTGTGCACACCAGGTGGTCAAACGCCATAAACAACGACGACAGCTTCCTAACAAGGTAGCTGGTTGTGCAACTCGTATATGGTCTTGCCAGCTTGACTGCTGCATAGTTTGCCAATAGTTCTGCTTCCGTCATGAGTGTTTCCACGTCTTCGGCAGCTAGCGAAGCCTTGGCAAACAAAGTGCGCATCTTCATGTACAACTCCATGGGACTAGAGATCCCAAGACGATATGACAGTGCAAATTCCACACGAAAGCTTCTGCGAACATCTTCTGGATTTACTGCTGGCAACCGCACGAACGGGTGCAGGCGAGTATCACCAGCCTCACATGCCTCCCCACCCCGACTACTAGTTGCCTGCACAGCTTCAGCATACGTTGGCCTCTCCAAAGCATCGAAAGTAACGCGAAAGGCCTTTACTGGATGTTCAAGCTGTTGCACCCCTTTCATCTGCTCTGACGGATCCGCAGTGCCCTGATCAGCGTCTGCATGCTCGACTCTGCGTGCATTCTCACTATATGGTGGCACAAAACCCGCACTGGTGAAAGCTGCCACAGTAGCCTCCATCGCTGGTGCCTGCGGTACAGCATCCACTTTATTTCGCTCTAAGGCTGGTGGCTTCATGCTTGCTGATGCATTGTCGAGCCAAACTTGTGGAGTCAGAGCAACTTCACCGCTGGGTACTTCCCAAACAGGCAAAGTGACCGGCGGCTTAGCATCTGCATCTGCTACATAGGAAGAAGACGAATGCGCTCGAGATGCTGATACGTTCTCTTGAAGCTCTAGCTCTTCATTCAGTTTTGTGATGTGCCGCCGCTGTCCCCCTTCGACAAAATCTAGCTCAGCATTCGTCGTCGCCCATGCATCTGCATCGAAAGCCTCAGCCGCACTGCCCATTCCCAGCCTACTACGATCTGGCCACAATGCGCCAACAGACGCTTGTGGTTGTGGCATGGGCGTCCATGGCTCATTAAGCCGAGGAATCTTACGTGGAGGCAACTGAACTGCACGCTGAAACCCTTGTGAAGTAAGAGCCCGCATCCGTTCAAAATCCGCTGCAGACTCGTGAAGCATGGCAACAAGCCTAGCCTTTGCTTCGTTCGCGTCCTCACTGTGATCGGAAGTCGCTGGCCCAAGGCCACGTTCCTCCTCCATATCCAGGCATTTCTCTAGAATATCAGACCGCGTCTCATCATCCTCTATTCCCGAAAGGTTGCGGCGTACTGCTGCAGCGGAATTCACTCTCCGTTGGATGGTCCGGCACACAGCCAGCACAGCTAAAATCGTCGCAAGTGAAAGAATGGATGCCACAGCTCCAACTAAAACCTTTCTTCGATGCGGCCCTCGTTGTACCACTAACTTTTGTCCACGCTGAAGCGTAGCCTGGCGTGAGTACAGGGGCGAAACAGCAACAATATTTTGGAATGCAACGTTTCGGGGGTGGGGTACTAGAACTGCAGCTGGTTGTTGCAGATCCAAATCTAGTGGATGGAATCTCCCGGTCATTGTGAAATGAGATAATTGAGTACTCCGCAACGAAGAAAATCTGTACGTGTCGCTCGAGTTGCCGTTTGGGAAGAAACGCCGACAGCTTTCGCTTGTGTCCGCGCATCCTTCATTTTCATGATACGCATCATGTCTTAGTTCCCATGGTTCTCTCTGGCCCTGTACATGAAACCTGAAGCCTGAATGCAGGAACGCGCGACAACAGAAGAGAGAGGGATGAAGCTCACGTTTCTGGATCTCCGGGCAGCTACTTGAAATTCTTTTAGGCTCTAAGTGCCGGTTCTGAATATATCTGCGCAGAAAATGAAAGAGGGACTGAGGAAGTTACTCCCGGTTCTAGCTGCCGTTGCTCGGGCGGCCCAGTGGGTGTGTTCCTTATGCATTTTCGGACCACTGAGGGTGTTAATCATTCATGCATACGCAAAACCCCAACACACAAACAAATGGATGCATCGACGTTTATGTACAAGGCTGCTTAGCCGTGAGTAAATGTATTGAGGTAAATGTACCGCTTGAGGCATGAGCTCGACGTCGATTCCTTCACCGATTGTTGACCATTCAGCGTACAGGCGCAGGTCATGACAGACAGCCCCGTAGCAGGTATAATGGTAGCGCGATGCTTCACGTGCTCCTAACTGCTGTACTGTCGTGTGTGTGGCTGTGTGGGGTCAAAAATGTAGTCGGAAAACCTTGAGCGATGCAAAAGTTTTTCTGTGCGGCTGTCCGGTACCCGTACTTCCGTTGAGCCCTTGACGTGCTACTCCAGTTTGTTGATAGGTAAGGAAATATTGCAACTGACATTTTCGGTGCCAGGATTTAACTGAAATGTATAAAGTTGGGAACTTTTGCATATCAAATCCGTCCGTACCGGGTTGGCGTGCAGCAGGTGCGCGTAATTTCATTCAGCTGTAGTAGGAGCGTACACGGGTGAATTTGTGCCTTTCGAGGGGAATACGTACAATAAGCTGTAGAATGTGAACGCCCGCACTTGCTCGCTATTACACAAGGGGGACCGCGAAGTCTCACGAGTGCCGCCGGCTTTAGCTTTTAGTGCGCAGCACGACAATGCTGTGCATAAGCCATCCGAGGTTAGACGAATCAGAATAGGCAAAATTACTGTTAACTTAGAAATACACCAACCTCGGACACTTAGCACTAAGCTGCATTAGGCCCAGAAACCTGTAGTGCTAGGCCCGGAGCAGGCTGGTGCTTACGCTTGCAGCGACCCTCGCGAACACAGAGGAATGAGGGCTTCCCCGCGGTAAAGCTTTCCCTCTAGAGCAAGGGAATCTCACGAAAGATGTTGTAGGCCTTTCAATATATGTTTCAGTGCAATTAAGGACTACAGAAGGGACACCCAGCAGGCGCCCCACCGCAAGTGGGCTAGGCTGGGGATATCCCCAGACTGGGGTTGGGGTCGGAGAAGGCTCAAACGCTCTTACTACATATGTGCGCCTATTGGCAGCGCCCTGTTCTATTGCCGCAGGTCTTTCACAAACGTTGAGACAGCATGGGAGCCTTCCTCAACCTCATGGCAGTGTGATTTGCGAACCCGGGCCTTCCGCAGCGTTACTGTGGCAGCTATCTTGGATAATACTTAGACGGTTATGCATTGGAGTGCTGGGTACGTCTAAGGGGAACATGTGCGGGCATGACTGACTAGTCGCTCCTGAAACGGGGCTTGACACTGTGTTTCTACACAACTAACCACGCGGCCATCATCTGACAGATGGCACTAGCAAGGCGGTCATAAGAAATACTCCGCCAACTTTGTGAAGATAGATACACGAGGTACGGAGATGCGAGAGGGAGAGATCGCCGGCTTCTTCCTGCAAAACTTCCCGGTCTCTTACCCGTCGATCTGAGTATGGTTAAGTTCTGGTGCTGGAGAGAAGCAGCAGCACTGGCAGCGATAGCGAGCCCGTAGACAGCCACAGCGAAGACCTAGCAAGGTAGCAGCTCTCATTCAAGCTCATTCTACCTGCCAGCCATTGACATACGGCTGTCACGTGCAATGTGGATGCCATGGTGTGTTTCCAATGCAAAGGGAACGAAGGCTGCCCCTCACTTGACAAAAGGGCCAACAGGATCCGTTAATCGTGCAAGCGGTGCAGCGGCAAGGGTCACTTCCCTATAGATTGTGTTGCATGGCCCAAGCTGAGGCAAGGGTGCTCGGAAAGATCAGAGGATACCACCATGCCCAACGAGAGAGCAGAGGCGCAGTATAATTTAAACGGACAAATCTAGTAATTGTGAGAGACGAACATCCTAGGCGGAAGACCTATGCTAAGGAGCTGCTGTGCACAGTAACGGCACGGCCATCCGCCATTGACGTCTCCCGTACCTGGAAGCAGAGGCTTTTGCGAGGGGAAGCACACTATGCAGCTGCCAAGGCGGAGCCTACGAGGTGCGGTGAAGAAGAAGGAAAGAGCTTAATCGATTGCCAGAAAACTTGTAAGCGTGCCCTCAGCTGGGCGAGCAGTGCGCCTTGAGAGCCAGACGAAGCAGCGAAATTTCCAACGCCCCCAAAATGAGAATCTACGAAGCACTGGCTGCGCGAGCAGCCGGTTACAGGTTAGGCGAATGCGGAGCAAGAGTCTTCGTGAAGTGTAGGAACGACGGCTGTCTTTGTTTTTGAGACCCTTAAGCACTGGTGTGAAAGGCTTCGCCGCACGATTGCGTCGACCTGGTTAGTTACCCCAGCCCTTGCTCAGCGGTTAAACATGCATGTACGTTGTTTACGCAATGCCTGTCAATGCACTGTACCCAGTAGACAGGAACTGCATATCGGTAGCACAATGAAAGGGCTCAATATGACGTGCCGAAGGGAAAGCGTCAAGAATTGCTTTATGCAAGCGATCAGTAGACACCCACTCGGGTTGCCGTTCCCCAGGCCACTTGACGAAAAATGCGTGTATGGTCTGGCCCCCACGAGCCAATAAACGTGTGGTTAAGACACGGAGCTCTTCCAGCTGTTCCTTCTTGCTGCAATGCTGTTGCCGTTTTGCGCCGAGGGATCGAGATTGTTTTGATGATGCCCTGAGCCCTTTGAGGAAACCTAGATTGGTAATATGATGACATACGCACGTTTGAGGTGTGTCTAAGGTGTAAACCAATGCGTTAACCCGAGAACGAACAAAGTAGGTCAGGTTCCTACCCAACAGGTGAAGAGCTGCTTCGGCTGACCGTTCTCCTGTGCGTTTCAAATAACGTGCCAATTCAATACGAACAAATAGCCCGAGGAAAAAGTAACTGCTGCACGCTATTTGTCACGTCTTCTTGCCTGCCATCCCCCGACTTTCTTCATGAAATCCTTCACCAGTGCAAGCTGAGTGTGGGGTTAGCGGCTGCGGGTGCACGTGGCTGGCTTCCGACGGCCAGCGGTAATGCCGGGTGAGACAATGGCGTTTCAGTCCACAACCAAACAGACTGCATCACAGATGAATAGTCAAAAGCTCAGGAAAACAAAATATAGAAACAAAAAGAGAGGAAAAAGGAGACGATTAAAAACACAAAAGGGCGCAAAAGGAACCCCCCCACAATCCGCACAAAGTTGGCAAGCATAAAATCAGTTAAGAGAATGCAAGCTAAATTTTAAGCCTAAAATTAAAATTAGTGTACAGTAAGTCCCATTAACTAATTTTAGGTGGCATGCAGTGGATTTTGAGCGGATGCTGGGCACAGCAGCCCTAAGGGCTGGGGCTGTGTAATGCACGGACACTAAAATGGGCTCTCTGATGAGTCCCTGACGAGGGAATTCGTCATAAAGCACATTATAAAGAATATTTAGTATATTGTAGGGAGCTATTAGACCACTATTGTGGTCCAATGAGGAACCTGTGTCCACAGCCCTTAGGATTTGGGGTTCGGGGTCCCGCGACGCTTGCTCTGGGTGAGGCGCGGGGTACTACCACTCTTTGAGGACAGGGCAGACCTTTTAGAAGAGACTTTCTAAGAAAAAAACTTTTTAAGAAACCGGCTTTGGACTTTAAATAGTAGGAGTTTGGTATTTAAGGGTTTCTAATAAGGCATTAGCAGAGATATGAGTTAGATAGGTAGGGTGCACCTAAGTTGCGCAGGCCAGCGTTTCACGTAGTGTTAGCTGGGACACTATGCTTTTCACTACAGGCTGATTGGGATACGGGACATTGGTTCCAACGCACCTCGCTGTAGCTAGTGCGGCAAGTTGACCCCACACGCACGCATATTCAATGTCCCTTTCCCTGCATGAGGTAACAGTGTAGACTTTAACGTAAATTAACGTCAAACACTTACTTGATCTCCACAGTGAGTATGCAAGCGAGTAGACAAACATGTACCATCATCAAGCAGAGCATGCTGTGCGCATTAGCACGCATTACATCCTCATAGAGTGTTTGAAGTTGATGTACCACTCCTGCAGCTTGATTTGCTGTCGATGGTTGGCTGGATGGAGATGCATCAAGTTATGGGCTAGATAAGGGGGCACGAGATGTATGCAGATGCCCAAAGTTCTGAAGATGGCCGCCAGCCTTGGGGAAGTGAATTGTAATTTCGCTGCAGTATAAGCTTCAGTGTGAAGGATAGGAGCCGTAGCCGAAGCAGAGCAGTGACAAGGGTGCACCAACTTTAGTGTGTGACCGATCCTCGTTGCCAACTATTACGGCAAGTTCCCTCTGCCCTTGCATTCCAGACAAGTAACACATATCAACCGTTGAAAACGTTCACATTAGAATGCTCAGCGGTGTCAATCGGTTCCTCTCCAAGGTGTGCTTGACTGCATCGGGGCACTATCACGAGCTACGGATGCTGCGAGTTACCCCGTATGTCTTTACCTTTGAGACTGCCATCTCTTTCCTAACAACTAGGTTGGTCGCACGCGGCATCTGACGATGTCGCAGCATCTACGGCTCAGGCGCTCTGCACTCTCAAATCTTGACAGCAATTTCTGAATAGAGTGAGACGACAGCCAAGAGGCGAGCACTCCGTGAGCCGCCAATTGCCCTTACCTGCCACCATTAACCCGTGTTGAATCAGTGGTATCAGAAGCCATAAGCACTGGTTTTCCGTTGTATCTGAGCTGTTTAAAGAAGCAAAACACCTCATGGGTGGTCAATTTCACAGAACTGAACACATGCCTACGCTCGCCAGTTGCACTGGATTACGTCTTGCAGCACCACTCCACCCATGCTACCTGTTGTCACCGTTGCACATTTTGTGCATTTCCAAAGGGAGCAGGGGCAAACATGATATAGATTCCTATACACGGGAATGGCGTTGGGCGTTGAAGCTCACGCGGAAGCCGCTACTTCGCAAAAGGCTCATCGAAACAGGGCAACCAGCATACAATACGCACAAAGACGACTGAAGAAACAGGGTTATTAAATGCACTGCGATGCACGGACATCACCACAGGCAGTGAATCAAAAAAGGGAGCATGCGCGTTAAGAAGGCAGCCATGCCATCCTGCAGAGAGTGCGAGGTTGTTGTCAAAGCGTTAGCCCATCAGAGGTAGACAACACTGCCCTTTTAGCATAAATATCAGCAGTCATTTTTACTTCAGCCTGGTTTCCCGACTCTCTCTTACATTAAGGTGATTTGCACTGCATGTCAGCACTGACTAACGTTGCATCAATGTCAGTCTGCGTCACGGCAAGCGAGGGTGCTTCCTGTCAAGCACTGCCTGAGAATCCGGCCGCCTTATGCTTACATGGGGGCTTACGCTGCAACAAACAGACGCAGAATGCCGGTAACGCTTCACAGAGCAAAACGACCGAAAGCTGAAGGTTCCCTTTTAAGCAGCCCCAGCGGCTAAGAGCATCAACAGCACCTTCAGATAATCCGCATACACAAACATCACTAGCCAGAAACAGTACGTGTGCACAGTTTGGGCTATCTTCGGTCTTCAACTCACAGAATTCGCGCGATGCATACAAACGTAAACCCGTTACATGCATGAGGTCAATTAAGTAACTAATCAAGCTATCGCCTAGATGCAGGCACCGTGGATATTTTGCTTCTCATTCACCGTGCGTTTAAACCCAATACGGAACTTACTTACGAATCATGACTAGAACAATAAAAATCCGTATCATCTTGTATCCAGAGCTTCCACAGTGGGTGCGACAACTGGCTGCCTTTGTACGCCATAGTAAGAATGGTTCTTTTTAAATCAATTACCTCTCTAAGTGGCGGGCGTCTTCCTGACTTATATATTGCCAGGGCAGAACTCAGCCGATTGACCAGCGTGTTCAGCGTTTCTGTTCTTTCCGTCCTCGCTGTTTCCGGGAAGAAATAATCGGTATGGAACTTCCTCACAAACTCAGTCCACCAGCTGCCGGTATTCATCTTGTCCCCCAACAGCTGAATGGTGCATACCAAGTGGTCAAACACCATAAACAATGACGACAGCTTAGTAACAAGGTAGTTGGCTGTGCATCTACCCTGTTGCCTTGTCAGCTTATCCGCGGCATAACTTGCCAATTGTTCGGCTTCCTCCA
The DNA here is from genome assembly GCA_963920595.1 of Eimeria praecox. NCBI lineage: Eukaryota > Apicomplexa > Conoidasida > Eucoccidiorida > Eimeriidae > Eimeria > Eimeria praecox. Next base: position 2,604,590 of record OY986952.1, read on the forward strand.
TGAGGGTCTCCACGTCATGAGGTGTCAACAAAGTTTTGGCGAATAAACTGCGCATCGTCGTGTATGACCGCATTGGACTACACCTAGAGAAACGAAATGAAAGTGCAAACTGCACACGGAAGCTTCTCTGCACATCGTCGGGATTTACCACTGGCAGCCGCACAAAAGGATGCAGATGAAGTTCCCCGGCCTCACAGGGGCCCTCCCCGTCACTTCCGGTTGCCTGCACAGCTCGAGTAGAGGCTGACACCTCCAAGCCATTCCAAGTCACGTCAAAGCCACGCGGTGCGTGCTCCTCCTGTTCTATCCTTGTCATCAGAGCTGTCCCAGAAGCCCCCACTGTTGGGTTTCGTAATGAAGTTTCCACTGTCAATCGTTGAGCAGACTGTGGATACGCGCTTTCTGCAGGATACTCGAGCCAAGCCTCAGGCATAAGCGCTTCGAGATCGCTGTTTGCCCCTCCACCAGAGACCGGCGGCCTAGCAGCTTCATCTTCTTCATGAACAGTTAACGAAAGTGCTCGAGATGCTGATATGCCCCATTGAAGACTTGGCTCGTTGCTCAGTTTTGCCATGTGCAGCTGCTGTTCCCCTTCACTAAAAACTAGCTGAGCATCCGTTGCCACCCAAGCACCTGCACCTGAAGAGCCGCCGACCGCATTGCCCAATTCCGCCCGACTAGAATCTTGCCCCAATGCCTTACCAGACGCTTGTGGGTGTGATGTGGAAGGCAAAGGCTCATTAAGCCGAGGCATTTTAAGTGGAGGCATTTGAGCTTCATCTTGCAATCCTTGCGCGCCAATATCCCGCATCTGTTCAAAATCTGCTGCCCACTGGTACAGCATGGCTACCAACCTAGTCTTTATTTTGCTAGCTTCATCCCCATATGCGGCAGTAGCTTGCCGGAGGCCATGCTCTTCTTCCAAATCTAGGCACTGCTCTAGAATGTCGGATAGCCGCTGGCCATCCTCCGTACCCGAAAGATTGCGTTGTACTACTGCAGCGGATTTCAACCCCCGTTGACTGGATCGGCACATAGCTAACAGAGCCAAAATCGTCGCAAGTGCAACAATGGATGCCACTGCCCCAGCTAAAAACATATCGCGATGTGAGCCGCGTTGCACTAGCTTACGTCCACGCCTAAAGGAAAGCTGGCGTGAGTACGATGGCAAAGGAGCGGAAGTGTCTTGGACTGCAGTGTTTGCGCTGTGGGGTACTAAAACTGCAAACGACTGCTGCAAATCCGCTTCTAGTGGATGATGTCTTCTTGCCATTGTGGATGGGAGGAGTTCGGGATTCCGGATTCCGTGGCAAACGGTCCTGGAGGGTTGCCTTAGGATTTTTATTTGGGGATTAAGTTGAAAAGGCTAGCTTGTAACTATCCTGCCTCATTTTCCCCATGAACCTCCCGCCACACTGTCGATAATCGAGTGCAGCGTTTTGCCTGTATGAGTGATCCCACGGCATGAAATACGGGCGGATGAAGCTCCTGTGCGTACAACTCCAAGAAGCCGCTTTAAATATTCAGAAGATGCATATGGTAGTTATGAAGAACTCCGCTCTGGGAATGAAAAACATACTAGATCAGTGACTGTCGGCCCCAGTGCTGGTGCTCCACAGGCTGGCCCAAACATTTCATATATTCCTGTCATTCTACTTTGCCAAAAATCTTTACGCCAACTTTTATGTGCAAGGAATCTGATAAGCAGCCGTATTTTAGTTGTCTAGAAGCGCATGCATCGCTTGAGACAGTCCCCTAACACCGATTTCCGAATCTGGCTGTAGTGCACAGGAACTACAGTGGAGCTCCAGCGGAACCTCCAGTGGGCTGGCTTCGTTGAAGGAGAATATATATATATATATATATATATAACACCAACATGCATAAATGATAATAATTATGAGGGAATTTCAAGATAACAAAGTCTGGACAGAGTCAGCTGCCGCACTAGGTCGGGGCTGGCTGGGCGTCTGACGGTGTGGCAGAGAGCCTGACTCGCCGCAGAGTCGGGCACATCTGTTATTCTTGGACCTCCTTTTTACAAAATTATGAAGTTGAATATCTTTTAAGTCTATCTACTCGCATATTTAAGTGGTATTTGCAAGGATTAGCTGAGTCCCGCTAACAGGTGCAGAGTGTGCACCAAGTTAAGCCACCAGGAGTCGTACGTAGTAACAGCTGGGCACACTGTTCCCTACACTGGCGATTCAGCGTGCAAGCGCAGCAACTGTGTGGTAACCGACTACACAGCAGCCGCAATAGTACTAATTTATTTGGTATGCTATTAAGTGTATTTTTAGCTTCTATATGGAGCAGTGGGGGGGTCATAAAGGTCATTGCGCAAAATCTCCACACCTTGACGTCTTCTCAGCGTTTCATAATGAGAAGGCATTAAGTGCAACTGCAATGCATTAATCGTCAAGGAATTCTTAAGATTTAGCCTCCCTGGCACTTAACGTGCTAGAAATACCTTGAAATATATTTTGTGGGGAAGGCTGGTGCCCATGAAAGCCTCCCATGGAAAGTTGGCAGGCCGAAGCTACGCGCAGTTCCACTCAGTGGTACTAAAAGTGTGCGCGGGTGAACCGATGTGTTGTGAGGATAACGTTTTAAGAAATTGAAGGGTGCGTATGCCAGGAGGAGCTCACCACTACACAAGGCGGGGCGGAAAGTTTAACGAGTGCCGTCGGCCGTAGCCGAGGACAGTTGTGAGCCGCAGCGGTGTGGAAGTGCTTCCAATGAGGCATCCCCGAAGCTGCAGACCTACTAACACAGATATCCAGAAGATCTTAGCAGAGTAACATAGCGGCTTCAGGTCTTCGGGCCGGTGATGAAAGCAAACGGCATTTAAGTTGCATGCTCATCTGGACCTGTTGCAAGGCATCCTCAGCAGCAAGCGAGCCACAACGCCCCGCCGATACAATAACAGTGCCGTGTACCATTGCAAAACACTTCTTTGGCCAAGCCTACCAGCCTGAATGTAAGCAGGAATGCAAGCACCACCTTAAGAAGGATCACGGCTACATCCTTATTAGCCTTGTCGCCTAGTGCCTGCTGCCCCCATGTTCCGCCTGGCCGGATAATGGCAACCTAGGCCAATATACGGCCAGGCGGAACATGCACACGCTTTGGAAATGAAAAGGAATTGAGGGTCGGAGACCCTGCACATGAAAATACTTGAAATACACAATCTGAATATGCTTCCAAACCTACGTCAGAATCCTATCAATACGGCTTAGGTCGAAGCTCAATAATAGCCGTAGAACAAAACCCCGCAGTAGTTACATCATCAGCTAAATAGGCATGCGGTCGTTGCTCCGCTTTTGCGTAATGCAGCTGGTGCTGTCTGCCAGCAATGATCAATATGGAAGCAATGCCACTCTGATTCAATGCAGGAATGTGTCTTTTTGTTAGGCACTGCTTCAGATATGAGAATAATTGCTGCTGTGCTTGGATGCTCGCTTGCAAACAAACACTTGCAAACGAACCTTACGTTGTTTGTGGGTAAGAATCAATCCAGTCCAAAAATGAACGCTAAAAGCTTATGCTGAACCTGCACCAGGTGCTAGGAGCATCAGCTGCAGTTGCATATATGCCAAACAGAAAAACATAATAGAAAGCACGCGCATTTGGGGCTATGACAGCCTTAAACTCAGGGAATTCGCGGTATTCAGACAAGGTTAACCTTGCTGCATGTCTGAGGACAAATCCGTCATTGAACAGCTGGTCACAGAGCTACGAGTGTCATGCCTCCTTTGTTGCTGCCTTACCGTTCACTGGGAAATCGGAAGGATTTCCCGATCCATAGCCAGAAGAAGAGAATTCCTTATCATCCTGTAACCAGAGCCTCCACAGAGGGTGCGACAGTTGTCGGCCTTTGTAGTGATGCGCGAGAATTGCCCTCTTCAGTTCAACTACATCTTTCAGTGGCGGGCGTTTTCCTGTCTTGTATATTGCCAGCGCAGAACTCAGTCGGTTGACCATCTTGTTCAGCATTTCCATCTTTTTTGTCCTCGCAGCTTCAGGAAAGAGATAATCTGTACGGAACTTGCTCACAAACTCAGGCCACCAACTTCCAGTATTCATCTTCTCCCCCAATAGCTCAATTGCGCATACCAGATGATCAAATACCATAAGCAAAGACGCCAGTTTCATGACAAGGTAGTTGGCTGTGCATCTACTGTGTGGCCTTCCCAGTTTGTCTGTTGCATAGTTCGCCAGTATTTCGGCTTGCAGCATGAGGGTCTCCACGTCCTGAGCCGTCAGTGAAGCTTTCGCAAATAAACTCCGCATCGTCATGTACGTCTCCATTGGGCTCGCCTTGCCATATTGAAATGATAGTGCAAACTGCACACGGAAGCTTCTACGGACGTCCTCGGGATTCACCATTGGCAGCCGCACAAAAGGATGCAGACGAAGTTCCCCGGCCTCGCGGGCCTCATTGTCGTCACTTCCGGCTGCCCGCCCACCTCTAGTTGAGGCTTGCCTCTCCAAGCCATTCCAAGAAACATCAAAGGCGATTGGCGCGTGCACCCCCTGTTGCACTCCTTTTAACTGGACTGGCAACTCCCCATTGTCCTGGCCGATGTCTGCATATACCACCCTACCCATACACTCAGGAGAAGCTAGCACAGTACCCGCAGTAGTGAACGCTGCCGGCGAAACCTCCACTGCTGGGTTTTGTAATGCAGTTTCCACTGTCAATCGTTGAGCAGATTGTGGATACGCGCTTTCTGCAGGATACTCGAGCCAAGCCTCAGGCTTAAGCGTTTCGAGATCGCTGTTTGCCCCTCCACCAGAGACCGGCGGCCTAGCAGTTTCGCCTTCTTCATGAACAGCTAACGAAAGTGCTCGAGATGCTGATATGCCCCATTGAAGACTTGGCTCGTTGCTCAGTTTTGCCATGTGCAGCTGCTGTTCCCCTTCACTAAAAACTAGCTGAGCATCCGTTGCCACCCAAGCACCTGCACCTGAAGAGCCGCCGACCGCACTGCCCATTTCCGCCCTACTAGGGTCTTGCCCCAATGCCTTACCAGACGCTTGTGGGTGTGACGTGGAAGGCAAAGGCTCATTAAGCCGAGGCATTTTAAGTGGAGGCATTTGAGCTTCATCTTGCAATCCTTGCGCGCCAATATCCCGCATCTGTTCAAAATCTGCTGCCCACTGGTACAGCATGGCTACCAACCTAGTCTTTATTTTGCTAGCTTCATCCCCATATGCGGCAGTAGCTTGCCGGAGGCCATGCTCTTCTTCCAAATCTAGGCACTGCTCTAGAATGTCGGATAGCCGCTGGCCATCCTCCGTACCCGAAAGATTGCGTTGTACTACTGCAGCGGATTTCAACCCCCGTTGACTGGATCGGCACATAGCTAACAGAGCCAAAATCGTCGCAAGTGCAACAATGGATGCCACTGCCCCAACTAAAAACATATCGCGATGTGAGCCGCGTTGCACTAGCTTACGTCCACGCCTAAAGGAAAGCTGGCGTGAGTACGATGGCAAAGGAGCGGAAGTGTCTTGGACTGCAGTGTTTGCGCTGTGGGGTACTAAAACTGCAAACGACTGCTGCAAATCCGCTTCTAGTGGATGGTGTCTTCGTGCCATTGTGGGTGGGAAGAGCTCAGAATTCCACAATGGTCAGTGCAGGTTTCTGTAGTTTTGCCTTGTAGAATATGGGGTAAACAAATTTCGCAAGCATTGGATTTGGTTACCCTGCGTTCATTCTTCTGGCGCCATAGTTTTCCATTACCGTCTGTGGTCCAAAGCCCGTATGGACAATGCCACAACAAGGGACACGGTGGGATGAAACTATTGTGCCTAGATCACAGATACTTCAAATGCTTAGAGTCCCCAAATGGAAGTTATGAGGCACTTTGCATAGGAAATCAAACACGGATTAAAGAAATCACTCCTGCCCCTCTCCCTCTCGGTCCCAGTTGCTGATGATCAGTCGGCCAACTGGGTCTACTGCATCCATGCATTCGTCTCATCCCACTGCACCCAAAACCCATGCGTCATGCTTCATGCGAAAGCCCTATTTTAAACCGCCATATTTTTGATGCATTGAAGCAGGGCATATTGCTTGAGACAGTCCCCCTGCTTCGATTCCCGCGTCGGCATTTGGCGGTCCACCGTACAGGCGCAGCAACTGAGGGGAAAAGAGGAAAACACATAGGCAGTAGGCAGTATCGTGTAACAATGCTGTATATGCATTTGCCTGTTTTTTACAATGTATGAAGTTGTTTGGGGTCGTAAAAGGAGTTGGGCGATGCAAGATCCCCAAGACGGGGACTGTCCACTCCAGCCTGTTTCCATTGATGGCGCAGCGTGGTAGGCCAGTCGACTGGCCGTTTAGAAAGTATCTTAAACTTGTCATGTGGACATTTCTGGCACAGGTATTCTCGAAATACACATAATAATGGAGAAATTGGTGCCTATGAAAGGCGGAGCAGAACCTGGATGTGGTTCGATTCAATGGTAGTAAAGGCTTGCACGGGTAAATTTGTACATTGTAAGAGGGCGTTCTGATGAAATTGTATGGTTTACAGTAGCAAGAGCTCGCCACTACACATGGGGGAGCGGCAAGAGTAACGAATGTAATATGCTCTGGCGGAGGACCGTCGTGAGCAGCAACGTAATGGGATTGCCTCCTGTGAGACATCCCCACAGCTGCAGAACTCCCCTCCTTGGTATCCAGACAACCTTCGCGCAGTGGCACAGGGGCACAAGGTCTCAGGGCCAGTGATCAAATGGCCTCCTGTAAGCTACAGCACGCTTCGGCATACACTCCAACCTCTTGCAAGGCATCCTCAGGATCCAGGGAACCGAAGCACCCTGTTAATACAATACCAGTGCCGAAGACAGTTGCTAAATACTTCTTTGGCCAAACGTAGTAAGCCTCAACGCAAGCATGGATTCAAGTCCGAGCTCATGCAGAATCACGATACATCTTTAATAGAGCCTTGTCTTCTAGTGCCTGCTGTCCCCAGGCTCCGCGTGGCCGAGTAGTGTAAGCCTAGTTATCCGAACTGAACACGTTAAAAATATCCTGGGTGGGGAGCTACGCCCGTTTAGCTATTCGAACTCCCGCTTAATCTGAGCACGCTTTTGATCCGAAGCCCACAAGCCTTAGCAGGCCCACAGTAGTATTTCTTCGGTAGAAGCTCCATAAGATCCGAAAAGCAAACAACTACCATCCTTGCAGTTCGATGATACTCTGATTTGATGGAGGAGTGTATGACTTCGTGCTAGTATTACTTGAAGAATCAAAATAACTGCCGCAATGCGCCTGATTGGGCCACGCTGCTTCTGGGTAAGAAGCCATGCTAAAAAAGCGAGGAGCACTGAAGCCCCACTTTAAGGCGGCATCAGGTGCAAGGAAGAACAGCAGCCGTTGTGTAATATGCCATAGAGACAAGCAGAGAAGCACGCATATACAGTCTTGACTATGGAGAATTCTCCACATTCAGACGAGCTTACATGAATGCGGGCAAATTCGTCAATGGACAGGGAACAGCATAGATGCGAACGTCACGCTCCCTTTTCTTCTTCCTCACCGTTCGTTTGAGCGTCAGAGGGCCTTGTCGAACCCTCACCAGAACGGCAGAACTCCCTATCGTCCTGTATCCAGAGCTCCCACAGCGGGTGAGATAACTGGCTACCTCTGTACGCCACAGTAAGAACGGCCCTCTTCAGTTCAACTACATCTTCAAGCGGCGGGCGCTTTCCTGTCTTATATATTGCCAGTGCAGAACTCAGTCGATTGACCAGCCTGTTCAGCATTTCTGCTTTCCTCGTCCTCCCTGCTTCAGGAAAGCGATAATCCGTGTGGAACTTCTGTACAAACTGAGACCACCAGCTGCCGGTATTCATCTTGCTCCCCAGCAGCTCGATTGTGCATACCAGGTAGTCAAGTACCATGAACACTGAGGATAGCTTCGTGACAAGGTAATTGGCTTTCCCTCTCCTCTGCGGCTGTGATAGCCTGTTTGCTGCATAGCTTGCCAATAGCTCGGCTTCCGTCATGAGAGCCTCGACGTCTTCACCCGTTAAAGAAGCCTTGGCAAATAAACTACGCATCGTCATGTATGACCTCATTGGGCTTGCCCTACCATAGCGAAATGAAAGTGCAAACTGAGCACGGAAGCTTCTATAGACATCCTTCGGATTTACTTTTGGCAGCCGCACAAAAGGATGCAGGCGAACGCTCCCTGTCTCACAGGGTTCCCAGCCGTCACTTCTGGATGCCCGCAGAGCCGTAGAAGCGTCTGGCCCCTTCAAGCCATCCCAAGTAACGTCAAGCGCGGCTGGCAGGTGTTCCTCCTCTTGTGCCCGTTCCATCTGAACTGGCAGCACTGCTGTCACTGCTGTGTCCTGATCGGCGTCTGCATGACTACCTATAGGGTCCTCATACGTTGGCACAGAACCTGCAGTGGCGGAAGCTGACGAAGAAGCCTCCGCCTCTGGGTTTCGCGATGCTGTGTTCACAGCCCTTTGTTTAAAGACTTGTGGATATGCGTTTGCTGAAGGGTAATCGAGCCAGGCCTCAGGACTCAGAACGTCTTCACCCCTGTTTACGCCCAAGACAGACAAAGAGGTAGGGGGCCTAGCAGATGCCCCCAGTTCAAGAAACGCGGGTGAACGTAATCCTGATGCTGATACATCCCCTTGAAGCCCTAGTTCGTTGCTCAATTTTGGCATGGGCAGCTGCTGCTCCCCATCGCCAATAGCTGCTGCACTGTCCGTCGTCACCCTAGCATCTGCACCTGAAGCGCCGCCGACCGCATTGCTCATTATCGCCCTACTAGATCCTGGCCCCAATGCGTTGTCAGGCGCTTGTGGGTGTGACGTGGAAGGCAAAGGCTCATTAAGCCGAGGCATCTTACGTGGAGGAAGCATTTGAGCTTCCTCTTGCAATCCTTGTGCGTTACTGTCCCGCATCTGTTCAAAATCCGCTGCAGACTGGTACAACATGGCGACCAGCCTTGCCCTTGTTTCTCTCCTACTCTCTGCATACGAGGCAGCAGCTTGACCAACGCCATGTTCCTCTTCCAAATCTAGGCACTGTTCTAGAATTTCAGACCGCAGTTGATCATCCTCGGTACCCGAAAGACTGCGGCTTATTGCTGCTGTAGAGCTAAATCTCCGTTGCATGGTCCGGCACAAGGCTAGAAGAGTCAAAATGGTCACAAGCGAAACAATGGATGCCACAGCCCCAACTAAAGGCTTGCCTTGATGTGGTCCGCGTTGCACCAGCTTGCGTCCCCGCCTGACTGTAAGCTGGCGCGAGTACGGTGGCGAGGCAGCAGCAGAGCCTTGCAATGCCTTGTTTGGTGTGTGGAATACTAAAACTGCAGACTGCTGCTGAGGATCCGCACCTACAACACGGTACCTTTCTGTCATTGTGGGCGGGTTCAAGTTAACATTCCGCATCGGAAAAAGTCAGTGTGCGCCGCCCTAGAGGGGTACTGTTCCGTTATTAAACTGAGTAGGTTCTCTTGGTTCTACCATTCCTTCATTTTTCTCATACACTCCCCGCCACAGTTCCCATTATCCTCTGTGGTCTGCACGTTGAATGGAGGATTCCACGACGAAAAAAGCAGAAGCAAGGAGTTACTATGCGTGGAACCCCATGAAACTACTTCAAATGCTTCTAGGTAGCAAAATGGAAGTTATTAAGCACTCAACTCAGAACATGAAGAACGGATTAAGCAGGTCGCTCTCGGCCCCAGTGGCCGATGATCAGTCGGCCAACTGGGTCTACTGCATCCATGCATTCGTCTCATCCCACTGCACCCAAAATCCATGCTTCCAGCATCATGTTCAAGGACTCTGCCAATTAGGTGCATTAAAACTGCATCGAAGCAGGGCATATTGCTTGAGGCAGTCCCCCTGCTTCGATTCCCGCGTCGGCATTTGGCGGTCCACCGTACAGGCGCAGCAACTGAGGGGAAAAGATGAAAACACCTAGGCAGTAGGCAGTATCGTGTAACAATGCTGTATATGCATTTGCCTGTTTTTTACAATGTATGAAGCTGTTTGGGGTCGTAAAAGGAGTTGGGCGATGCAAGATCCCCAAGACGGGGACTGTCCACTCCAGCCTGTTTCCATTGATGGCGCAGCGTGGTAGGCCAGTCGACTGGCCGTTTAGAAAGTATCTTAAACTTGTCATGTGGACATTTCTGGCACAGGTATTCTCGAAATACACATAATAATGGAGAAATTGGTGCCTATGAAAGGCGGAGCAGAACCTGGATGTGGTTCGATTCAATGGTAGTAAAGGCTTGCACGGGTAAATTTGTACATTGTAAGAGGGCGTTCTGATGAAATTGTATGGTTTACAGTAGCAAGAGCTCGCCACTACACATGGGGGAGCGGCAAGCGTAACGAATGTAATATGCTCTAGCGGAGGACCGTCGTGAGCAGCAACGTAATGGGATTGCCTCCTGTGAGACATCCCCACAGCTGCAGAACTCCCCTCCTTGGTATCCAGACAACCTTCGCGCAGTGGCACAGGGGCACAAGGTCTCAGGGCCAGTGATCAAATGGCCTCCTGTAAGCTACAGCACGCTTCGGCATACACTCCAACCTCTTGCAAGGCATCCTCAGGATCCAGGGAACCGAAGCACCCTGTTAATACAATACCAGTGCCGTAGACCGTTGCTAAATACTTCTTTGGCCAAACGTAGTAAGCCTCAACGCAAGCATGGATTCATGTCCGAGCTCATGCAGAATCACGATACATCTTTAATAGAGCCTTGTCTTCTAGTGCCTGCTGTCCCCAGGCGCCGCGTGGCCGAGCAGTGTAAGCCTAGTTATCCGGACTGAACACGTTAAAAATATCCTGGGTGGGGAGCTACGCCCGTTTAGCTATTCGAACTCCCGCTTAATCTGAGCACGCTTTTGATCCGAAGCCCACAAGCCTTAGCAGGCCCACAGTAGTATTTCTTCGGTAGAAGCTCCATAAGATCCGAAAAGCAAACAACTACCATCCTTGCAGTTCGATGCGGTAGCTAGGGATGAGCCCTAGCTGCAGCAACAGGGCGTATGAATGCACCATCAAATAACAAGGAAACTCACCAACAGTTCCATCATTAAAGCGGCATTCTGGCCATCACTCTGCTTTGGGGCAAAGCGGCTCACGTCCCACCCCAGCATTTTAAAGCATAGGAGCAATGTCAGTCGGGGTCAAGGTAGGCGAATACGCTTATTTGTTAAGCAGTGCTTGAGAAATCATAATAGCCGCCACCTTGGTTCTGACTGCAGGCTTCCGTAGGTGACAAGAGGCGTCATGCAGCTCGTGTGTAGGACGCTATCGGCGAAAAGATTGAAAGGTGAAGTCTCATTTGAAAGCAGCACCAAGTTCTAGGAACATTAAAGGTAGGTGAATGGGACATATAAACAAAACGAACGGCACGTATGCACAGTTTCCTCTATATTGAGAAGCCTCTAGCTAGGAGAGTTTGCAGCATGCAAGCACGCTTACACTCGTTGCAAGCAGGAGGGCAAATCCATCCAGTTGAACATGTGAGCGCTTACATGCAAGCTTCATCGTTCCTGTCCTTCTTCTTTACCGTCCGTCCCCTTGAAAGTCAACAGGACTATCCGAACCATCACTTGAACGAGAAAACTCTCTATCATCCTGTATCCAGAGCTCCCATAGCGGATGCGATAACTGGCTACCTTTGTACGCCACAGTAAGAATGGCCCTCTTCAGCTCAACTACATCTTCAAGCGGCGGGCGCTTTCCTGTCTTGTATATTGCCAGTGCAGAACTCAGTCGATTGAGCAACTTATTTAACATTCCTGTTCTTTCCATCCTCGCCGCTTCAGGAACGGAATAATCCGTGCGGAACTTCTGTACAAACTGAGGCCACCAGCTGTCAGTATTCATCTTGTCCCCTAACAGCTCAATTATGCACACCAGGTGGTCAAACACCATGAATATAGACGACAACTTCAGAACAAGGTAATTGGCTGTGCATCTACTACATGGCTGTGTCAGTCTGCCTGCCGCATAGCTTGCCAATAGCTCGGCTTCCATCATGAGTGCGTCCACCTCATTAGCGGTCAGTGAAGCCTTAGAAAATAATGTACGCATAATCGTATACGACTGCATAGGGGTGGACCTCCCAAAACGGTGCACCAGTGCAAAGTCCGCACGGAAGCTTCTACGGACATCCCTTGGATTTACCAATGGCAGCCGCACAAACGGATGAAAGCGAATGTCCCCCGCCCCACAAGGCTCCCCGCCCCTACTACTGCTTGCCCGCACAGCTGTAGCAGACGCCGACCAATCCGAAGCATCCACAGTAGCACCAGCTGTACTTTCATGGTGTTCAATCTGCTCCCCCCCTTTCATTTGGGTAGCCTGTACCGCATTGTTCTCACCCATATCTGCACGTGCGACGCTGCCTGCACTCTCAGTATAAGTTGGCACAGGACCCACACTGGTGGAAGCTACCGACATAGTCCCCACTACTGGTTTTCTCAATACAGGATCCACTACCCCTTGGGAATAGGTTTGTGGAAAAGTGCTTGCTGAAGCGCCGTGGAGCCAGGCTTCAGGAGCCAGAGCGTCGTCACTCCTTTTTCCTCCTCCAACGGGCAAAGGGAGTGGCGGCCACGCACCTTCATCTCCTTGGACAGAAGCTGGCCAGTCTAGTTGAGGTGCTGATACATGCCATTGCAGCCATGGCTCGCCGCGCGGGTTTGAGATGTGCTGCTGCTGTTCCCCCTCACCTAGAGCTAGCCCCAGATGCGTGGCCACCCAAGCATCTGCATCGAAAGCACTGACCGCATTGTCCATTACCGCCATACTAGAGGCTCGCCGCACAGCTTCATCAGACGCTTGTCGATGTGGCATGAACGGTAAAGTCTCACTACGCCTAGGAACCTTAGGAGGAGGCAAATGAACTTCATCCTGCAGCCCTTGTGAATACGCGTGATGACCCCGCTTCCGTTCAAAATCCGCTGCGGCCTCATGCAGCATGGCAACCAACCTAGCCTTTGCCTCGCTTGCGCCCTCATCTTGCTCGTAGAGCACTTGAACCTGGCCGCGTTCCGCCTCCAAATCCAGGCACTGCTCTAGAATATCGGATGGTGCCGGGTCATCATCCGCATCCGAAAGACTGCGGCGTACTGCTCCTGCGGGATTCAATCTCCGTTGGATGGTCAGGCAAACAGCTACGAGGGCCAAAGCCGACGCAAGTGAAACAATGGATGCCACTGCTTTAACAAGAATTTTGCCTCGATGTGGCCCTCGTTGCACGAACTTGCGTTCACGCTTAACCATAGGGTCGCTCGCTTGTGGTGGGGAAGCAGTGGCAACGCTTTGAAATGGGCTCTTTGGCATGTGGAGTCCTAAAAGCGCTGGCGACTGTTGCGGATCCGCATCTGCTGAATGGTATCTTCCTGTCATTGTGGACGGGAGTCATTAGGCATTTCGAAGATCCAGGAGTCAGCGAGTTTCACACTGCAGTTGTGACTTGGGTAGTTCAATAAACATGTTGCGCTTGCACCCACGCGGCCTTCATTTTTTTGTTACACGCCAAGCAATAGTTTCCATAATCATTTCTGCTCCGCAGCGTGGACGGACGATCCCGTCAACCAGAGGCAGGGAACGATTATGCTATTGTACCTCAGTCTCCAGGTTCCTAGTTCAAATACGTATGACCAGTGAGTTCACTTTACGGAACAGGGAAAGCAGAAGATGAGTAACGCTTTCATGAAGACACTGGCTGTCCGAGTTGGTGGTATTCGGTGGACCTGCTGGGTGTAAGGCGCATTCATGCATTCCTCTCACCCCCACTGCACAAAAAATCGTTGCTGCATTCTTAATGTACAAGGAATCTGCTAATAAACCGTATTTTACATTCATCGAAGCAGACGTATGGCTTTAGATAATCCCTCGGCATTAATGCTCGCATCGACGTCTAACAGCCCACACACCGGGCGCAGCAACCGTGTAGAATCCAGGACAATCAGCTACATAGCAGCAGGAATGTTAGAGAATTTAATTTTTTGCCGTTCCATGTCTTCCGCTTCGTATCCGTTAGTTTGTGAGGTCAAGAAGCAGACCGGGGTTTTCGGGCGATGCAACATAGCTGGTCTGTGGTGGTACACTGCACGGATGTTAGTCCATTTGAGTACAGGAAGTACTGCTCCACTTCATAGGCCATTATGCAAGTATTACACTTAAGATTACCTGACACGTTAGCCGCCACGATTGAGTTGGGGCGTATATGGCTGAAAACTTCGTGACTGTCAAAGCCTTCCAAAGCAAATTGGCAACGCAATTCAGCCCAGTAGTATTGAACATGCACGCGGGCGAATATGTAAATAGTACGGGGATACGCTTAACGAAGTTGTAGGGACTGGGCACCCACACGAATTCGCCAATGCAAACACTTTTTCTTAAAGTTTTACGAGTGTCGTCGGCCCCGGCCAGAGCACTGTCGTGACCTGCAAATAGAAGGAAATATTTCGAATAAGAACTCCCCAAAATAGCTAACCTCTTCTCCCAGTCTCCAGGAGACATTGGCGCAACTCCACAAAAGGTTGCAGCTTGCGCGGAGTTGCAGCGCACCTTCTTGCTGTGCTGCAAGTCAACTCCATGAGGAGTAGCACCGCAGCCATCTGGTGATGCAATTATGAACAGCCTAGAAAGTATCTAAGCAGTTCCTTGGACCTACATAATCAGCCTGCTCGCATGTCTACCATCTCCAGCAAATACAAGTACTTGCGCAAAGTTCAGAGATGATGCTGCAATGGTCACCAATCCTTTTTTCTTTCTGTTGCCTGACGTATGCATCACACATATGGAAGCGTCACGGCATCTAAGGCGTGCCTATTGGGAGCTTCAACAATATACAATATCCAGGGCCAGACACCTTGTGCGACTGATGAAGCGAGAACAACTTAGTATGGACAGGTTTCCAAACCTAAACCGTGACGGTTAGTCTAGAACTTTAGTAGCCCCGTATTAGTAATTGGCCAGAGGCCCCACAAATACCATGGAACAACAACCCGCCACCCTTATTTCTCTGCGTAGTCGCTAAGGATGCAGCGTCACTACTGCTTCGTCATTAACAATATTCAGTAACAGCTGCGCCACCAGCTAAGCGGCCCTGTGGTTGTTGTTCGTTTGTGTGCAAAGCGGCTGGAGTCTGCTAGCACATAGCGGAGAAGCAAGCTCAGTCTGCGTCAAGGCAGACGAAAGTATCTATCTGTTCAGTACTGCTAGAGATACCAGAACCACTGATGCTTTGTGCCTGTCCGAAGGCAAAACTGAGTGACAGCAAAATATGCAGCGTGTGGATAAGCCGCCTTACGGCGAAACGAGAGCAAGCGGAAGCCCTATTGCTGCACGAGCCGATAGGAACGTTAAAAATAGTTGGCAATAGCCCATATAAGCAATCGCGATAGCCGGCATGCACAGTTTCGTTTATATAGGAAGACCTCTAGCTCAAAGAATTCACGGCATGCACACAAGCTTAAACCCGCTGCATGCACGAGGGCAAGCCTGTCATTGAACAGGCGACCACTTTGGTGTAAACCTCACGGTTCTTCGTCCCCTTTAACCGTCCCCTTGAAGGTAAAAAGGATTTCCCGAGCTATCACTATAACCACAGAACTCCCTATCATCCCGTATCCAGAGCTCCCACAGCGGATGCGCCAACTGGCTACCTTTGTACGCCTGGGCGAGTATGGCCCTCTTCAGCTCAACTACATCTTCAAGTGGCGGGCGCCTTCCTGTCTTGTATATTGCCAGTGCAGAAGTCAGTCGATTAACCAACTTGTTCAGCATTTCTGTCTTCTTCGTCCTCGCCGCTTCAGGAAAGCGATAATCTATGCGGAACTTCTGTACAAACTCAGGCCACCAGCTGTCAGTATTCATCTTGTCCCCCAACAGCTCAATTATGCATACCAGGTGGTCAAAAACCATAAACAGGGAAGACAATTTCGCAACAAGGTAGTTAGCTGTGCATCTGATCTGTTGCTTTCCCAGTCTGGCTGATGCATAGTTCACCAATTGCTCGGCTTCCATCACGAGTGCGTCCGCGTCTTTCGCCGTCAACCACTCTTTGGCAAATAAACTACGGATCCTCATGTATGACTTCATTGGAGTGCATACCCCAAAATAATACGACAGCGCAAAGTCCGCACGGAAGCTTCTACGGACATCCCTTGGATTTACCAATGGCAGCCGCACAAACGGATGAAAGCGAATGTTCCCCGCCCCACAAGGCTCCCCGCCCCTACTACTGCTTGCCCGCACAGCTGTAGCAGACGCCGACCAATCCGAAGCATCCACAGTAGCACCAGCTGTACTTTCATGGTGTTCAATCTGCTCCCCCCCTTTCATTTGGGTAGCCTGTACCGCATTGTTCTCACCCATATCTGCACGTGCGACGCTGCCTGCACTCTCAGTATAAGTTGGCACAGGACCCACACTGGTGGAAGCTACCGACATAGTCCCCACTACTGGTTTTCTCAATACAGGATCCACTACCCCTTGGGAATAGGTTTGTGGAAAAGTGCTTGCTGAAGCGCCGTGGAGCCAGGCTTCAGGAGCCAGAGCGTCGTCACTCCTTTTTCCTCCTCCAACGGGCAAAGGGAGTGGCGGCCACGTACCTTCATCTCCTTGGACAGAAGCTGGCCAGTCTAGTTGAGGTGCTGATACATGCCATTGCAGCCATGGCTCGCCGCGCAGGTTTGAGATGTGCTGCTGCTGTTCCCCCTCACCTAGAGCTAGCCCCAGATGCGTGGCCACCCAAGCATCTGCATCGAAAGCACTGACCGCATTGTCCATTACCGCCATACTAGAGGCTCGCCGCACAGCTTCATCAGACGCTTGTCGATGTGGCATGAACGGTAAAGTCTCACTACGCCTAGGAACCTTAGGAGGAGGCAAATGAACTTCATCCTGCAGCCCTTGTGAATACGCGTGATGATCCCGCTTCCGTTCAAAATCCGCTGCGGCCTCATGCAGCATGGCAACCAACCTAGCCTTTGCCTCGCTTGCGCCCTCATCTTGCTCGTAGAGCACTTGAACCTGGCCGCGTTCCGCCTCCAAATCCAGGCACTGCTCTAGAATATCAGATGGTGCCGGATCATCATCCGCATCCGAAAGACTGCGGCGTACTGCTCCTGCGGGATTCAATCTCCGTTGGATGGTCAGGCAAACAGCTAGGAGCGCCAAAGCCGACGCAAGTGAAACAATGGATGCCACTGCTTTAACAAGAATTTTGCCTCGATGTGGCCCTCGTTGCACGAACTTGCGTTCACGCTTAACCATAGGGTCGCTCGCTTGTGGTGGGGAAGCAGTGGCAACGCTTTGAAATGGACTCTTTGGCATGTGGAGTCCTAAAAGCGCTGGCGACTGTTGCGGATCCGCATCTGCTGAATGGTATCTTCCTGTCATTGTGGACGGGAGTCATTAGGCATTTCGAAGATCCAGGAGTCAGCGAGTTTCACACTGCAGTTGTGACTTGGGTAGTTCAATAAACAAGTTGCGCTTGCACCCACGCGGCCTTGATTTTTTTGTTATACGCCAAGGCATTGTTCCGATTATTCTGCGAGGCTCGTGGCAGCTCTGGACGATCCCACGATGAGAAATGTAGAATAATAACGCTATTGTGCCTCAATCTCCAGGCGCCTAGTACAAATAGTTATCGGCTGTAAATGCATACAGCGAAGCAGTGCGCGCAGAGGATATACGGCGTATTAGTGGAGTCACACTTGATCCGAGATAAGGTGATCAGAGGGCCTCCTGGTTGAACTCCACATTTATGCATTCGGGTAGTGCCATTGCACCAAAAGTCATTGCTTCAACCTTAATGTACAAGGAGTCTGCTAATTAGCTGTACTTTAGATGCATAAACGAAGAAATATCGCTCTGGAACGTCTCTCGGCGGCGGCTTCCGCATCGACATCTGGCGGACGGTCCACGCGGTCCACAGAGCCGGTGCATCGACCCTGCGGAAGGGAAGGCACGCAGCACCAGAGGATACAGAATGTTAAAGCAATGCTTTCTATGCTTTCTATGATACTCCCTATTGTTATTTTCCAACTGCAACAGTGTGGGATCACAAAGGTAGTCAGGGGTCCTTGCCCGACGCAAAGTGGCCATTCTGTGAATGTCCGCCTAGCGGTATTCCTTTGAAGTGCCATTGAGTGCACGACGTATCATGCCAGTGCGTTAGCCGTTGTGTAGCATAAAAACGGGTGAATTGCTACATTGTGAGAGGCACTGTAATGAAAGTGTAGAGCATGCATGCTCACACGAGCTCACAACTACATGCACATTTGCGGTTAATTTAACCGGTCAACAGACGGCCTTGTGCCAGCTGCGTCACACGAGGCCATAACCTGGGCCCAGCCTAAGTACACCCTACTCCTATTCTGTAACCGGAACTGTTATATACTAAGGGTTTCTAGATTTATTTGCCGTTTACACTAAACTGTGAACTTAGTTTTCCTGGGGGATCAACAGTGTAGTGCGGTGCACTACTGCAAGGGGTCCACTGTATGGCAATCCGGTACACCGAATTCCCACTGAGCTTGTGAAGTGCTATCCCAGTGCATTGGCCGCTAGGGAGGCGTTACACTTGGATTGTCTTTCTTGAACTTTGGCTTCCAAGGTTAAGTTGGGATATATTCAATGGAAATTCAATGGAGATTCGGAGAGCAGTGCGCGGCTCTACAGTGTTGAACCACAAGACTTCGAAGTTCAGGTTCTTCAACCCAGAGGCAAACACAACTAGGAAACGTTGGTATATAACAGTGACCGGTACGGAGTAAGCACAGGGTGTGCTGTGCCTGCGCCTAGGATAAGGGCTATTAGTGACGCCCAAGGTCTTCCGTTAACGGGGGACGAGAGAGACATTCATAGAGAATTAAGATCCTCAGAGAGAAGCTTTATGTATGTAAATGCACGATTCTGTGGTATGCTGCGTAGAGAAAGGGCCTTAGATGCTTTAGTTAGTTAGGAAACACATGCAGGAGCTGTTCGTGTAGTGCAGGCACTGCAATGTCGAACTATAGGGGAGCTTCCAAGTTCAGTTAATTCAGTGCAAAATCAAATATAACTAGTCACCCTTAGTATGTAACTGTGTCGGGTACGAAACAGGCCTGGGGTTTGCTGTGGCTGGGCGCAGGGAAAGGGCAACCAGTGACGCCCATGGCCATCCGCTAATTGAGGACGGGATGGAGACCTTTTCAGAGAGAATTAAGGTCGTTAAGAATGAGGTTTTGTGTCTTTTAATATATATATATATGTATATATATATGTACATTATGTTTAATTAATGCTAATTAAGCATTAATTTTGGTGCATTGGGTAGAGGCAGAGATTTATGGGTTTTAGTGTGTTTGGGATCACATGCAGGTGTTGCGCAGGGCACTACAAACCAAGGCATAGCAAACGTGGTGGATATCAAAAGCCTTCCACAGCATGTTAGCGTGCAGTGTAACCAGAGATCTCGACCTTACCTGAACCCCTCCAGCACCTTCTGAACACCGTACCCAAAGGGGCCTCGAGCTGGTAGGGATATGGGCCGCCCTGTCGTGGACTGCAAAGTATCTTGACAGAACTAGTATTGTAAGGCGTTTCCACATGGCCGTCAGTCCTTTTGCTACGTATACTAGCCTTGTACTCCGTCGCGTAGAAAGTCGTTTAAGACTTACTTGGCCCTCCATACCGAGTCTCTGAGCGCAGAGAGATACGAGTACCAGCATTGCACAGAGAGAGCACTATATCCTCCCCCTCCCTTATTCATCACATGCGCATGATAATAAAAAGGCCGCTAGGTGCTTTTGACGGCTCACGCAGTGCCACTTCACAGTCAAGTATATCAAACAACGGTCGCCCGGCTCACCCCCTAGACGCCCAAACAGTCAGGCACAGTGTTCTGCAATCGTATGTATCTGCGATGGCCCTGACTTTGTCTATACTGCGTTCTTCCTCGTCCATAGACACTCATGCGGCTGCCGCTAAACTCAACAACTCCCCACTGGCTAAGCACTAGAATGTCGAAAACGATTTCTTATGGTGACGCAACTGTGGTACCATGCGAAACGTTGACCCAGCCTGCTATACGGTTCACATTTGCTCTGCACCGAAGTTTTGCGCGAAACGCGCGGTCTTGTTTCGCCGGGTCTGGGAGGCGGGGGAAAGTGATGAAGCGGTTGCTAGGTCTTTTTTAAGGATGCACCCTTCAGCAGTGCAATATTTCCTCGCTTTCCCTGAATACCAGCTGCATAAGCCGCGGAAGATTCTCAAACGAGGACTCTCGCAGGAGTTTCTGATCCCAAAATGGGTCTGGACAGGCATCTTGATGAATTCATTAGTGGACTGCCAGCAGCTGGAGGGTGCAATAGCGTCTACGTTCTTCTGGAAAGATTCAGCAAATGCGTCCCTCATCCCCGGCTCGAGTTTCAGTTATAGTACGAGTGGCCCAATTATTCGAAAATCATGTCTCGAAGCTCCATGGGGTTCCCACAAACACCATTATTGACAGGGTCCCGAAGTTCGTTAACGCTTTCTGGCATGAATTGATGAAGCGGCTCAATATCTGCCATAGCATGGTCACCTCAAGCCACCTGGAAGCAGACAGTCTAATTAAGCGCACCAACCGCACATCCATGAGAATTCATCGAAGAAGCTTGAATCGTTTCCTTGTCCAGAATTGTGTGTAGAATACAACAGGGCACTCTTTGGCGCGTTGCTCTCCCGTACCCCTGGTCTAAACTGAAAAACGCCATTGCGTGACTCACCATTAGAACTGGCTATTAGAAGCCACGGCAAAAGAGGACAAGGGATGCACGAAAAATGCCACCCCATTACCTTTCTTACACCCTAGCTAAAAATCGTAGTTTGGGGGCATCGTTCTTTGAACATTCCAATGACGCCTCCAATGGCTCCTAGGATTCCCCATTAGCAGAACGAAATTCACCTTGCGAGAGGGTTTAGCTGCACAAGATCCACAGCACAAGAAGCACACAGCGGAGACCCTTGAACGTCTAATTATTACAACTGCACCCGGTACTCGTGCATGAAAAAATTTTGAGCAGCTACCAAATCGATCGCCGTTAGTTAGGTTACGGCGAGAGTCACTTACTAAGCAGAAAACACCCTAGTTGCCAGACAAAAGCATCATAGTTAATACACCCATAACCAGAGTTAACGGCTCCATTTAGGAAGCACAGCCTTACGCGCTCTGAAGTTCTAGACCTTCGAGTCTGCCTCTCACCTTGCGGCGGCTCCATTGTTACAGTGTAAGAAATTGTCGCCAGTTCTCTCTTAATTCGGCTCCCTTGGGCGCATATTTCGGCAATTTGACGAAAGTAATGGAGATGTCTATCAGACGATAGCTCATCAGCCCCAAACTTCTCGAAGAAGCACCTGAATGTCTACGAGTCCGACAAAAGAAAAAACACAGTGTTGACCAAGTGTTTTGGTCGTGTGCGTACTCTTCCGTCCAAGCTACATGCAACGAAGAGATGCATTCCATACTGTAGGATTTGCGGTAATATGGGAAAGGTTCTCCGCCATTCATCGACCAGTACTGTGCACGATCCACAGGCAACGGAATGTCAGAAACACCGAGGTATGAGCGTTTAACGCCTCAATGCATTTGTTCACCTCTGTACAGCAGCGTTTTCTTTTCCTTAACCCATCTTGCTTTCCCTCCCCTATATTTAAACAATCCTAATATGTCTAAATCGCTTCATGCTATTATGTAAGGGTTGTGCTCCTTTCTGGAGAATTAACGGCAGGCTTCACTAGGGCTCACTTCCGTGTCTACGTACATATCAATAACATTCACATGCTATGCTTCCTGCTTTGTATTAGTGGGTCTTTTCGTTTAACATTGATGGTTGGGCCAGTGGAAGCCTAGTGCGTGTGCAGTTAGTCCAGGGCCTGCCATGTGGTGGTGGGGTCGGCAATGTTAACTCCCCACCCTACTTTTAAACCTGAAAATGCGTAGGAAAAATAAAGCGTAGTCCAAATGTTCCGATGTCTGAGGCTGGTTAGGCAGGATCCAGTACACAGCGAAGTCACTCAGCGTTGGTGGTCCACCGTGCTTGCCGGCCGGGCTGGTGTAGTGGCAAGCGGGGTTCCCAACCCCGTCATGAAATGGATTCATTGCATTGATGCTTCTTGATCTCTTCTGTATCTGCATAACATATTTACCGCGAACTTGCAAAATCTTAGCTATAATATGCGACTCACACCCACGGCAAACACCTGTGGTAGTGCGTCCCACGTCTGTGCAGTTTGACCAGTGGGAGGCAGCTACGCTGGCAGTAAACATGTTGCCGAAGATCTTCCCCGAACAAAAACAGATTTTGGAGAAGGAAGAGTATGGTCCATCTGCCCAGCCAATAATATTTCCGAATGATACGCAGCTGAGCGAAGTGACCGGAGCACATCACAATGGGCTCCGAGGCACCGGTACACACAAAGCACAGCCCAGGCGCCCGAGCCGAAGACATTTGGGCGAGTTGGTGCTAGCGTCCGTTATTTCTCTGGTGATGACTTTGGCCCTCTTGGCGCTCTGTCACACCCCCTACAAGAGAGATAGCCTGGCAGGGATGACTCGGCGCGGCCTGTCCTGGAGGGAAGCTGAACTCTCTGTGATACTAGACGAGTGTCTGGAGTTGAGGGAGGAGTTAGGCATTTCACAAAGAATTTCGGCGTTTGATGAGAATCTAGAGGGGGATCCAGCGGCGAGGATAGCTCGGCTTGCCGCCATGCTGTCCGACTCAGCAGCAATGTTCCAACAAGCAGAAGGCTTTAAACACACAGCTCCCCCGAATAATGTTTCTGGTTCGTTATACAGCACTGCAGGGAGGACAGATCAGCCAGCAGAGGATATAGGTTGGTTAGCATCTTTGCTATCTGATCCAACTCCGAGGCTCGAAGAAAAGGCAAATATAAATTGGACTGAGCTCCACTGGGAACCTCGTCAGCAATCACAGATGGCTGTTAGGCCTTATAACGAGTTAGCATTTAGAGTGGAAGGTCCTGCTCCGATAGTGTCGACCTCCGCTGTAGAGCCACTTGCACACCCCATGCAACGGATTGCGGAGAGAAGTATTTTGCAACCTTACTCAAAGGAGATGCTCCCCTGCATTTCCGATAATACTAGGGACCTTCAGAACGGTGGTGACCAATATCATTCAAGCGGGTGCCAGCAGCATTCCTCTACAGCGTTGCACTATGCCCGCCTACCCACTACGGCTCTCTGCAACCTCAATGCTGAAGGCCGGTTGAAGGAAGTCGAATCCTCATCTGAAGGAAAGTGCAACAGTCAGGAAAAACAGCATATACAGATTCGACATGGTGCTGGGGCCGGAGAAGTTACGCCCTCTGCAGCTGCGCCACAAGTTCAGCTGGCAGAATGGGGCTTACTGAGGAACCCAGAGGACCACCCTTTTTTTCACCTCCCAAAACCACCGCAAGACGCCGCTACGAGACCTTTTACAGCCGAGTTTGCGTTCTCAGGGAAACTTCTTCAGAATAGCCCGATGCCCATGTACCTTACAATGCGAGAGCTGTTCTCAAAGCAGTCATTAAGTGAAAAGGAAGTGGATCGCATATTGCGTAGCTGCGAACTTCTTGTCAACTATGCAATTCACCGGCTTACGCCTGCACTGCCTAGAAGAACGCCTTTCCTCGTATGTAGGAGGTTGGCGAGTCTGTTCATGCTGTTTGACTACGTGGTATGCACAGCCCAGCTCGTTGGCGCAAAAATGGAGACTGAACGATGGTGGCCTCGCTTCGTGAGCTTTTTTCGAATGGATAGCAGTTTACTCTCACCAACTCGTTCAAGCAGGCTAGGGTCGGAATTGTTGGTGGACTTGGCGTATCGTTTGATTGCGGCACTCGAAATCTATAGGAAGGGAGCGCGCCCCCCTCCTATGGAAGTTATCCAGTTAAAACGTTTGATTTTCTCTCATTTGAGGTCATATAGCCAGTTTGAACACCCTTCATGGAATTATTGGGTCCTTGACGACCAAGAATTTATGGAAGGATGTGATGGACTTCCTCGTGGTATTGATTTGGAGCAAGAGAACAGAAAACTGCAGGCATTCTCGCGAATGGCTCGCTTCGTGCAGCCTCAGTCGTAGTCATGGATAGTGCTTCTCCCCGGCCCGCTAGCCAGAGCGGTCTGGAAGGCTGTTACGCGCTTGGCAGGGCCTGGAAGCTGACCAGACGTATGCTTTTGGTTCGGTCTTTCCGTTTGTGCTGATATTGGCGATGCCCATTTCAGCAACCAGATTAACTTGTTTCCATCCGCCGGCGAAGCATGCCCCCGAGCACTGGCACGTATTGCAGGAATAGAAAACAGTGCATGAACTCTGGATGAACCATGAACGGATGCAGACACACCACACACAAGAAATGGCTGGAGAACGGTTTATACAACAGCTATCTGTTTGGGGCCGCTCCGTTAAATTGGTCTCTGTAGGTAGGATCAGCGTACGCCTATAGAGATAGCTAGCAAATGAAGCATGTGCAAGCCATTCTAGTACACTGCAGCGAGCCACTCTTTCCACAGGGACCTCCGTCATCGCACCTCACAAGCTCCTCCCATATTAGAGATCTGTTAAGAGCCTTTTGCGTACATGCAGTGTTGCGGAAGGAACTGAACCCATTCTATTCGCCGTGCAGGCGATGAAGCCGTGGACGTTTGGCATTCCCTTGGCTTGGTGCCACCTTAACAAATCCGACGCCCCATCTCCTAGGCATGCATCTATATAATATGTTTAGAGGCATTGCTTATGATGCGCCGCCGCATTGAAACGTTGGTGACAAATATTGCAGGGGCACAAGGAGAAGAAAATATCGCAAATTATGTCTCAGGGATCGCTGGGACGCCCCGCCACGCCTAATCGTCGAATAAAGAGTAACGGGCTGTGCTTTTGCACAGTCACCGATGCGACATGAGCGTCAATTATGACTACGGTCAAAACTGCCTTCCTTTGTTGCCTCCACCGGAATGCATTACTTTTGCAAATTCTTTTTGCGCAGATCATAGCAAGTTGCTGCATAAGCGTTGGGAGTTTACGCTGCCCTCTGATTAGAGAAGCAAGCCTCGATGAATGCAAATGCCAATTTGAAGCGGCAACTACTGTGATACTTCAGCATGTGGCTCCACCATCGCACGCCTCGTTTCACGCACTTTCTGCCACACTTACTACATACGAGTGGAATGTATCCCCATTGTTGTATGAGGCAGATGAAGTAACCTCCTGTACTACACAATGCCTACGACTTCATCCAGCAGACGCTTTCGCGGGGCGTGTCGAATACTTCATCAACTTCTGCGTAGCAGAGACTGCACCAGTTCCATGGTGTAGACACAAATCCAACATCTACCGTAATTTTGGATATTTCGATGCGGGGAGGAGTGTCTAAAGAAGACACCCACATAGAGTAGTCTCTGCATAGAGAACGTGGCTCTAAGCATATGCGATAGACTGGGTGAGCTGCGTTGAGATGGGGCTGGAGGTATAATTGCGCAACAGACGGAAGTGAGAAAGAATTCGCTGGCATCTCAGAGACCACGGCCACCAGGCGAAGGGATAAAGCAACGAACATTGGGGACAGAATTGACGTGAGCAATTGTCCAGCTACATTTCCTCACGTTCAGGCGAATGCATTCAAAACTTAGCAAGGGGCAGTTTAGCGAAGGGGGAGCGCAGAGTAAAGCGGGGCCACGCGATCGTCTGAAGGCGAGGAACTACGCTGGTAGGCGTGAAAGGGCTACATGGAGGTAAATCTGGAGCACCAGCAAGAAAAAGCACAGACTCACAAGCTAAGCGTCAAAGTTCTTAAAGCCTAAATTCTGCTGGCGAAGAGAGGAAGAAGCACGAAAGAAGCACGGAAGCCTGCCAAAAAGTACACTGCAGGCCTACGTGTGCCGCACCAACCTCGGAGGCCTTAAGTGGCCTCCAAGGCTGGCGTGGCCACCACCTGTGACAAATAGTCTATCCAGTCACACTACCTACAACAGAAGACACTGGTGGCTTCGTGGGAGAGCTAGAGTATTAGCTAATCGGGCATTTGTGAATCGAGGCTCTCCTGTCGTATGCAACTGTACCTTTAGATTGGCAAAAAGATGGGGCGGTTCCAAATAATCCCTTCATTGGAAGGGTCAGCCATAAGCGGATGTATGAACCCTACTTTTGCACGTTAACAATTGAATGCCAAATAAATGTTTTATGATTGGGAAATCCGTCAAGGTTTGTTGCATCAAAAAGACGCTCGGGTGAGGTTGAATGTGAGTGTGCCCGGAGACACTAGTACCAACAAGATTTACTGGAACTAACGACACAACGTCTCCTCTCCCTCCAACCCCTGCTCTACTGTGGTCAGACCAGCTGAAAATAGAAGGGAAAGCCTGCTACTTTGGGGGGTCGTTTGTCTACTTGTCGAATCTGCTGCAGCTCACAACATTCCTACAATACTGGTCAGTGCTTCCGCCATATCGGACGAAGAGGCGTCTCCTCCCTTTTCCAACCGCACAATCCTCTACTGCTCGGCTCAGGACACCTAGACAGAGGAGAGCGGGCCATTTGCTTGTTCAAAAAGAATATGCAGTTCATGATGGTCATGTCATATGCAGGCTAGTCTGGCTACTGAGGACAAGCAAGCCACTGACGCTTGCATACAGTACTGCTGCATGAAACCAAATGGAGCTTGGGTAACCGTAAATGTGAGGCTTTCTTGCAGCAGTAGTTCCAGGGGGCTGCGCTATAACTCATAGCAGGCAGCCTTATCTCCTTTCCAGCCCCAGGACACTGTGCCGCTGTGCTCAGGAAGAATGGATAGTGGACGGGAGGTCAGCTGCCCTTCGTGAGCGCTTACCTCAAGTGTTTTGCCCCTACTGCAATTCACGATGGTCCTTCGCTACGATCGAGGCCCGCCTTTACACTGAATACTCAGGATTCTACGTGCTTTACGCGAGGTGTAAAGAGTTCTCTGTGTATACCTCAGCAATAAGAACGCAAGGGTTTTTATGGCAGTCCTGAGACGGGACTCAGATTGGCGCGTTCGCCGTATGTTGTAATTCGCTTTGTGCGCGCAGTCACATATTTGTAGTAGGAAACAGTTTCGCATGTAACCCGAGGCCAAATAGTGCAAAATCCGGGCCAAACTTTCCCAAATTTGTATCAAGCAATCACTCTGGAAAGAAAAGGAAAATTGCGCAAATAAACCTAGCGAGTGTAGGCCCAAAATCGCAAGAACTGCATGCAGCGGCGTGAGCAACTGCAGCAGCTGCAGCTGCAGCTACATGCTTGCAGTAGTAGCCGGGCGCACGCTGCTGCAGCCTTCTGCTGTTCCCCAATGCATTCCCTCCCCAGAAAACTCCAAGAAAGGTCTTTGGGGAACATTGACGTTTCCCAGGCTCTAGTAGAGGCGGTTGTCTGTTCTCTAGCGATGAAGTCGATTGTTGTCGCTGCAGCTGTTGCTGTGGAGCTGGCATCCTGGTGGTGCAGCTGCTGAATTTGACCGCAATTTGGTAACCTTCTCATTTTCTTACGGGCTTTTAGGCCTGGAGGTGTGTCACACCTGGTCGGGTCCCCGACGGTGCAACTCTCCAGATGGCGAACAGAGCACTAATGGTGGCGGCCGCCGCAAGATAAACCGCTGTCCAACCAGGGGACTGCCTATCTAGATGCCCCTTGTCCCTGACATCTCCACTGAGTCAAGTGCGTAGTTGTTCATGTTTTATAGGGCCTTGTCCTATAGCAAGCACGGGAACACCGCGGCACCGCCGGCGGTAACTCCGGGAGCAGCAAGGGGTGCTCCGTCGGAGACGCTTTGCTCTCCCTTGGGATGAGCTGCCTCCACACAAACAGGCAGTTCTGCAGTTTTTTGTGCTGAGCAGGGCTGGCCACGGGTCCCAGTACTAGTCTAGCATCAGGGGGAATGCTTCTACCAGGGACCCAGCCACACCTTAGCTACAGCGGTACGCATTGCAGCGCGGAGGGGTGCTCCTGATGAAAGATGCCATGCAGCAGCACGGACGACGGAGCGTGGGGCGGCTGTTTCGCGAGCAGTTCACTTGCGACGGATCCAGGGGCATGTACGGCAGTGGGTTCACGGCACACAAACAACAGACGTAGACCTCAGCAAGGGGAACCGTGGCAGGCTGGCAGACCGGAAGCGGCTGCTTGCAGGATTAGCTGCAGCAGCTCGTCAGATCTAACCATTGACAACGGTTGTAACGATTCTGCCGCTGTCGAGGAATCGGCGATTAACGGACCTCACGGCCGGAGCGTTGTCGGTGCTTCTTGCCCTTCCGGTACCTCTGTCGTTCCCGTTGCCCAGATTCCTCCCTTTATACCGATGCAGCTTGCAGCATCAGCCGCTGCAAGAGCTGCAGCGCAGGATAAGAATAGTGATGGCAACGGGAGTGACGGTGACAGCGACATTGACTTCTTTACCCCTCTGTCGTCCCCGCTGAGAGAACTGCCAACACCGTCCATGCCTGCTGCTGCCTTCACGCAAGGTAGTGCTGCAGCTCAGCAACAGCAGCAGCAGCTAAGGCAACGGCAGCAGCAACAGCAGCTTCCAGAGCAACAGCTCACGCAACAACGGGCTTCTTTGGAAATACCTGGCATTGTTAGCAGTATGCAGCAGCAGAACGCAAGCACAAGCAGCCTACCCCCTGCAAAGGAATGCGGGCTGCTCTTGGGACGATTTCCACTAAGGCGGCGTTACATGTCAGCCGATTGTGGAAGCTCCCTGCTTCGGCAAGAACTGCAGCAAGAGAAGCAGCTGCATCCGTCTCCGCAGGGTGAAACGGTGGCTTCCGGTGCAGGGCTGCATTTCCTAGTGAAAACTACTGTGAATGCCGCCTCAGGAAGAGACAGGGTACCGCTGGTCCACCGAATTTCCAGGGCTCTTGTGCAGACCCGGCGCTGCCAGGGTAGGCCTCTGCAGTACCAGCAGCAGAAGCATCAGTTTCAGTGGGTACAGCACCCCCGGCAGCCGCTGTTGCAGCAACAAGGGCAGCAGCAGCATGACCAACAGCAGCACAGACTGCAGCGAGAAGCGTCGGATGAAGATATAAGGATGCCCCTCGTCCCTCCACCCGCTTCATCTTCTCCCCTTTTATCGAGCAGCCGTGTGGCTCCGCCTACTGTAACCTTCGTTTCGCTCCAAACTGAGGAATGCGCTCCCAAGGCAGCAGCTGCTGAGTTTACCGCTTGTGCTGATTCAAGGGAAGCAGCAGGGGTGGCAGTTCCTGGGCCCCCCTTCTCTTCGAACTCCACTGTACTAGCTGAGGGGGAAAAGCAGCAGGCGCCCGCACCGTTGAGCCTCTTGTCCGCAGTCAGGCTGCAGCAGGAGCAGCCTGAGGGCAAACAGCAGCAGCAGCAACCTTCCCGGGAGCAACAGCAAGAGCAGCAGCAGCACCCTTCCCGGGAGCAACAGCAACAGCAGCAGCAGCAACCTTCCCGGGAGCAGCAGCAACAGCAGCAGCAGCAGCTGAAAGAGAACAACGAGGAAGTGCTGCAATGCAGTAAACGCCGTCGGTTTTCGGTGGAACGTAGTGATTCAACGTGCGTCTTCCCCTCTGGGCTGGTTGCAGCTGCCATTCCAGTAAACGCTTGTATTCATACCACCAGCAGCAGTGACGAAGGCGAGGTACAGCGACAGCAAAGCCAGCAGCACATGGAAGGTGCTGCTCGAGTGGAAGATCTAGACTTCAGCAGTCACAGGAAGAGAAAAAGAGGGGGAGAATGCAGCGCAAGGCTGCTGCTGATGCTGCAGCCGAACGCAGCAGCAGCAGATGCAGCTTTGCTTGACGTGTTAGGCACAGCACTTACAGCAGAAGAGACACGCGAGTTGCGCATGCAGCAGCAGAAAGAGGCAGAAGCAGCAGCTGCAGCAGCTGCTGCGGCAGAAGCAGCAGCTCGGGAAAGAACGGCTGCCGCCGCTGCAGCAGAAGCAGCAGCCGCCCGAGCAAAGGCAGCATTAGAAGCTGAAGAGGTGGCAGCACGTGCCAAGGCTCAAGCAGAAGCGTCACAGGCTGCCATAGCGGCTGCGGCTGCTACGTCCTCTAGAACAACCACACATGAGCCCCAAAATACGCTGTTGCATACCGGGGTTGCATCACCAGCTGCAGCCCATACTGCGGCGGGCAGTACTCCCCTGTTTGGAACAGCGAGACAGCCTGAAGCCGAGCATGAACTGGCGCAGCACCTGCTCCCTCAGCAGCAGCAACGGCAGCCGCAGCAGCAGCAACGGCAGCCGCAGCAGCCGCAGCAGCCGCAGCAGCGACAGGAGCAGCATTTACAACCTCAGTCGCAGCAGGCGCAACTACAGCGGGAGCAAGCAAACGGACAGAAATTGCAGAGCACCGTAGGCAATACTTCCGGGCTTGGGGACCTGGGTGCTGTGCAGGGCCGGCCCAAGTTGCGCATTCGCAGAGCAAATGGGGCCCCTGGAGCTGCCCCGTCATCGACAGCGTCGACAGCTGCAGGTGCCGGCATCTCGGCATCTCCACAGCAGACGGTAGGTTTCCAGCATCAACAACAGCAGCAGCCGCCGTTTGCCCCCCACAACTCTGCACTGGGGCAGCAAGTGCCTCTGCAACAGCAAATGGACGTACAGGGGTCAGTGTTCCAGCTTTCGCAGGTCCAGCCACATCAGCAGTATGCTCAGCAGCCACAGCTACCGCAGCAAGTGCAGCAGCAGCAGCTAGCAGCTGACGGTCTAGGTCTTGGATTGGCAGAATTCGGCCCCACGAAGGTCCCCAGTGGCACCGATGCAGGTGAGGCGCGTTGCAATGCGTTATACGAAATTGCGGTGGAATTCTTCCACGTAAGCTGGACGTATTTACTTAAAGCCTCGTGGATTGCGAAACGCTGTTTTTTTCACATTCCTGTGTATGTGTGGCGCAGGCAGCAATCCCTTCGCCTTTGTAGCTGGTCGAGGCCGAGGTCGGGGAGGCCGGAGGGGCAACATGCGGCGCCGTTAACGGGATGAACAGCGCGAAATGAAGTTGTGTTAGATTCTGCATAATTTTGTGCTGTAAGCGGAGCAGTGCAGTATCTCCTAGTCGGTGTTGGGTTCCAACCGTGAGGCGTGCATGCTGGAACAAGCAGCACTTTCCGTCTTCCCCTCGTCGCCTGTGCGGTTCAGATGTGAAGCACTGTCAAACCTGGGGGCAGTCGTGTGCCCATTGGGGCTGCATAGAACTCGGGGTTGCATCTGTCTCGGCCCGCTTGCTGTTTCAATTGGTACTGAGTTATTCTTGTGAAGCCCAGCCTCCGCTTGCTAGCGAGGCCGGCGGCGAGACACACGGGGCATATTCTTAGCAAGCACCATTCTACTTAGTGCGTACGGAAGTATAATGTTTAGGACAGTTTAGTCTCCTGTCCTAGAGGCTGAGATAGCTACATCCTGCACCACGAAATGTGGCAGCTACCGGTAGGGGTACACAAATACAGTTCTATGGCAACCCGTAGGGCAGGGGCTTTGCTGCACACGGTAGTTATAGCTGCTATAGGAAGTTGTATGCCCGTTTGCTATTGCTAGCAGCTCATGTGTGGCACCCATCAGCATGGGAGACGGAGCGTGGAGCACTGTCTACTTTACAGGGTAGATGGAGCTTTGGGGGGCGGGAATGAACTGAAATTTGGTGGCCCCTGACAGCTCTACTGCTTGGCGGCCAGAGTACGACGCACTCCAGTTGCTGTGCGTGTCTCTGAGCCCACAACGCACTGAGACAATGGTTCGTGATTGTGTAGCTTTGTTCAGCATCGTCTCTTGTATATGTAGTGCCAAACATTCCAGTAATCAGGGCAGCGAATGCGTCAGGTGGGCGACTGTGGGCGCTAGCGCTGCTGCCCGTTTCCCACTGCAACTCTACGAGCATTAAATGACACTTCCTTATCTGAAACTGAAATACCTCATTTTTGGAGCGAGTTTTTAGGAAGCAGCCTTTTCGCAAGCCACGGCCTCTCCCAACTCCCGCCACTGCACGAGTGAACGGTGGAGGATAAGGCGGCAAGAACAAAATAGCTGGTACCGAAGGAATGCAGCATAATAATGCAAATTAGTCGATGATTCGTTACTCACGAAACAGAAACGTATGTAGTATACAGAGTTTTGCGGCTCCGTAGCATCTCATTTTCCAGACCCAGTAGAAACGGGGAGGTTATGGCTGCGGTCTCGTGCCCATTACAGGTCTGCAGAAGCTCTTATTGTCCTTTTCTTGACTTGAGAGACGGTCTCGTTGCTGTTTAATTGAATTAAACAATTTTAATTTTGCTGCATTTTGTGGAAGAACTCAAGCATACCACTGGTCAAAGTCACCGGGTACACAGCACGCGGGGGCGGGGGGGGGTGGAGGGGGGTGAGTGTGCAAGCTGAAGCATGATTTTTTTGTAGAGTTTGCTTTGCATGATATTATGCCAGTGCGCTCTGAAGTTGCGAAAGAGGAATAGAAGGGGAACAGATTAATGCGGAGAAAAACGGGAGCTTGCTGAGCCCCAAGGGATCATCTGCATCAGTTCCCGTTCGGCTTTTATGTGGCTGTTGCTTAACTTTAGTTTCCTGCTTTAGATTCAGAGAATTAAGTGCCACATGCTTCTGCTTATGCAGTTCTCGAAGACCTGTAAGCGCTGACAGCTGCCAACTTGCCGCGACTGCGAGTGACCGCTGCCTCTTCTTTCCAAATCTCGAAGATGTCTGGGAGGAACCAAGCTTCCCATAGCGGTAGTTTCTACGAAGATGCCGAATCTGACTCTCTCCGCAGAATGTCGGACTTCTCCATGTGGGTTTTTGTTCTTTGGCTTTGCCAGGAACCCATCACGTTCTGTTCGTGTACTTCATCCTCCTTGGAACAGTAGGGCTCTACGGTGCGTTGCTGCAGGAGTGACTGGATGAGGAAGCTGGGGGAAGCGGAGGTGTTTGAATCAGATTTACAGCACTTAATCCTCAACTACCTCACTATCAACGGCCTCGCCGGACCAGCAGAAGAATTCATAAAGGAGGCACGGATAGACCGTAAGCTGGGGCCTTGCTACGCAGATGAGCAGGTGCTTGTTCCTGTTGGACGGCTCTGAGCATATTAAAAATGCTGCGGCTTGTGGCCGTCGGCTGCGCTTGCAGTGTTGCCACTGCTAGCGCACCCGACGTCCATTGTATTGTATCAGCGGCACGAACCAAAGCACCTTTGGCGGCATTATATCCGAAGTGCCGAACCCTTCAAATGCTTCCTTGTGAATAGTGCCCCATAAGACTATAGTGTTAAAATGGCAATTTTTCACCAGCAGTGTTTTGTGTGCTCCATGCTCTCTATGCGCAATAGTAGTTGCTTCAAACTACGCAAGGAAATACTTTTTGAAAGTACGTGGCTACACTTGCTAACAGTGGCTCCTTTTGAACAAGAAATCTGTGCTTGTGCGTCTCTTGATCTTCAGTAAGCCATGATGAAGGGCATCAGCGTCGACTGTGTTAGTTGCCGATTCCGTTGCTTCTGTTGGTGCGTTGGGTGTTGCTGCAGCTCAGATGCCGCTGCATTGCATTGACTGCAGAGCGAAGATCCGTGAGGCAATACTGAATGGGCAGACGGAGGAAGCCATCCGCCAGATAGGCTTAATCGACCCAAATGTCCGTCAACTACGGTAGAGCTTGCCCCTTTCGTCTTCGTCTATTTCACAGAGTCGGATGAGCGAGTGTCGCACCACGGTGCACGATAGCAACCATTTTGTGTGTTGCTGGGTGCCTTTGCAGCTGCTGAATGCGGATGCAGAGGTGACTTTTCTTCTGCATAAGCAGCAGCTTCTGCGACTCATAGAGGCGGTGAGGCTTGTGCCTTTATTCATGATGGCATGTACGAACTCGCAGTGCTCTTCTTGTTGATATTGCATGGGGAGCGATTTCATTGGGTGTTCATTGCTTTCCTTGGTTATGCAGGGTGATCCCGAAGACGCGATCGACTTTGCGCAGCAACACCTTGCACCTTGCGTCAAGGAGTGTGTACGTTTTAGCACGCAAGAGCTGCGGCAGGAGGAACAGGAGCATCAGCAGCAGGTTTGCACAGGACTAATTCACAGCATTTCGTTGTTTCTATTTGTAAAACGGCTTGTTGATTTGCGCAGCCTCACTTGTTGCCACAGTTGGAAGAAGTTATGGCTCTCTTGGCCTTCAATGACCTAAGCGTAAGGGCAACAACGTAATGTAAAGGGCTTGCATCAGGCGGCTGTGCGCTTATGCTAAGTCTGCATCAGCACCATGCGGTTATGCAATCAGAATAGCAACAAATCACCAATAATTCGCTAGCAGTAGTGAAACGGATATGAAAAGAAGTGCTTCCTCGCGTGTGGTGTCGGTGGTGTCTTTGCAGTGTCCAGAAGCCCAGCGCCTCATAGGAGGGATGGAACAACGGGAGGAGACTGCGAGACGTATCGATGAGGCAATCCTTGATCTATACAGGATCGAACAAGGTAAGCGTGAAGGCCTGCACATACGGTACGAACTTTCTTAAGCTCTGAACGACCAGCAGGACTGGCTGGGCTGGTGGCTGGCTCGCCAAGGTGTTTGAGCGTAGCTCTCAGAGGAAGATTGTCCCAACTGCATAATGCGATAAGCGGTGGCTATGGGCATTTCATGTTAAAATGCTGGCGCAGAATCGGCGTTGGAGCTCTTAGTAAAAAATGTCCTTTTTAGTCAGGGATGCCTTCAGAACACTGTAAGGAGCTGTATTCGTCCTTGCCTCTTCACACGCCTTCCTATTTTGACCCATGCCGGTTGGCGGTTGTTCTGCAACACGTGCAGTATTCAGCTGTTTTTCCCCCATTGCTTTAATGTGGCAGTAGTTGCTGTAAGCATTAGCAGCATCATACAGCAACAGCGGTGTGCGGTAGTACACAGGTGATGCTACGTCCGTGTGGGCTGACAGCCTCTTTGCTTAGTGGCGTGAGTTGCACAGCAGTTCACTGATTTGCGATATGTGGGGCCAAAATGGGTTCAGCAGACTCGGTTGGGCCTGTATGCAGCAACGGTCGTTATGCCCAGTTGTTGTTGACATACGGAAAGGCACTCTGGGGAGGACTGTCGTGCCTGCTTCCAGTCGAGGGCCTCGAGGGGAGGAAGGGACCGACGCAGGGGGCCTTCACTCTGGCGGAGAATCAGGGGCGTTACAGGCTGATGCTGGAGACCCCCAACCACACCAAGAAATGCAGCAGGAAGCCAGGCCCACCCATCGGCATAGCCAGGTGACAACTAGCAGCCAAGTATCCGTAAATGCTCCTCGTAGGAATCCAGAAAGAGATCAGTCAAGAGATTTCGGCAGAAGGCGGCGGACGGGTGGCGTTCCCCCTTGAAACAGCATTGAGGGCTTTTGTACCCCACAGATAAAGCTTCCACACAAGTTGTCCCCAGTAGCTCCGCAAATGGCAGGCGCATTGGGATCACCTTGCCTTAATATTAGAGCACCTTCGTGTTTGCATTTGCCAGTATGGCAACCCGTCGTCATATCTCGTCCTATTTTTCTCATTACTCCTAACACCAGTATTAGGAGTAGTGAGGCAACTGGGATGAGGAATTAGGACGGGTTACCTTTTGCGCCTCTTACTGGGGTTGCCTTTGGCGCTTAGTTTCGTTGAAATGGTGACACTTCGTCAGATACATTTAATTATTTCCAAAAATTTGGGCAGAAACAGCGGAGTTTATGCAGAACTCTTAGCGTGTGCTGCCAAGGAGTCGTTGTGCCGGCGGTATAAGGGTAGGGGGAGTGAGTGATGGTTGGTTAATTGTGACAGTGGGAGTTATAGTGTCGCGGGCTAGGGGTTTCGCTTTTTGTTAATTTGCCTTTGGTTCATGACCCAGTAGCATTGCTGGGATTTGATTTGCAGACCAAGTCAGCCGAACCGTCGGCGGAAACCACAAGGGCCTAAGGGGGGTGGGGAGAGCGGGGCGGTAAGGGGATTGGCACTACAAAACCGTCGTAATGACTGACATTAGCATTCTAAATTCGTATGATTTGCATTTAGACCTGGATAGAAGAAAACCCCGGGACCTTAGTGAAGGGTACTAGAGAAGTGGCCCTCTGGTTTCGGCTAGCACCGGCTCCAGGCAGTGGAGGAGCGGTGGGCTGTGGTGGATGTTGGCCAGCAGCATCTCGTTTCAGACCCCATGCGCGTGAATTTTAAAAGTTTCAACTATATCAATTCAATAACAGCAGGTGACAGCCTTTTTGACTGATTTGTCTCTCAATGGGTTTCAAGCGGAAGGGTCACCTCAAGTAGCACGCTCGTACTGAACTGTAGCTTCCTACCAGATTTTTCTTGACTTACTTTTGAAATATGGAGAGCGCCGTGACTCAAGTTGGGTGGGAAGATTCATCCTACATTTGGGAGGTCCGAGATTTTCTCGACCTCCGTGAAATGGCCAAGGAAGACCGTCGGTCTCACTCCCAGCCAGGCTTTGTCCCGCGCCACTGCAGCAACGACTGAACAATAACTAAGACCACCCCCAGAGAGACTTCCCTGTATTACTGCAGCCTCAAGAAGCTTGCCAATACGTGTAACTCAGCGCGGAAGGAAACACGGTGCGGAGTGTGATGCTTGATCCCTTCTGCAGACTGTGCTTGGTGTTGTTCTCAGCATTATGTTCGGCAAGCCGGTTGGAGAGTCCTGTTTTCAAGTGCTTTTCTCTCTGGCTCTTCCCTAATGGCCAGGAACAGCACGACTCCGTTGGTTTGATAGACCTCGCCATCATGTTTAAGGGCAAGAGGGGCTCTGTTAGAGCCAAATGGACTGCCTGCTTCCTCGATGAAAGGGGAGAAACGAGTCTGCAGCTGCCCTGTGGCTACCACCTTGCACTAATTTATAGTGGTCAAAAGGATCTTCTGCCAACAGTGAATTTGTACTATGTAAATTGCCTGCTATGCCAAGTCACTAATGAGTGGCATACTGCAAGCTAACAGACACAACAGATACAGTTTTGTAGTAGCTAAGCGGTATCGCGTGGCTATGTGCTATTGATTTAAATGGCACAGGATCCTCCCAATGGCCGCATGATGTTTGGTGTTAACATAAGCTTAAATTCCCTTGAACAAGCTTTCCCTCTTTTTCATTTGGCCTTCTGTGTGCTGCAGTCCCTCGCACCCGCCTGTCAGATCCTCTGAAGAAATACTCTCCTGCAGGCGACGGCCGCCGATTCTCATATGCACCTTCGCCAGAGACTCTAGAGTCTTGGCTTTCCAACGGGGCGCTCCGAATCCACTGCCAAGCGTTTATCGCTCTTGATTGCAAGTCCACGCCAGTGCAACGACTCCGTAGGCCGAATGGCTGCCACAGGCCACAGCTTTTGCCTCCAGGCATAATACCTATTGCTGACTCGGTGTAGAAACTCCACTCGCTTTTGCAATCAGTGT
Source organism: Eimeria praecox (assembly GCA_963920595.1). Taxonomy (NCBI): domain Eukaryota; phylum Apicomplexa; class Conoidasida; order Eucoccidiorida; family Eimeriidae; genus Eimeria; species Eimeria praecox. The sequence continues at coordinate 2,642,002 of OY986952.1, forward strand.
ATCACATCAGCGCAAAAGCGTGGGTCGTCGGAGAGGCGTATTTTGCATCTGCTGCTCGCTTGCACATAAATATAGCAAATTGGACGCAGCCGAAGTGTGCGGGCTGTTGAACTGTCCATTTTACAACCCTACTGCGTGTTATGCGAGTCGTTCTTCCCCCCTGCCTTCTTCTGCATGTGATGCAGCGGCAGCACCCCGAGTTTCACCGCACAGGCTCAAGACAGATGTAGTTCAGTACGCGCTTCAGCCGGAGTCGCATGATGTCCGAGTCTGGTGCTGCAATTCAGTGACAAGCTGCTGCCGCTTCCTTCTGGCGGCTCGGTCTACAGTGGGTTATTGCGACATCACGTCAAATCATTGATGCCCTGTTCACACACAGTGTCAACTGGCGTCATCGCAGCGAGCTAAGAATTAGTGGAACGCAAGGCTACCTGACTGAAATTACTACACAGCTCCCAGTGAAGCCGCACCTGCAGCAGCTGTCGTGAAAACCGTATACGCTCTCAATGGCAAGGACAGTTTGCCTGTGGCGACAACTGCAGGTACTGCGCAAAATGCTGAACGGGCCTTTCCGAGAAGCAGACGCTGCAGATATACACTTAACGGACATTTCTCCATATGCAGCGCATCAAATGCTACTTTTCATTCACACAGACACATGTGAAGCACTCAAAGAGCTTAAGCGCACATGTACACCGGATGAGAAGAGACAGCGTAGAGAAGCTCTTATGGGCCTCATCTCGGCTGCAGACAAATATGATGTACAGGTAAGGCAGCTCCCAAGCTGCTCCCGCAGACGCTGAGGCTTTCTAGCTTAGATTCCAGGCACAAAGCCCTATCTGCGCCATGGACACAGGAGTTATCTGCCCCGAAATGACCTCAGCCCCACCTCAGTCCACTAGGGCCTTAAATGCAGAGCACAAAACACAGGCAGCAATATTACCCTGCGAATTCGCGGCTCATGCGGCTATTCCCAAGTAATAGTAAGGTCTAAGAGCCCCCGATCGTAATGTCTGTGATGGTGGGCGTGTGGAAGGGGCTTAAAGAAGAGTGTGAGCATCAGCTAGCAGCCTTGGTGGACGAGGATTCCGTGCTGGATGTGTTGCTGTTCGCGGAGTCCAGAAACTTTACTCGGCTTCTAGACGCAGGTGATGACTGAACGTGGGGTTGTATAACGCGCCCTGCAGCATCAGCAACTAATTCAGTCTAGCTCCGGAATGAGCAGCGGCGGTTGCACCCCAATGGATCTACGCTGTTTCGCTGTAGAGCACAAGCTGAGCTGTCTGAATCGTAGCCTTGCCGTCCTGGAAGATGCAAAATGCAAACATGAACAGGCTTCCCGTCATAAGGGATGGCCCCAGCTTTGTGCTTTCCCTGCGCGTTCGCCACAGGCCAGAAACTGCTGCAAGGAATGCCAGCACTTCGGCTATGGACAAACTGGCGAAACAGACAGACGGGCGTTCCCAACCAGCTGCCAGCTTGCGAAACGCGCGAAAGCACGGGAGAAAGCTGCAATAACTGGGGAGGTGCTGATGGGCCTGAAATGTTGTCTGTTTGCGCCGCAGCGGCAGTTTCATAGTTCGCTAGTTTCCAAGTTGTGGAAATGCTGCCGGCAGCCAGTCAGGCGTTTGATCAGGTGCGGATAGGACCAGGTGTGTGTTTTCCGTTTATTTTGACGGCCTCTCTGGCTAGGGATTGGGATGTACTCCGAATAGCTCCTAGAGGTCTTTCCTGGCTTATTGATAGGCGCTTCGTAAGGGAACAAGCATCGGCTCTTCCGCGGTGAATGCTTTGAAAGTGCGCGCATCAATGAAGAGAAGGTAGATAGACAAGAGCGCTGCTATGGCGAAGCAAATAAGCCAGAATCCTCGAAGGCCTGAAGGCAAGCAAGAAACCGCATATTTTGACTTTGAGATATTATGGAGAGAAGATGTCTGGTTCAGCACCGTAAGCTGCGTATATGGGGAGGCCTGTGAGTTGAGACAGGCTGGCGTCTAGAAAGAACAAGCACGCGTTAAGGCCGAGAGCAGAACCAAGTTCCTGCCGCTGGACGAGCTTCGTCATTTGAGAGGTGCAGCAGATATACCTGTAGAAAAAAGACAGTGAAACAGCAAGTAATCCCAAAGCTTAGACTGCTGTGGCTGGCGCCCTTGAGGGTGGTCGGCTATGCACAGACTCTCGCCTCAGCGGCACCAGCCACTTTCACAGAAGGGACAGATATAGGGACATATGCTGGCAGCAACGCGTTTTGCCGGCTTAAAGAAACCGTACAGCAGTGCGCCTCCGCAGACTTGAAAGCGCAATGGGCAAAATGTTGTGGAGATGAGCGTAGTTATTCCTTACGTGGAGTCAGAAGGAGGAAAAGGGTCTGTGCCAACGGCAGGTTGGGAAAGAAGAGAAGACTACGAAGGAGTGAAATTAGGTGCGCACAGAACTGGAGATGAACACCACAGTGCTTGTGCTGACCCAGCAAAGCCAAAGAGAGCAATGGGACAAGAATATTTGATGCATGCTTGGTCGCCTGGGCAGTGTGGTTGGAAATTCCAGTTATGCTGCTTTGTGCTGTACCTACCGAAGCGTGTGGCCACCAGAGGAGCAAGGAGGCCTGCGCATATTTGTCGTGTTTGAAAGCAAGGCGCCGCTGCGTCTAACAGACGATACCTTCAGCAGCTACACGGCATGCATTAGAGTCTCGCAACTTATTTGTTTGGGCATGCTGCGCTTCTCACCAATCATGACGGCTCCAATGAGAGTAACAAGAATGTTGCTTTGAGAAGGCTGGAAGAGCAAGTATGTTGGCACTTTGGTGACGTTCCATATGCTCGGATCTTACTGTGAGCCCTGAAGTGCCCACGGGCTATGAATGGCACTGGTATTCCGCTTTGACTGCTTAGTTGAACTAACGGTAGATATTCACGACGATCGGCGTGAAAGCATAGCGCGCCATCAAGATCCTGAGGATTAGCACAAAACCCTTTGCTGACCCTAATGGCACAAGCGGTCAAGCGTGCTCACGGGAAAAGGCCTATAAACATAACCAGGCAGTTCGAGGCACATCTGTAGGCGATGGAGCCAAAACGTTGAATCTCTACTTTCACTGAGAGAATACCTGAGAGACGTCTGCACCATCGTACCAGCACTTGCTTCATTGAAAAGCTCAAATGAACTTACTCAAGTCCGGCAGTGAATGAGGCGCGTTAAACAGTTCATTGAATTCATCTGCAGGAGTTCCAATGAATGCCCGGGCAAGAGCAAGGCGTGCATGGCTCAAAGAAGGCCAATCCTGGCAGACAACTGCAGAGGCCGTACCGAGCTCAAACGCCACGAAACAGCCAACAAGCTGAATTACAGAAGCAACAATGAGCGTCCCCCTAGGGCCTACGGAGTTTGCCAACGACGCGCCAATGGCACCGCCTGCCACAAGACCAAAACAGTAGGAAAGGTTTAAGTATGCTAAGTGCGCTGTGCGGCTCCTCTCTCCTGTTTCTAATGCAACAACCATCATAGCTGCTTGCGTCCCGTGAATCATGAATCCAGGAAGCTGGCTAAGAAAAAGTGCTGGAATGCTTGATGCGACGGCCATCTGCGGGGTGTCGTCATTGCTACATAAGATTTGCACAAAAATAGTTCGCCCCCCCTCACCATGATGTACATAACGCAACATGACGACATCGCAATGACGAATCTGTGAAGGCATTGATTAATGGGATCAAACCACGTATTCAGAAAGCCGATTTGAGGCACGAGCTCACGAGCTTCGCGGCCCCAGGGCGTCCCCAATCCTTCCAAATAGTGGGGCTCCAACTAGTTGGCATATCGAGAATATCCCTAAAACACCTTCGGGGAAAGGAGTCAGGGCCTAGAATTGGTCACATCTCACCTAGGACCCAGCCGTTGGCCTAATCACGCTTCAGCTTGAATGTTCTCGTTGTTCTCGCGTATAATGAGCTCCTTACCTGGACAGGCTGTTGAAGCTCCATAATAATGTAGGGAAGCAGTGCAATCTGACAATGAAAATTCAACCCCAGCGAGGCAGCCTTAGAGAACGCTGGGCGGACCTGCATGGTAAAGCCTGTTGCGTAAATAGCCAGCAATGTGTGGCAGATGCCCAAAGGGCTTCGAGCGAAGTCTTTGAATGACAGAAACGTCAATTCAGCGGTCTGTTTCACTGTGATGCTGGCAGATCGGAAGGAAAAAGCCATTTTTTGCAACATCCACGCTGCTCAGTATCTGAATACTCTACGTTATCTCAGGTGCCAGCCTCTAGGAAGGCATAAAAGAGGGAAATGCAGATGGGCAACGGCATAAAAAATTAAGGGAAGGTTTGCTTTTGACGGGGAAAAGGTCTGTTTTTCACGGGGAAATGCCTGTGCAAACCCGAAGAGCCAAAAGTTCCTCTTGGGGTGTACAAGCACCTTAGATACTTCCGGAACTGAGGCGCGCGCACTCATTCAGAAGAGCGCACCCCACGACCTAATGATGAAGCAAGTTCTTCGTATCTTGGGTTCTTCCCCATACTCAACGGGTAATCGAGAACCCCAGGGAATTCATCGTCTACAGCATCCATGGCATGGTGGAGTGCCTCCACGGCCGTCTCATCCGGAGCTGAGCGGCGTATGCTGGTGTCTGCAGCAGTCTTACACACGGCAGCCAAATGAGTTCAGCGTGAAAAGCGAAAGCTCTACATGCAGGTTTCCCACCCGCCCCCACCCCCACCCCCGTTTAAGGCGGCAAGTCCATGGTTTGGAAGCACGTGGTGTCAAGTAGATGAGCAACAATTACCAAGTGTGTGTCTGAAGTGCCTCTGTCCTGGCATGCCGCTCAAAACGCCGAGCACGGGTTTCAATAGGACAAAGGGGCTTTTTCGTTTTTCAGCACGTGCTTCGCAGCGCTCCAGGTAGTCCACGTAGGCCTAGAAGAAAGCAAAAAGACAAGCAAACAGTCCCTTATTGATGCTTTCTTGTGTGATCACGAATATTCCAGATGCTACTGAACGCACCAAAAGGAGGCTTCGTCTGCAGTGTGCACTTTCAGGATTAGATCTTGCTCCTGCAGCAGGAAGAAGCGAGGCCACAAGGTTTTCCAGTTGTACTGTAACGGCACATGATTGTTGTCGTTCAGGGAAATAAACGGGGAAAGGTTCTGCCCATCTGCAGCACTTCAAATAAACTGAAATACGGAGGCTTCGTTCACGAGGCAGGCCCCTACCGTAAATTAGCTTGTCAGTTTGGGCAAGGCAGCATGGATCATTCATGGCTGCTCTGCCAATCATTACCCCGTGGAGGCCTGAGTACTGCAGGCCCTCTGTTGTTCCAGTACCGCCACTGTGAGGTTCCGCTAATGCTGTGTCCTTCGTTTTTCTCCATTCCCCGCTCAGCAACTTGTCCGCCAATTCCAAGGTACTCACTCCCCCGTTTAGAGAAAAGTGAAGTTCGGGGAAGGTGTCGCATAGCTCAAACACCCTGCAGCCCCATACAACACTTTAATGGCAGTTAATTTGGAAATCAGAAAGCAACTAAAGCGCTCGTTGAAGACGCAGAGGGGAAGTGTGATATGCTACAAAGCCTAACGCTCTCCAGGCAAGCACACCTCTCATACAGCAACGGCGGAACGGAGCGGTTCTTCTTCGGGTCTACTCCCTGCCAATAAAACGAAAGCACAACAAGAGCCGAAAACCGGAAACGGTTCTAAAAATGTGCTTGCTGCTGAATGATCACTTCACCGCTGTGGGAGAAATCAAGGACTCTTTCCTTGATTATTTATATGGTTTGGCAGCGCTTGAGGGGGAAAGCAGAGCAATGAGCGCGGGTGGTTATGATGCAAACATACTTGAAGCCAAGCCTTTCTGGCATGCACAATGAAGTGCTTGCAGCCTCCCTGTGCAACTGTCTGCAAGCAACAGGCCAGACGTGCGTGTCACAGTGCAACTGAGACCAGGCGTGCTAAGAAACGAAATCGCACTGCCGCAAGGTCCTTTGAGGAACCTCTGCTTTCGCCGTTTGGCCTCCACAAAGCACATCAGCTTACATCCACGAAGTTTCGAGTGAATTCCGGAGAGTCCAAATGGTCAACTCCCAGACGGCACTTGACAGTAACGGGGATCTGCACCCGCCTTTTCATTTCATGCACGATATCCCGCACCTTCGCAGGCGTTCTCATCAGCGCCGCGCCGAAACAGCCTGGCGGGTTACACCAACATTAGCAGAACAACAACAGAAGCCCAACCGTTACAGCTCGAAAGAACGCCCAATTATGTCAATGCTCATGCTTGGTGCACACACTTTCGTATGCGGGTGGCCCAACAGGGAGCTGGGTTCACAAGAGGATGGGAGTTAACTGAAGGCGAACAGCGACTAGCCCACCCTTGGCAACAACTCGGCAGCTCGGACACCCGACGTTCAGGTTGAGTTCGTCGTACCCTACTCTCTCTGCCCAACTGGCTGCGTCAGCAAGCGTCTCAGGATTTGAACCGCCTTGAGAAAGAAAAGCCCAAACGCAGCTACATGCACAATAAAAGATGCAGCCGCTCTTGATGCCAGATGGACCTCTGCTTCTTGGAAGGGAGGGGGAAAGCAAAATAAAAGAAGGGGATGAGGGATCGTACCGAGCTGGCAAACAATTGGGTGTTCAATTTCATCGAAGCCTGGATGCGAAACCCATGCGCACACATAAGTTCCTTCGAGTTTGTTGCACTAGGACGCGCTTTTGTTCACAAATGCAGAAAGTAAAAGAAATGAAGGGAAAGGGAGCACAGAACCAGTTTGCCGTGTCACACCAAGGTATTCTTCCAGTTGATGCGTGTTGTGCAATATAGTGGAGTCAACCACCATCTCCGTGTAGACGGTGCTATGCCGGGTAATCAAACGCATGAAATTCCTGAGGAAAGGAATGCAGAAGATACATTCTGGCTAGCGCAAATCAGTGCAGAGGAAGGCAGGCCAAACTGGTGGGATACGTGGCATGTGGAACGAACTTCCACCACGAGTACGAAGCAATAAAGCTGATCAGCATAGTGGCAAATATTTGGTTAGTAATGCAATGAGTCAAGCCGACGAAAGTCGCAGCCGCCGAGCCGATGGTCTCAGCGGCCTCACCGGAAATGCGTATTCGATACTGCGATCATCGGAGCCACCGCAAGCAACGGCCGCGAAGGGAGAATTCCTTCCCCCATCGTATTGAACCCTTTGAAACCTGTGCTAAAATTACTGTCTGCAGCTCACTAGCTGCACTAAAACTTCCAGACTTGCCAGCTCGGCTCGCAGCGCCGAAATTCGATCCATCTCTGTCGTCGCTAATATTCCGCGGGCTTTTCTGCCTCGCGCCAAAAAATAAGAATTAATACCATTTGGATTTTTCCTCCCTTCGAAACATGCTATAATCGCAGCGGCCACAACTGTGGGGCCCCCCTGGTGGGCCCCTCGATGGGGGCCCACAAGGGGCCACCGTCGTCATATGAGGCTCTGAAGTGAACGTCTCATCCTGAGCGTTAACCATGATTTTGTTACAACGTTGGCAATGGAGTGCGGCTATTTTAAGTGCATCTGTGTCGACTCAAAAACAGACAGCCCGCAAGAGGAAAGACACAAGCCAGCATCTGCAGGCGTGAGCCACAGTCCCTGGTTCTTCACACAGTTATCTATGGCCATACATTGTTGCGGCATGCGCCGGCAAGAAACATGTGAGTGCACTTATGAGCAAGTGGTCTCCTGGGAACAATGTTTTTCGCCGCCAATCAGCAGAGGGACACACTACATCAGCCTTAGCCTAATGAGATACCAGCTAACTTCTCCTTCACGTGAATGCGATTCTCTTCCGTGCCAGATCACAAACCCCTTCCTAGAAGCGGGCAGGAGAAAGGCAACACTTGTAAAGTGCTATATAATGCGCGTGGCCCTCCTTGCAGTGTTGCCGAAGGTGATTGTTGATAACTTTGTTTTAAGTGTTTGGATGGCTATTCAACGGAGCAGCATCCTTGCTTTATTCACCTAGCTTGACATCGTCTACTCTCTCTGTCGTTCTATGTCGCAAGTGACTTACGAAGTGTAACGAACATCCCTTGCAATAACGCCAGGTAATCAGATGGTTTGAGGCCATTACGGACTTAAAAATACATGCAGAGACGCAGACAATTTCCTAACAGCCACGTGCTCCCGCACGGGGCTTATGGCCTTCTCCCACAGAGCTGTGGGTTGGAGGATCCATTGCACGCACTATTCATAGATTGGGGGGCCCAAAGCTGCACACAAGTCCATCAGCAGCAACCCCGCTAGGTTGTGCCGTAGAGAGGGAGCCTTAGAAGGCCCCGATTTGTCGAGGGTATGCGTGGACTCGCTTTCACTCTTGGGGTGCCGCTTCATTCGGCGCATTAGCCGCAGCTGCAGCGGGTCATGGTAGCTGATGTAACAGCCTCCTAGGGAGGACAAGAGAAGCTGCAGCTTGGGATGCTGCTGCAACAAGAGCAGCAAGCAGGTGCGTACCGCAGCAGCAGCTCGGCAGTGCCAGTCCGGCCTCTCGAACCGTTGCAAGAGGGGAGACTGAAGAAGCGCCAGTAACTCGCCGCTGCAACTGCAGCTACGCAGCCGCTCTTGAATACACACTAGAGAAAAACGCTGGGCGTGTAACAGCTGCAAGGCAGAGGGCCACAAGCAGTTGGGGGTAGGAAACGCAACTGGGATTTTCCCGTCAAGCCTGAGCTCCCCGAATGGAAGCGGCTCCCGAAGTGCTTCCGCCCTAGCAAGGGCTTCGGTGAAACCCAGCTCATGCTGGATGTCTTTGCAACAGTGGGCAAACGGGGATAGCAGCTGTAGCTCAGTGCGTCCCCTGCGTCTTCCTGCTGGAAGAGGTGTAGTGAATAGCTGCTGCTGGCAACTGCTGCAGAGGCCCCACACGCGGAACTCTTCTTCGCTGTACAAGTCCGAGAAAGCGCCCACCAGGTTGCTACAGAAGGAGTTCGTGCAAAGGGCTCCCATCATGGGGGACCGTTGAAGGTGCTCCTGAAGAAGTTGACTATCAATGACAACGGGGATGCGATTCTGGGGCTGTTTTTGTTGCAGTTCTTGTTCGCTCAGCGCACGTCGCCAAGCAAGTGAAAGCTCCTCTAACTGCTGCAGCAGCTGCTGTTGCAGCGTGCTGTCTCCCTCCGAGATATCCCGCAGAAGCTTCTCCGGCTGCAGTTGCTTTTCGCTATGGTTGCCGATGCCACTACTGTTGCGACTGCTGGTCCTGCTATCAGTGCTTCCGCTGCAGTGGCTGCTGGCGCCGCCCTTGGTGCTGCCTCTGCAATTGTTGGGGTTGCTGGGTAGCTCAGTCGTCACGTCTGATGTTGGGAGAAGAGCCTGAAGGTCCTCTGGCTTTTCCGTTGAAGCCACAGGCGCCTGCGCCTTTTCAGCAGGATAGAACTGAACACGCAGCAACAAATTCCCTTGCTGCAGCAGCAGCTGCTGCTGTGTGTTACCTCCCAGGCTACTGCGCCACCGTAGGGGGGCTCTGTATTCCCAGAGACTGGTGAAAGTGGGCAGAGGGAGGGCAGCCTCTCCCACGAAATAACGGCAGCTGCTGCTGCAAGGGCCCGTGCTGGCGGTATTGCTGTTCATTGTGGCCCAGAGCTGCGCATACAGCACAGCAGAAGCAGCAGCAACACCAGCAGACGGCCAGTGCACGCTGAAGCTAAGCGTCTCCCCCCACTGCCCGTCTGCAGAAAAAGATGTCTCCTTTTCCTCCCATTCACCCGGCCCCGTGGCAACGCGAAACACGACTTGCAACTTGCTGCCAAACCGCAGACCGTGCTGCTGCTCCATGGGGTCTGGCAGCTGCAGGTTCGCTTCAACAACGGCGGCCTCAAGCCGGCCCTCATAAGGCCCAATGATATGGTTTCCTTTTGCTTCTGCAGCAGCAGCAGCCTCTGCTGCTTTAGCGTCCCGTAGAGCCAGCTCCCGCTCCGCCCAGCTCGACGCCTCCAATGTCTCTGGTTGTTGTTGCTGTTGCTGCTTCTGCTTATGCTGCTGTTGCTGGCTGTCGTGCATCTTGAGGCAGCTAAAAAGGCCCTGAAGCAGCAAATCTCTCAGCTGTTGGTCAGCCGTTATTTCCCCCCCTCTGCTGGACGGCCTTTGCGGTCTGCTCGCACTGCTGCCCGGGCCTGCTGCAGCAGCCAACCGCTGCAACGTCTGCTCCTGCTGCCGGAGTTGATAGAGCAGCTTTTCTTGCTGTCGTTGCTGCTCCAGAAGTTGCTGCTGCAGCCGCTTCTCCTGGTGCACCTGCTGCTCCAACAGTTCCTGCCGCAGCAGATGCTCTTTCGACCGCCTCCCTTCAACTCTTCCTACGCCATCACGGCCCTCCAGCTGCTCCTGCTTCCGCTGCAGTTCCTGTTGGAGTTCCTGTCTCAGTTCCTCCTGCAACTTGTCCCTGAGCTTTCGCTCCAGCTGCTGTTCTAGATCCTGCTGCAGCTGAGCCCTAAGGTGCTGCTCGAGCTCGTTCTGAAGCAGCAACTGCTGCTGCTGCCGCTGCTGCTCTTGCTGCTTCTTCAGCTGCTGGAGAGAAGCGCGAACCTCCCCCAGCTCTTTCTCAAGAGCCTTCTGGGCATCGAGTTCTTCGGCTGCGATGCGCTTTACTTCTGATACGAGCTGTGCTTTGTGCTGTTGAAGTTGCTGCTCCGATTCCTCTCTGATTGCCCTCATTTGCTCTTCGTACTTTGCTCGCTCCCGCTGCAGCAGCTCGACTGAAGCCTCGGTTTCCCTCCGCTGCTGCTCTGTAGTTGCCTTGGCAGCAGCAGCAGCAGCAGTAGCAGCAGTTGCAGATCGACGAAGACGACCAGCATCAACGTCAGCAGCAGTCGTAGCAGCAGTTGCAAGTCTACGAACGTTCCCCTCATCAGCCACCACAGCAGCAGTCCGTTCTTCTTCAAGTTTCTGCCGTTCGCGGTTTAAGTTTTCTTGGTATTCCTTCAGAGCTGTTTGCAATTCTGCAGCATTTTCCCCCTGCTCCACAAATCGCGCCACTGTGCGCTGCCTCTGCAGCGGAAGATTCTCATCAGAACCTCTCGAAATAATACTGAGCATCTTCCTGGGGGTAGAAGCTACTGAGGGGGGCCCTCCTTCCATCCGGGGCCCTGAGGGTCTTCTGGGGGCCACCTTTGGGGGGATCCTTTGCCGAAGGGCTCTGGCGACTTTCTTTGCTGCTGCAGCCTCTGCCAATGCTCGTGCAGCAGCAGCAGCAGCAGATCCACGGCCCTCTGCTCTCTGTTGCTGTTGCCCCGGGTCCTGCTCTTGAGTCTGAGCCTTTTTGCGTGGGAGGTAGCGGTTTCTCGGTGAGAACTGCCTTTCCCACTTGTCTTCCTTCTCCTGCAGCAGCTGTGCCTGCCTCTCTCCTAACATATTGGGGCGCCCCCCGGGCCCTCCCTCTCGACGCTGTGAAGGCTTCAAGGGCCCTGGAGCTGGGACGAGGCCCTGACTGCCAGCTTGTTTGTCACGACAGCTCCGGCTGCAGTAGTCCGCGTAGCGGCCGTCCCACTGCAGCCAGGCATCAGCTCCGCAGACCTTGCAACGAGGCCGTGCAGCTCGGGGATCAAAGGACTCCCCTGGCTCATCCTCTTGCAGCAGGAAGTTGAAGAGGGCCTCCATCTTCAGCCAGATCCCGTCAAGACATTCTCCCCAGCCCAGCTGCAGCCAATGACCAGCATACGGTCTGTGACGTCCGCTGGCTAGAGAAAGCGAAAAGGCGCATATGCCAAGGCCAGTAATTTGCTGCTGATGATCCTGGGGTTTCTAACCTGCTGCTCCTGGTGTTGCTGCTAGGCCCGCTGCTGCCGCCAAATCTGCCCTTCCCGCGGGCAACACCCAGAACCCTGGTGATGAGGTTACTGCAGTTGCAGCCATAGTGGAATGGAGGCTTTGTACAGCACAGATAATTTCACCAGCAGGTATCGCTGGCCAGCCTTCGGGGTCAAGCGGTGGTCGAGTCGGCTGCTTCCCACTGCAGTTTCGCAGGCGACTTGGATTGCCTTTATCTGAAAAAAAGGAAAAATATTTGAGAACAGAGTACAAGTTGCTGATGCCGCTGATGATGATGATGATGATCCGCCTCGCTACCTCGAGGTGTCGATAGCCTATCGATGGTCAGCCGGGGGCCCTCCAGCCGCGGCTGTCGCGCCCGCAACTCATGGCAGACAGCCTACACCTGCAAATATAAATGCTAACAAGTATTTGAGAGAGGTGTTTGATGCCGCTACTGTGATTTGGTAGCGGTTAATGACTGCTACTGCTGCTGCCTACGCTCTTGCGAGGGGCCCCGGGGGCCCGGTGGGGCTCCTTCAGCAGTAGCTGCTACGTGTTCGTAGTCTAAAGCCTATTGCGCTTTCCTAATTATCTATTCACTTGATTGCAAGTCTCTTCCTGAATTCCGTCATCGGCATTGTAAACAGGAACGGGTGAGAGACTTCATGATCACCCCCCTCCTGCTGCTGCAGTTGCTTGAATGCAGCAACAGCAACAACCACACCGTACCCCCGCAAACCACAGAGGTTGGCAGCCATTGAACACCCGAAGCAGCAGCAACCTGAGCAGCTGGAGACCCTAAGGGGCTCCACAGATGCATAGAGAGACGGCACAACCCCGGCGTCTGCCCAGCAGCAGCTGCAACAGTAGGGACTCTGCATTGCAGACAGCTGCAGCAACAGCTGCAGCAGGATCACCAGCGTCACCAGTATCAGCTTTCAGGAGGGAGGATGCCTCCTTTCTAAAGTCTGCAAGGGCTGCAAAATCCAGTCAACGGAAGACGCCATCGCGGTGTCTTCGTGTTGCTGCTGCTGCAGCTTGTGCTGCCTCTTTACTGCAACAGCAACAACAGACGTGGCTGCACACTGGCGGCCACAGCATCAGGAGGGGTGCTTTCATTGCCAACGCCTCAAGGGGTAGCAGTGGCAGTTCGCTCCTCTCTCCACTGGCTTCAGACGCCTCAGTGTGCGCCGCTTCATGCGTGCAGCAGCAAAAACAGCAGCAGCAGCAACAGCAGCAGCAGCAACAGCAGCACCAGCGCCAGCAAGAACTGCTCTTGACACTGAAAATGCCGCCTGGTCGTTTGCCAGCCCCAGGGAACGCACCTGCGACGGACACCCCTGTGGTGGCCAAAGCGTTCGCGCCTGCAGATACAGCAGCAGCGGAAGCAGCAGCAGGTAAACCATCCGAGGCAACAGCAGCAGCTTCTGCTGCATCTACGGAAGACGGAGATTTTGTGAAACTAGACAAGGACTCCTTCTGTAAACATGAAGAGGTCACTTGTCTTCGAGTGCCACTGCAGCAACTCCAAGAGTTATCCAAAGCGCTACGGAAGTATGCTTATGCTTGTTTTCTGGCCCTCACTCTCTTGCAGCTACAGCTGCTGCTGCTATTCATGCAGACAATCTTCTCCTTCTTATCGAGTGTTGTGGCGCTGCTGTGCACCACGTACACAGCAGCACAGATAGCAGTAGGTGGCCGTGGTGAGAGGCATTCGCCGTGTTTGGCTTCAGGCACCTCTTCAAGCGGAGAAACGTGAGACCCGTTATACCAGACACTGCAAAGAACTCGCAGAAGGAGGAGAGCTCGCAGCAGAAGAGCCAACATGAGCAGCCCCAGGTTGGGGAGCAGGAGGCGCAGCAGCAAGAGAAGACGGAGAAGCAGGAGGAGCAGCAAGAAGACAATGGAAAATGCTTCAAGTGCCTCCTATTGGACCCATCTATAGGCCCAGGCAAGCAACAGAGCGCAGCAGTCGAGAAGATAGAAGAAACGTAGCCACTTGCTGCTCTGCGTCGGTAGCAACATCAGCAGCGACAGTTGGGGCTGCATGCCGGGGTCTAAGAACGCGCATCGGAGATAGCCTGTTTGGCCATTATTTATTTTAAACCGAATGAATCTCCCATTCGCCCTAACAGGATGATTGTGTGCTGTCTTGCAGAGCTCGAGGGACTGCCGGACTCCTTGCAGAGCCTCTTGAAGGAGAAGGGCATTCAAGTGCTGCGCCATCGCGTATCTCTGGGTTATGACAACCTATCCGTCGGTGAGAAACATCTCCCATAAGCGCTGCTGCATGCAGCTCCACCTGCTACAGCTGCTGCAGCTAATGGGGCTATTGCTGTTCAGTTGGCGGGTGTTGCTGCAGGCGGTTGTGTTAGTGTTTTTGGCCCTGGAGGATTGTGGGGCACACTACAGCTGCACATTAGCCACATCTCGCTTTCTGCGGCATCCTGATCTTGATTACATTGCATATACTTCTATCTGTGGGTATGGGGTGTATGCACAGTGGAATGCCTGGCGCAGTTGTTGCCTGAGGGAGTTGAAACGCCCCATCGGTTTGAATGTGTGGGCCACATCGCCCACCTTAACCTCCCCGCCCCTTTGCTGAAGTTCAAATATGCCATCGGTCAAGTTGTACTCGATGTACGGCGCTGTCGCGGTTGCGGTTGCATGCGCTGTTTCTGCTGTTGGTGACGTTGTTGCTGCTGTTGTTGTTGTTGCTGCTGTTCTTGATGTCGGTATAAGTGTTGTTACTGCTGCTGCTTCTGTTGCCATTTCCAGCGCATGACTGCTGCTTTATGAAGCTTGTAATTGTGTATATATGTAGCTAGTCACAGTGGAGGTATCCCGGTGGTGGCTGTGAAAGAAGCAGAAGAGCTGTGCACGCTGCAGTTGACTTTGAGGGCTCTTCCTTCTTTTTTCGATGCTTTAAAACTGCAGTGTGCTTATTATGATTGGCATTTGTGGATATCTGCTGCTGCTGCAGAAACACCCTCAGCTTCGCACGGTGGTTCTGAAGACGGGCATTGGCTCCAAATGGAGAGAACTGCAGTTCGAGTTGATTGCGGGGGAGCCTGTATACGTTGCTAAAGTTGTGAGCTTCACACGAAGCAGCAGCAGCAACGACACAAGCATCAAGCGCACAGCCACCAATGCCTGCACAGCATTGACTTCATTTAGCATTATTTTGGGAGTCGCTCAAAGCCGCTTTTCTTGGGTGTCGAGCATACTTCACTTGCTTCTGCCTCTTTGCCGCTGTTGCTCCGCTGTTTGCTGCAGAAAGAATCTGACCTTGTCTTCGAAGTTGACTATTCGAAGGTATTCTGGAACTCCAGGTGTGTGGCTGTTCCCGATGCTGATCATCGCCGGGTCCTGGTGCTACAGCCGCTTGTGTGGTGCTGTTCCAGTTTCGTCAGCTAAGACTAATCGCATCTGTTGGTTGCTTGGTGCCGTCTGCTGACACAGGGAAGGCTGTTGTGAGTATCATGAGGAGTGCTGCTGCTGCTTGTACGCGTGTTCTACAGGCTCTCATGTGAACGGCAGCGCATCACGGCCACGATCCCAAGGCATGCAGTTGTCTGTAAGCGTCTAAGCATCAATTTGCTGCGAACGTTTTAGGCGACGCGTCTGCAATGGCAGAAGTAGCAGCAGGAGCAGCGAAGGCAGATGGCTTTGCAAAGTAGCAACAAAAACAGCAGCAACAGCGGCTGCTGTTGCTGCAGTAGCAGTTATTGTCGTTTCGTCCCTCAGACGCTTCCCTGTCTCAAATGCAGCCAGATGTGGCTCTTGAATGCTCTGACTGCCCGCATAACCCTTTTTTCTCCCTGTATACCTCTAGTAGGCATCACCCAGGAATTCTTAAAGAGCTATGTGCTTCTGTGTTCGTTGCAGTGGACGCCTTCGCCGGCGTTGGGGCATTCGCTGTCTTCCTCGCCCGCGGCGGCTGCGTCGTCGCTGCAAACGATGGCAACCCTGCATCTGCAGCGAATATGCAAACGAATGTTAAGAGAAATGGGGTGAGGAGGGCTTATGTGCTCTTGCTGTGGTCATTGCCTCTGCTGTGTTGCTGCTGCAGTATATCGTGCTAGCTATACGAACTCAAAGGGGAAACATCGCAGCATTGTTCGTGTCAGCGGCTATCCCATTACAGCAGCCATCCTCAAGGACGCTGATGCTTATGACGCACGTTAGTTCCGTGCTGCTGCTGCAGGTGGAGAGTTTGGTGGAGGTTCACAATCAAGACGCTCGGGACTTCCTCCGCTCGCAGGCAAAGCCAGCGGCGATTGCTGCCCTCCTGCAGAAACGCATGCAAGCAGGCGGAAAGCAGCCCAAAACAGAAGGGGCCGTTGCAGAGAGGAACGGGGATCAAAGCACGGTGGAGGTGCATGTGCTAATGAACCTTCCAGAGCTCGCAGTTGAATTCCTGGGTGAGCTTCTTGAGCCCATTTGGTCTTTCTCGTGCCTGTCAGATGCAGGGTAGAGCGAGATGCTGCTGCTGCAGCATCTCGCTCTGCAGCACCTTACATCCGGCAATACAGCCGCCTTGGTGGACCCGGTACACTCTGTAATATTCTCAGGTGCGTGTGCTGCTTTCTGTTCAGATGTATTTCCCGCGATATTCAATGAATCAGAACCCCAACCGAAGAGGCATCGCCCCGATGAAGAAGTGCTGAGCAACAACGCAGCTACTGGGGAGGCACTTCAGATTTCTAAATGGCGCATACACTGTTACGCTTTTTGTAGGGACCCCCAGCCGGAGCGAGAACTCAAGGTAGGGCCTTTCGCCTAGAGGGGACGCTGGCATTACGTCGCGTTGGCGTGCATGGCTTGGCATGCATCGGCGGTCCACCTGCTTACGCGTTATACAGCATGTTCTCTAAGCACCGAGCAGCGTACCTAAACCCCGCTGCATAATAACGCTTTCTTGTCTGAAATGCATTGCTTTGCTGCTTGAATCCTTGCGCCTCAGCCACGAGTTGAAGCTGCCCTTGGATGTTGGCCAGAACCCGTCGAGATTCAAGAGGTTGGTGAACCCTACCCACCGTGTGCTTGTGGTCCTGCGACTCATGGACCCCAGACCTTAATGGGACGGCAGCAGCGTGACAGGGGTTTCTGGCCTCCATGTGCTGCCACCTCTAGCTGATGTCTGTATTGTGCGCTTCAGGTACGAGACGTGGCTCCTCATAAGCGGATGTACTGTCTTGCTTTCGATTTGCCCCTCGCGCTTCTTCGTGGCGAATGCAGCAGCAGCACAGAACAGGCAGCTGCGGCTTCCGCACCGCACTGAAGGGCAGGCCAGCAGCTTTCCGTGTGCTGGCTTCGGCCACGTGAACCTAAGAGCCTTTCAAACAAAACTGTAATTAGGATGAGACAGGCACTGTGTGCGCAATCATCGTTAGCCCGAGCAGCGTTTTTGCGTGCGCACATGGGCCCCTGTGCATACTGGCCCCAAACTAGTTAAGGCAACTGCAGACTATACTACTACCCTCGGCACGTAGCAACCCCAAGAGTACTGCAACTGCAGCGACGCTTGCTGCAGCCGCCATGACACAGCCTCAGCAGTCAATGTGTATTTAGCACCGCAAGTGGCTAGTTTCTTGGAGCGCAGCACACCCAGCAAGCAAGTGCTCGGGGGCAGCATTACGCATCACTGCATCTGGTTCGCAGCTGTGAGAGCTGCAAGCGTACGAATTATTACTCTGACTCTACACGATGATGAGGCTTTTGAAGGTTAGCAGCAGCCGTCACTTCGCCCCTTGCCAGGTGAATTCAGGAGAAGGGGAAGCCAAAGATGGCAAGGCAGGATAGCATGTATACATAGACAGAAAAGCTGCTCCCCTAGGATTGGAAGCAATTGAAAAGGCCGTTGTTCACAGAATCAGTACAAGGGACAGGAAACACCGCAACGCACGCTGGCTCCTAGGAAACAAGGCCTGGCCTTGGCTGCAAACGGCGAGCCAGTGCGTACCCCGTCCCAGCTGTGCCGTCTTGCAGCCTGCTTGCGCTGTGTGGGGGCCACGGGATACCTGTCACTTGGATGCTGCGGACTCTGTAAAAGTTGGTTGCGGGTGGCGCTGCCACTCTTGCTTGCATTTGTCGGGGCGTGTGCACGCACGGCAAACACGCACGGCGGCTGCCTTAACACCCATCGCCGAGCTGGGCTCCATTGTGTCAACACTGTAGCTAAGTAGCCCAAATGCAAGGCACGACAGTTTCAATGATGCTCTGTGCTTCCTTGTGCAGCGGCTGGCAGTCCGCGCAAGCCTTCAGCACAGCGAGCCCGTCAGCCCGGAGCAGAGCATTGCAGCAGCGAATCATTACAGAAACATGGGCTGGCTTGTTGCTAATGAAGGTTGCATCAATCTCACGGAAAAGCTGCTGCAGCTGCTGCAGCAACTCCCGTTGCTCGTTTATACGGGCGGGATCAGCCTCACGATGCCGCCTCTTCCGCTCTCGCCCCCGCTGCAGCGTTGGCTTCTCTGCTGTGTCTGGTTTTGGGGTGGCCCCCGATGAGTCTGCATCTTCTGCTGCTGCCTTTCCCTCTGTTTCATCCTCCTCCCCTACCGATTGAGGGTCTGTTCCTGATTCTTTCTCTGACTCGCTGCTGCTGCTGCTGCGAAAAGCCCTGCTCACGTCTGTAATTTCGTGCAGCCTCTCAAAGAGCCGGGAGCAGCGGGCCTCCAACTCCTGTTGCTGCTGCTGCACCTCAGGGGACACCCCTGCAGCTGTTCGTACTTCCTCTATGGCTTGCGCTCTCTCTGTTGCATAAGCAAACACACACCACACATTAACATCACACTGTTGAACACAGCTACGCGGAATCGCTAGCGCTGTGGTGCTCTTACTGCTGCTGCGGCTGCTGCAGTAGTTGCCGCATCCAGAACTACCGCCTCTCGATGTGTGAGTTTAGATAACTCACCAACATCTTCCCTTGAAGGGTACAGACAGAGATCGGGCTCGTCGCTCATATCATCATCGAAGGCGAACTGGTTAGCAGCTGTAGGGTGGGTCTCTTCGCTATCCCACCTGCTGCTCCACCGATCCTTCTGATGGCACCCTTCCCTCTCTACTGAAGAGAGCTTTGGTTGATCGCGAGGCAAGGGCGGCTCTGAAGGCGCCTCACCTACACGCGTTGAGCGCGATCCAATTCCAGAACTGTCCTGTAGCCCTCGCAGCTCCTCCTCCCCCTGGAAGCTGCACTGCATTTGGTTCTGAAGCGACTGGACGTACACCTTGCAAGCAGCAAGAGCCACTATAAACACCACCGCAAGGCAAATACTCACAGCCAACAAGACAAACAGGTTGCGCTGCTGTTCCCATTGCTGCTGCTCGTGCTTCTCCAATCTTTCTTCCAGTTTTCCCTCTAATAGAGCCACATATGCCTCCAGCTCCCTTAGTGTCCTGGGCTGACCATTATCGCGAACAGCAAAGGAGCAACTGCTGCTCTCGTCGCCGGCTACGCTGCATGCCCCGGGGGCTGAAACGGGTGTTGCAGCCGGCAGTGAGCCTTGCAAACCCTCTGCAGCAGGGAGAACCGTAAGAAGGAGAATCACCGAGTATGCCAGCATCCTTCGCAATGTATATCGTGTGCGGTCTCCACCGGAGAGGGCTGCGCTCCCCTGCTGTTCCTGCTGTGGCAGCAGCAGTGCAACAGCATAGGCAGCTTCTTCACTATTTGCCAATTTTATTTTTAACCAGAAAAGACAAAACGAATTCCCAAGACGTCTCCTCAACTCCACTCGGCCAGCTCGCCGCCCCCCTCGGGAGCTGCTGAATGAAGTGCTGTTGAGGGCAGGAAGTGCACAATGGAGGAAGTTGGAGGACTAAGGAGATGCGAAAATTTGATATTTCCCTCAAAAAACAAAATTGAGACAGTATGAATTTAACTGTGTCTTAGTTGAATGGCGGCCCTTTGTGTCCACCGCATCAGTGCCTGCTGCGGCGGCGGTCCATGCGTGTTACGCGTTCTTTTCGTGTTTAGTATATCTTCAGTCAGCAATCTAGGCATCTGTGCTTGAGCATATGTATGCCAGAATCGTGAGAGCAGCCTGAGTGATGGGTTGGATCGACTGTTACTCTACTCTACTCTACTTGTCGCTAGTGTATTAGGTGCTACCGTACAAGAGACCGTGGGAGAGTTCACAGAAGATATTAAGAGCATGCCGTGCATAATCTTGAGCAAGTGCTTAGGACTCTGTCAATTTGTAATCGTTTTAATTAAAATCCGTCCCGAAATGCTTTCCTAGCCTGCGCCCTGCAGCATGGAATGCCTGAAGTTGGTAAATACAACATTCAGGGATGTAGGTTGGTTCTGAGGGTGCTGGGGGCCAGCCCAGTGCTAAACAACTGTCTGCCGTGTGCGTTCATGCAACGAAAGGTGCCTGGGTGATGCTTGTTTGTAGGATTGCCCTAATAACGAGGGCCGCCAATATTAGGTGGGGGCCTGCGTCGAAGTATATGCGATGTTCGTGTTACTGGTACTCGTATATATATATGTATGATTTCTGGCAGGCTAACTAGGGAGGTCCGAGTAAGTGCTTAACAACTTTTAACACCGTAACACAGTACCCTACAGTGCTAGTGTATGCTGCAAAGTGGGGCTGGCTGTGCGTGCAAGCGGGGCTTGTAGGAAACTCTGCATGCTGGTGGTATTCGTACCCCTAGTTACATTCAGGGTCACTGTGGCGGCTGCAACCGGCAGCAGCCAACCAAATTGACGCCCAGAAATCTGGGTATATGCACTAAGAGGCGCGCCTGCTTCTTGTGCAATAAACATGGTCACGCAGTTCGTGACTTGAAACGCATGGAAAGAATTAGAGAAACAATGCCCTGATCAGCTTCGCCAGGGAAGCAAAAAGGAGTGCCCAGGGCAATACAGTGCCTCCTATGCAGTGTGGGGCGCCATGATGGGGCTGGCAGATGTGGCACGAGTGCTTGCGAATCTTCCTTTAGCAAATCTGGGGCTTAGCCGAGTTTGTATTTATGGTCAAGATTTGTTCGAGCTGCTTGGCATTGGCTTCAAGGCGGATATGATAGTCGACGCTTTGGAGAGGAGGAGCAGTTTACGAATCCATTCGATGGCACAGTCCTTGCGAGGACCCTGCTGGTATGGCAGATACAACACGAGAACCGTTAGGACTATGGGTTTGGATTGCGTGCTCCATTCATAAATAAACCATATAACTATGACGCGAGACTTTATTTGGGATCACCTGAAGACGGTATAATTGTAGACGTACCGGGGGTGGCTGAGTGGAGGGAATGCTTGCGGCCCCCAGACGGAACTATCGAGGTGCACAAGGCGAAGAACAATACGACCGTGCACTGCTCAGAGGAGCAAGCAGCATGCGCATCCTCTACGGTAAGAGGAGTGAAGCCAGTGTCCAAAAGAGAAAGAGGAGATACGCGCCTACGCGATGCAGAAGAAAGTCAAGGACGACGGTAAAATGCATTTCGTCTTAATGGTCCTACGTCGTAATGGTCCTACGAAAATTGGAATTTTGGAATATTCCATCCACCTAAACCGAAAGGAACATCAGAAGTAACTGGAATAGCAGGAAGATTTCGCAGATGCACTCAGTAACCCGGAGCATCCAGCGGGCCGACCACCCGCTGAGCATACGATGCGCTGCATCGGAGTCGCGGAGGAGTGACTACCACATAGCGAAAAGGAAATCGAGAGGAAAGCATAAGAGTTCCTAAAACAGGAAAATGCCGGGCCATCAAGTAATGCGCTTGGGCCCAATCCTGTGTTGGTTAAGACGGAGAACGGGACGTGGTGTATATGCGCCGGCCCCAAACCCATCAACAAAATCACAGTGAAACAGAAGTTCACGATTCCGCCAATTCTACAAAATGCTTGACAGATTGCGGGGTTCAACGTTCCACTTGTCTTTTGACTTTGCTGATCCACTGCGCGCCTTCCATTTGGGACAGCTTCAGCCTATTCAGAGGCAACTGCCATTTTGAGGTGTATAGAATCCAATATGTAAGCGTTCTGTACCAATTTCAGCTTGCGTATGTCGTGTGAACTTCCTTAACACAATCTCCACCCAGCCTGGCGTCCCAAGTGCCAATTCAGCGGCAGCGATCCTGACGACACGGATGCATGCATCACCTGATATGATGCACATTAGAGAGATAGTACAAGCTTAAACGCATACTTCCGATTGGGCTTGGCTTAACGCTCTGCCTATTAGATGGCAACAAGATATTCCATATGCTATGTGACAGGTGGCATAGAGCAATATCAGAAGCTTTCATAGGCGTCCCTGTAAGGAACTCCGTCTGTATGCACACAGCAAAATTTAAAGGTATTCCACTCGCTAGTACCTAGTTCTCGACACCCCACTCGCATAACATCTATTAGTAGCACCTGGGAGCTGTCGTGCAGGAGCTATGAGTATGCTTACGATTGCAATTACTTCTGTCTGACGTAAATATATGATACACTGACTAGCATATGGGCATATTAGACAATCTTGTCTAACGAATAAGTATTTAAGTTTTTAAATGTCTAGACCGAGAAGAGTTCGATCTGTGGCCTCGATCAGCCGGTGGGTTCGTTGGTGAAGCTGCTCCTGCATGCCAGTCGAACGCGGCGCGAGGGAGTTTTGTGGGAACCGTTCTTCAATCCTCTGCCTACAAAACTAAAACAGAAGCAATTTCAAAACATTTTACATAGCTAGTTTTAGCTCGTTCCTTGCTGATGTTCTGCAGTATAGCTTTGTCGTTGCTGAGCGATGTAAGGGTTGTGCGGGCGGGCGCTCAATCCCCGAAGTTCGATTCCGTCTAGATTTGCGTGTTGTTTTCGTTTAATTTTGCATCAGTATTTACTTGAGCTGTGTTTTTTTACCCATTTGGATTCTATAGACTTTCGCGTAACGCTGTTTCAATGCAATCCCATAAATTTCCTTCAGAATGAACTACAGCTACTTGACCGGAC
The DNA here is from genome assembly GCA_963920595.1 of Eimeria praecox. NCBI lineage: Eukaryota > Apicomplexa > Conoidasida > Eucoccidiorida > Eimeriidae > Eimeria > Eimeria praecox. Next base: position 2,664,712 of record OY986952.1, read on the forward strand.
ACAAAAGCGGGGCTGATACGTTGGGTGTTTTTTTCAACAAAGGCTTTGAGCGCGAACCCCTGCCAGAACTTATTGATCTGGCCTATACTGTATTGCCTAGCACTCAACCACTAGGTTGGCTTAATGGGTACTATAGCAGATTCCTCGGTACAGTGGGCAATGGCAGCAGATCATGGCAAGAACAGCTTCCCATATGCCGCGATTTCGCAGGCTTCTGAGACACTCGAGGGTTCTCCCATGGATTCTCCTACCTCAGGATCGTCAAGAAAGAGGCGACTTCGTCGACGCCGCTTCCGGGGTCATTCCTACGGATTTGCGCTTCTGTCTGCTGTGGCGTCTGTTGCAGCGGTCGTGTTATTAATAACCTTGTGCAGTAGAAATCAAATGAGGAACCATCTATTTGCCTCTCGCACTCGCCAGCTATCGGATAAGGGCAGCCCTAAGCGTCGACTTGAAAACGTGTGTGGCAGTGCGTCGGATGAGGCATCAGCGTGGCTGGAATCTGATGATGATAGTGATAGTGACGCAGATGAACCTTTGCAAAAGAAACCTCACCTCATGGCAGAGGCAATGAGGGATAGCCAGGACAATAGAAAAGGTGAAGGTCTTTCAGATGCAGGCGAAGGCGCCGGTGCCACAGCAGAACAGCCAGCTCTAGAACTTTCGCACGGCAGCCCCACAGAATTGCTTTCTTCCCTGAGTGGGAGTCCTTTATCGAGTGGTGGAGGGCAGTGGACCGAAAGTGAGATAGAAGTCACCGCCGCACTATTTCAGCTGCGAGAAGGGAGGTCATATTCTGTTGATGCGGGCCCATTAGAGAGCCCAGGTGACAAAGCCATTTATCTACAGGAAACGGAAACATCGCAAATGAGCCACCAGGAAGGCAGAGGGGCAGCATCGTCAATTATTAAGTTTATTACTTCCGCAGGTGCAGTTACATTCGCATCTGGGGCCACATCTGGGCAGACAACTGAAGCTGCACCTCAAACTGCAGCTGAAACTGCAGCTGAGCCCATAGGTGGAGCCTCTGGTCAATCTCCAACTCCATATCCAGCTAGGACAGCAATTCATACACCAGTCATAGTCACTGGATCTTCATCTCTATACGCGGCTCGGCCTGCACGTGGACGTGCAGCAGGACCTGCAGCTGGACCCTCAGCTGGATTCCCGATTGCATCTCCATCTGACCCTGCAATTCGAATACCAGTTATAGTTTCTCGGAGATCACCTACAACATTTACTGGCCCTTCATCTGCGCCTGTAGCCTGGCCGGCACCTGGCCATGCAGCTGGATTTACGACAGCTCCAACCCGAGCTGCAGCTGAAGCTGCACGTAGAGCCGTAGTTGGACCTGTACCTCAACCTCAGTCTGGAGTTGTAAGTGGTTGGGCGACTGGATTTGAGACTGAACTAGCGGCCGAAACTTTATTTGCAACATCACCTCAAACTGTAGCGCAGATTGGATTTGAATATACAACTGGGCTTGCGAATGGACATGCAGCTCAAAGTACGAACATAAGCACACCAGAAGGTGTCCCTCTAGGTGAGGTTGGACGTATGTCTGGGCCTGCATCTGGGCCCTCATCAGGGATTGTGGCAGGGCCTACATCTGGGCTTTCAGGTTTGGGTACAGCTAGAACTGCAGCCGGAGCTACAGCAGGAGATGCAGCTGGGCCGTCATCTACGCCTGCAGATGGAGTTGAAGCTGGGCCTGTAGGTGGAAATACAGCTGAGCCTGCAGCTGGTTCTGCAGATGAACCGCAACCTGGCACTTCACAAGGGACAGATGATCCGCTGGGCGCTCAGCATCCTTATTACCGCTTGCCAAAGGTACCAACAAAGGGCTTTGTGAGCTTCAATCCTGAAAGAGCTTTGATAGTCCTTGTACCCCCCATGAGTCCGTTGGCACTATTGTCTACTGCGCACGATCTGCTTATTAAGCCGCAACTGACAGTTGCAGAACTTCAAAATCTGGCGACTACCACAGAGCTGTTAATAAGCCATGCAATTCTTTACCAAAGACGCGAACCTCCTCATCACCGCCCTTCGCGCGCTGCTGGAATGCTGGCGGTGCGCTTCCTGATGTTTGATATTATCGTTTCGACGTTACAGCTACTAAGACAACGCCCTTCAGGTACATGGTGGATGCGCCTCGTCCTTTCTGTTCCACACAGGTATTCACATACATCTCCTCAAGAGCCGGCGAAAGTGGATGTGAAATTCAACAGAGGGCTCATCAGCTGCCTGACGCAGGCCCTGGGTATACTGAAAAGGGGGCAGAGGCTGTCGAGCGGTGATACCATAAAGCTCAAACAGCTTCTGTTTTCCTCACCTTATTCACCGCTGCGTCTCCGGAAAAGGGCGTTTGATGCTTGGAGAAGTGACTTAAATACGCAGTAGGCGCAGGTGAGACACGGAGTGAACATTTATGGTTTCTACTTGATGCAAGCAGTTGCCGGTACAACTTTTATCTACTGTTGGCGAGCCGATGTATTTTAACTGAGGCAAAGCCTCAGGCCGCTTATATTGCATGCTGGAAGAACATAATTGCTGCCTTGGTCCGTGCAGACAGTTTTGCGTTTCAATGCGGAAGAAGAGTGGGAAGGTTTGGCGAGGACAACAGCATATCTGAATACCGTACCCTTAACGTGTATTCATCCAGCAAGAGTCGGCCTGCTTCTAGGGGACGTGGTGGAAGCCTGCAAGTAGAGACTGCAGGCTGATTTATGTATTTGTCACCTATCTATCTATCTATATATCTATCTATCACTATCTATATCTATCTATCTATATTTATCTATCAAGAACTTTACAACGCTCCAAAGCTTAGCGTTATGAAGTGTGCGAATTTGGCAATCTCGTAGTCAAGCGTAGGTTATCTGGCGGCTTCTGTATAACCTGTTGGCGCAGATAGGCCGCGCGTGCCTTCAAAAGTGAGCAACAATGACTATTTTATTTTTGGTTCATCCTTCCAGCTGCAGCGGAGCTGCAGGTTGCTAGGGTTTTTTTTTCCTGCCACCTACGGAATATTTTCAAGTCGATCCTGCTGATGCTCTATTTATTATCATTCCTTTCTTCAAAGGCCCTCGATACAGTATGCATAGTTCACGGTAGCCACCGTTTTTATAGGGGGAGAAGACAGCATTGGCCGATGAGGCGGCAGCGTCAACACCGCAACATTTGATACCTTGGAATGTAAATAGATGTAACTAACACTGCTGTGTTTTTTATATTTACCTGAGCCCTCAAATACTGTGCGTATTGGTGTTGCGATGGCATATGCAAGGACCGCCAGGGACGATGTGGAAGTGCTGTGAAACTCCAATGCCCTCATATGAAGAGATACAGGAGCTCAAAAGCCTGTGCATGAACAGCTTCGAAACGTATACAAGGTGTTAAATCATATGCGCTCTATTTCACCCGCGGACGAATGCAAAAGCCTTTGAGGTTTAACATGCATTCATATCATTTTATCTCTGGCACTCCATGTATGCCGTGTCGGAGGGTGCGCGCTCGGCAAGATTGTTCTGCCTTGTAAAGGGTTTTTGAAGGGATTGGGCATGCATACAGCTGATTTCCCTCCATTTGATGCCTCTTGTAGCCCAACCCAAGTCGAGCCCGCTTTATGAACTGTTCAGTACAAATGCAGGGGAAGGTACACAACCCGCCCCTGTGTATACATTGATATTCCGTTGTCATGGATAATATGAGCTGTGGGAAATTTGGTTTGGTACTTCATTTCAAAAAATGTAACGTGAAAACGTACTTAGCAAACAGCGCAACCGGACTGGGATGGAAGTCCTGAGGAGCCATGTCTAATATTTTCTACACCATGAAGAAGCTATCGAAGCGTGTCCAAGACCATAAAAGGTAATGATTGCTGCAGGACATATCAGACCAGCACAGGAGACTTTTGCTACCGTATGTTGGAGGAATGTGGGGAGGCGAGGGACTCGAGTGGAAGGGTCCTGCAACATTTTGCAAAACTTTGTCGGCAATGATTATGTTGCATGCTGTATGAATGGCTTCTGAGAGGCAATTTGCGAGGATAGGGTGTCTAGCAAGACTCTAATCTGAAACGAATGAAGTTTAAAGCATTAGTGCTTAGCCCAGGATTTCCTGAAATAGATGCGCTATCGAAGGAATATTAAATGCCTTAATCCAAATTAAGGCATTTAATTAAATGGAACGTTTCGGTGCACTTATAGGGGCACCAAACAACTTTACAACGGGCTCCCGTGAAGCTGCGGGGCTGCATGAAGAGCAGAATTCGGCGTGAGAGAACGGAGCACGGAACACGGAGCCTAGTTGGTGTTGATTCGGCCTTGGCTGTCAGCTTCCGCTAGCCCTGTTTTGTTCTCTGTTTCATTTGCACGCAGCCTGTGCAGTGGCGGCTCTAAGAGGCTTATTCCCCTCTTCAGCCTGCTTGCTCGTTTTCTGCTAGGCTTGGCCTTTGTGAGCATGATGGCCGTGGAACAGAGCTCACCGACGGTATGCCAGCAATGCGTGTGATAACTTTGTGAACTAAGTTAGCTCTATAGTCAGGCCTGAAGCCATACTTCCCGGCCCGGCAGCCTCACCCTGGCAGTCGCCAAATATTATTGGGCCCGTTGCCTTCAATTGCCTTCTCTGCCTTTTTCTTTCGCCAGGTGTGATTCAACAAACGTACCTATTTTAACTGTAATTTGAGGATCTAGCTGTGTACGTTCACACTTTCCCCAGTGAAACAGTCGTCTGAATCGAGAATGTGCTAGCAAATTAATCTATCTGTTCTGTACGGTGCACTTCACCCCAATTCACATATGCTACAGTGGTTGCAACTAGCCTTGGCGATTAGAGAAAGACAGTTGTGAGCTGTTAAGAGTTTTAAAATATACATGTTAAGGCATTTCAAAAGTCAACTGACCTCCCTCCCAGTCTCAACGCGACCTGGGCACAGTGTGGCCTAAGTGCGTAGGGCTGGTGCGGTGAAGAAGGGGTCTACCACGAGCTGCAGCACACTTTGCTGCAACTCCTGTTGCGAGGCAACCTCACATGCAAGCATAACCCAAACCCCTTTTGATGCATGCGCTAATACAATTGAAAAACGCCTAACACGATCCTCAGTAGCCAGCCTACACTGGTGCAGCAGTGCGAGCACCAAATGCAGACAGACCATGCTACACCGTTTGGTGATAAGCTAGAAACGATTCACGTTCAGCTGTCCCTCACGGTGCCACACCGGCCATGTGGAAAAGCGGAAATCCTCTCAAACGATTGCAATCTCCTCATGCAAAAGCTAACGAAGACACGCATCTCATGCATCCACCACAATCGTCAATGCTGTCTTTAGAAGCATGCGAGACGAATCCTCCATGCTTCTGCTGTATACCTGCAGGTCAATGAGCCATGAGGGTGTATTACACTTGTATGGGCGGCTTAGCTTTGTTTTATAGCTGTCGCTGCAAATGCCCCAAACAGAAGTGGTGTCCTGGTAGCACTGAACTGGCTCCACAGTCGCCACAACTGCGGTTGTACTGGAAGCTAAGCTGCCTCCTTCCGCAAGGCGCAGCAGCGCTCTTACCATGCAAAGGCCAATAGGGCCAGCTCAACTGCCCTAGGCAAAGGTTTCTTAGTGTTCCTCAGTCCCAATCAACCAGGCGAAAGATGTTTCATATGCCCTCAGGTGGGTTTTCTGTATTTTTCGCGGAACACTCTATCATCATCTCTCCATACATCAAATGCCGCAGTTCTGAAACGACGCGGAGTAACGTTGGAGCAGAGAAGCAAGCGCTTAACCCTGACCAGATCACAATACGCAGGTCGGACTCCTGCCTTTAGAACTTGTAAAGCCTCGCTCAGCTCCTCAATAAGTAGCGGGCGTTTCTTTACAATCCAGCGACGGCGTCGTGTCGGGTGGACAGGTTGCTCGTGATACACAGAATCAACAACTCTTTCCCACCATTCCCCCCCCGGCTGTTGGCCCAACAGTTCCAAAGTTGCAAGAACTGCATCGAGAGCAAGGAACCGAATGCCCATATATTCTGCAAGGGCATTCGAGGTAAGGCTTACTACATTTGTCTTATGATGTACCATATACGAGCATAATCGTTCAGCAGAAAATGTTAGTTGTTCCATTTCTTTGGGGCTAAGATATGATTTTACAAGGAATGCCCGCACTTTACATAACAGTGGGATTATCTTCAATCCAGACCAAGCACCACACGTGGCAGCCGATGCTTCAAATTGTCTCATAAGTTTGCTTCTGTCTACAACAGGGAGACGACAATATGGATGACTAGAATAATCTTCTTCTTCTGTGAAAGATGATGAAGAGCTCGAGCTCCCCCCACGGGTGGTTTCTATTATAGTTTCTTGAGCTACATCCACTTGATACATGTATTCAAAATCTCCCGTGTCTAATCCAGTAGATGTTGAAGGCTCAGGCTCTTCTACAGCCCACTGATCGGGGTCCATACCGGCGGGTTTAGCAGAGGAAGCACCACCTGACAGCTGTACCAATCCTTGAGCTGCTTCAAGCTCTTTCGAATCGTATCTGGGTACGTGGCTAACGGGCCTAGCAAAGGTAATATTTGGATGGGATAGAACAATCCTAGTAGGCAACGCAAACGTAACAGGGATCACTTGCGAGACGACGGCTTGCTGTTGTACTTGGACTTGCTGTTGTACTTGGACTTGCTGTTGTATTTGCTGATGGACTTGCTGTTGTACTTCCACTTGCTGTTGTATTTGCTGATGTACTTGCTGTTGTACTTCGACTTGCTGTTCTATTTCGACTTGTTGTTGTATTTCGACTTCCTGTTGTATTTCGACTTCCTGTTGTACTTCGAATGGCTGTTGTACTTGGACTTGCTGTTGTGTTTCCTGGACGCCATTGCTCTCATGTGGCTCTTCCTCAACACGTGGCACCTTACTCGGAGGGGCTGACGACGATGAGGCCGATGATTCCCCTTCAGAATAAGCTTCATCTGCTCCCTCATCTGTATCATTGCCACAAGCGCTTTCAAACCCACGCTTGTTTCGGCTATTAGCCGACAGCTGACGAGCCCGAGTATGAAGGGAACGGCCCCCTATCTGAGTGCTGCTGCATAAAGATATTAAGAACACAATGGCTACAACAGAAGCCAAGGAAGCAAGGAATGCATGCCGCCATGAACGACCGCGTAGGCGACCTTCATATGATGATGACAGCTTCGGGGCTGCTGCATTGGTGGAGATAGGAAGGTATGAATCTAATGGTTGCAAATTTGATTGAACCGCCAAAATCGAAGATGATGGACCCTCCATCATCCTTCATGCCTATTAATTATAAAAACAGTCTTCATTAAGCCGAGAACTCTATACGTTGGGTACACTCCGAATTGAATGGACGTAGCTCCATACGTAGTGCCAGTACCCTGTGGCCTTTCAGGATAAAATCTCAGACCTAAGAAGACAAACTACTCTCTTTTCTAAAGAGCCACAAATATGATAGTAATAGAAACATACATAGGATATTCAGCTTGTGATGCGACAAAGCACGGGTTCTCGAATCGATCCCCGCGCGTTCTCTTCTGTTGGTGCTATAATTTGAAATGTTCTGCCTCTCTGTACTTACAAATCCCACATCTCATTATTTGATTTCGTGGTAAGAGACATTGTCAAACAGGATAGATACATGCCGCACCACTGGGTAATGCTGACTCTTTCAGAAAAGGCTGCGTTGGCTGAAAGGTACAGAGGTCGTCCGTACTGTTCGCCTCTGATTCCTAGGAGGGTTCCCAGCAAAAGAATATATAAAAGAAAATAAAAGACTGGGAGGACCGAAAATGTATACAGAAGCGCTTCCCATAACTGTTCTTTATCCCCTCATCTGTTGGCTGTAATGAGCGCTGTTGCGACGCGATCTCCCGCCTATTGCCGATTCATGTGTTTCTAGGTTATCGTGTTAGTATATAATTATATGACTTTGTCCTTCTAAGGGTTCTTTAATCCTTACAATTACCATTCATAGTGCTTTCAGAGTGTCTATGAACTTCCTTGCATGTAGTGTTAACTGTGGAAGGAGCAAACATGTGTGGGCAGAACTTACCCCTATGCTCCCTCGTAAGATCTCTTGCCACTTTTTCCTGTGTATGTATTCGCTCTATCAGTAAATAACGAAAACTATTCTGCATTTTAATACACTTCTGCTGGAATTAACATGCTTTCGTGGGAGCTAGTAGTCCGCAGCCAGTCGTTGCCGTGCATCGGGGACTTGCAGGTTTCTTCTGTACCTCCTATGTATTTCACTTGCACGTTATAACGTGAATTCAGATTCACAAATCATGTTCTTATTGAACCATTCAAGAAAAGATTTTTTAAATGCTCCACCCTCTTCAAGTTTGTACCAAATCAGCCATTTTCAATACCGTCGTGTTGCTGATAAGGGAACTGAAGGGGAAGACGCTGAGGATATGCCATGTGTTTGTGCCGTGCCCTGATTCTCCTCATGTTATTTGTTTTTTTTATGTAGAATATATGTTGAAAGGCGCTTGGACATACCTTCATCCAGTAACAGGGGGTTCAAGTATCATTGCTAGGGGGCAGGGCTTCCGTCGAATGCCCCGTTATAGTATTTCTTTCTACAATTGAAGGAAACAACGCATATCAATACACACATTAGCCTACATCTTAGGAAAGAACGCATATCAATACACACATTAGCCTACATCTGTATGCTGTATCTTCCCAGGCAGGGAAGAATTGTTTTTCTGGGGTTTAACAGAGGTCACTCCTTCTTCAGAGGCCCTCCCCGCATCTCTTGCTCAGCCTGAGCAGCGTGTGTAGCTGTTCCTGCATTCTCCACTAAACACCAATTCTCTCCGTAACAGACGCTATCCCATCAGTGGCCTCACACTACTGTTTCTGAGGAGGTGCTACTTTCTTCCTCATAGCACAATAGAGATCGCCCTTAACAGGTTTTCTAGGACGATAAGTCGTATACACCACTACCCACGGTGAAGTGTATGATGGGAACGGCAAGCTGCATGCATATACAGCACCAGCTTATTGTATCACGCTCTTCGTGATGCTGGCACGCGTCACGTATCCCCCTACTTGCTCGTAGGCTGACTAGACAGGAACAAGCAGGCACGCACGTACAATCCAAACTACTGTCTACACTGCATGCGCATGCAACGAGAGGGGGTACTGGCGACGTATCCATGTGGGGCTGCCGAGGTACAATAGCTGCGACAAGAAACATTGCAACCATGCCAAGCCTCTCCGTCAGGCCACCCCATCAGCCCAGGCCGCTGGGGAGCCGTGCGCACAAGAGGCTTGGAGGCTGGACGGTTGATTGGCCAGGTGTTTCTTCTTACGATATTTTTTCCGAAAGTATTTGATGCCATTGCAGCCCGTGAGGCTTCGCAGCTAAGATTGAGGACTCTCCCTCCTGTCGGCCTAGACAGACAACGTCTAAACAGCCCTAAGTATTGTAGGAGGAACACGATAAGTGTGTGTGATGCCAAGTCTACAGGATTACGTGATGCCTTTGCTTCCCCATCTCATACAAATAATCACCGGCGGCTGTACATCAAACTATTTCAGGTATTTGAATGTTTGCCTAAAGCGCCTGAAGGGGAGTCCTACTTCTCCCCTGGCTGCGATTAGACTCTCCTGCTGTTTTTCTGGAGAAGACGGCTTCTCTAAAGCCACAATAACACTACAGAGGAAATTTACAGAATGCTTTAATGATGTACCCACCCGCATGTTAGCCACATGTGGATTATCACTGATTAACACTGGCTGGGCCAGCTTAAGCTAAGCCCTTTCGCCTTGCTGCTATATGCGTAGGAGCGGAGTAATCCTGCTGCCTCAAGTGTTAACATAGAAGCTGTAGACACAAGCCTTAGTTGAAAGGCTCTGTAGTTTATTAACTACGGATGATATGCATTAAGCTGGCAATGGGAGACAGATCATACGTTGTAAAAGACAGCCGGTTAAGAATCGCCTCGCCTCCAGACAACCTTCAAAGAGTACATTAGAGAAGCCACTCTCCAAGCTCTTCGTTTTGATGTTGTCGTCAGAACTATGGCTTTCAAGGCCAGGCCGTAAGCGCTCGCTAGTCCACCGCATCAATGGCATATCTTGATAACAACGTCAAATAAACCACATTGTTGTAATATCCAGCGCCTACTGAAGAAAAAAAATGGTTTCATGGGCGTCCGTGGTGGACTTGCGTGAGAAGGTCACAGCTGACTTGTTCAGTCACGCACGCCCAACAAAATGCGGCATATTCACCGAAAGCAGCACCTCAGCCAACCCTATCCAGAAGCCTTTGCTCATTCGGGAGAGCGTACATTTATGAAGGAACGCTCATATGTTTACGAATACAATATATGGAGACCGCAAAGCAAGAATACAAATTACAGGACATTTGTTTGGGCTTTCAAGAGATGTATCCTATCATCCATCAATGCCATTGTTTTTGTTACCATCATCATCATCATCATCAGTTTTCTATGCCCCATAAAATAAAATATGCAGACGTTTGGGGCTTCATTTCGGAATGCTCTTGCGACTGCGTCTAAAGACGCAGTAGTAGTGTGTACTTGTAATACAATATTACGGCGGTCATACATAAATATTCGGATAACGCCTCTAGGGAGAAGCCAAGATTCAAATCAATCCTAAAAATATACCTTTGTTCACAAGTTCATGCTTCCTTCTCTCAGCTCGCCTCATCTTTCGTTCTTATGTGATGACATACTCTAGCGCGGAGTGAAGATGAATAGGATAATACTTTACTCTTTCTCTTTACTCTCTTTCTCCTCAGGCTTCTTAGAAAGCCAAAATTTCTCGTTATCTTCTCTCCAAGAACTGAAATCGGGGCTTCTAAAATAACTAGGAGAATGTGGTGAACAGAACAGTAATTGTTTGACATGGACAATATCACCATTAGGCGGGCGGCGGCCAGCCTTCAAATATCTGGCCATATCTAACAGACTTTCAATGACTTCAGCATGATACAATTCCAGCTCTGACTTTCCCTGTGGTTTGTATACTTTACCAACTCTAAGAGGCACAGCATTAACAAGTGCCTGCCACCAATCACCCTGCGTATCCTCTCCTAATAGACCTAAAATAGAGACAAGAGCTTCTAAAACAAGAACCCGTCTTCCCAGCTGAAAGATAGCACGTTTGCATACTTTCTGAATTTGCAAGTCTTCAAAATAAAATAAATGAGCAATAAGCCGTTCAGCAAGTGTGACTAAGTAGTTTGCATCCCACTTATTCAGAGATTTCTTAAGGAGCATAACACGTACCTCAGCCAGCAGCGGTGCTACAAGTCGACACCCCTCACTACTTAGAGTATAAAAATCGCGGTGAACACGATTCTTTATATCTTCTTTATTCACCTGTGGTAGGTGACAGAAAGGGTGATCGTCTATGCCTAGCTCTGAGAGCACCTCCGGTACAAATGCGCGATACTTTCGTCTACGGCTTCCTCCTTCACCAGGACTGTCTGGTGCAGGCTCAGCTTCATCATATGGAGAAGACTCGTCTCCTTCTGCAAGTTCTGTTTCCTCTATATCTTCGGGCTCTTCAACCACTGTTTCAGGAACAGACGATCCCACAGATAAGTAGCTAGAATCCACAGTCTTCACCACGACAGCCTTGCTTGTTGTCTGTTTACCCTTCAATTCTTCAGGATTCTGTACAGTTTCAGTCCACCATACAACTGCATCCTGAAGAATGGTATCTTCAGGAAACTGCACCTTCTGTAGTTTACCCACAGCTTTTCTTATTTCTGATCCAGGAAAATGTGGCACTGTCGGTGGAGTTGTAGTCGCCTCAGACGTTGAAGATGTTGAAGGCCCAGGTTCCTCCTCACGCATTTGTTGAACAAGCAGCTCTGATGCAACTCTGTGTTCCTCTTCATCAATGATGCGATAGTAGGGGGGAGCTGCTTTCACTCGCCGCCGTTTGATTGGAAGACGGGGTCTGCTGACATTGCTGTCTGATGATTCAGCTGAAGAATACTGTCGCTTTAGAGAGAGGCTGGAGGAGGTGCTTCCCAGAGCGGAAGTGGAATCATCGTCAGAACTCGTACTGTCAGAATCATCGTGCATCCAAGATTCACAGCTCGTTGAGGATGAGCTATCTGAATCACTGCTGTCAGACAGTCGGCGGATTGAAGACAGCGTCTTCACCCTTTGTTTGCTACATATCTTTATTAGAAAGACAACTGCTGCAAGAGATGCCCAGAAGGCTAATGTCAAATAGCCTATAGAATGCGATCGGCAAGATCGTAAGTGACAGCCCCCAGGAGGGAGCCTGGGGGCCACGGCTTGGCCTGTTGAAGCATACCTGTTTGCTGGGATAATATCGTGAAGAGCCGGTTCTCTAGGGGGGTAAGAGCCGCTGTTACTTTGAAGATTCAGCATCACCAGCTGCTCCGAAACAGATTGTTACAGACCTCAACAGTCAATTGAAACCGGATCTTACATGTATTTCGATCCCAGACTCTTACAAATTTCCCCCTGAATGAGGTTTTCTTGAAATCATACCTTTTAGAGGGCTTTTTAGCCTGCAATTAGCCTACGTTCCCCGTAGAAGTGCCATCCCTGCTCCCCGGGAGCGAGTGATCGAGATAAGAGCAGAGCTTGTTGGGACGCTAAGGCTATGCAAATAATATAAAAATACGTAAAAATACTTGCGGAAACGCAGAATAAGGATTGATTCAATCGAGCGGATCCGGGAAAACGAAAGGAAGTTTACAAGAAACCCGTGTTGGGATATAGCGTGGCAACAACCCTATATACAGCCAAGCTCCCACAAAGTTTGGCAACAATGCTATATAAAGCACAGCTCCAACAAAATTTGGGAGCAAGCAGCACAAAACAGATTTCATAAAGCAGGGTTGCTCAAAAGGCGTATGCGCCGATGTGATAATGAGTGGCGTTCAGAAATGTCCCAAGGGAACAACGAAGTGTTCAGGTGTACGTACGTACCTTCAGTGCACAGCGTGAATGATCGCCCAACAAATAAAATAGCCGTTGTTGATCTATATTATATTACGGGTTATTATATTATAACCCAATAATTTTCCATTATTGTTGTTACCCTGAGTACCATGATCTATTCATTGAAGGCTGAACCGAAGGGGAAGGCTTGCTGCAATCGAGCAAGCACGGTAAACAGCAACCCATCTGGCTGTACAGCACAATAAATTCATGAACAGTCCCACTGTTTTTGCTGGCTTTCCAGATATGATAAGCGCAAAGCCACAAGGGCAGTGAGGGAATTACTTGCTATCCTGGGGTTGAACTCCCTTCTGGAAATGCAGACGAACAGATGATTTTATTATTGTCAGAACGGGAGGCAAGACAATTCTGGTTATATATAAGCAAAGTACCATCTTCCTGGAGCATATCCGAAGTAGAACGGCCCTCCCGCATGTGCTGCAATGTAGTCCTTTATTCCCAGGTTGGCAAAAGAGCAAACTACGTCAAAAATGAAAAAAAACTTAAACAAAGAAAGCCGTCGGTAGAACGCTACATCAATAAGGATCATTCCTTGGTGGACAGAAGTCCAGCAGTGGAGCAAAAACTTATGCAGTAGTGGTTCATAACACCTTGCAAAGGCGTCCCCCGGAGAAAGGCCACCGATAACTGATAACCACCGATAACTGGCTACGCCGCCGAGGGGGGACCACAGGGTGAAAACATGAAACTAGCCGAGGTGGTACAGACTCATCAAAGAAAGAAAAAGCGTAACTTACACGGCCCCATCTGAGGAGGAAAAAGCTAGGTTTGGAGATGACCGAGATATGCAGCCGATGGATATTGGAGCTATGAATACCTGCCTCTCTCCCACAAAAGGGCAAAAGGCTGCAACCGCCAGCATCCAGGCCATTCAAAACCGAGGAATCCGGACAGCTGCACTGAGGGACGCACCTGCTTCTTATGCATTAAGAACGGCGGCATAACCCGAGACTGTAGACGAATACGAAGCGTGAAGGAAGTGGGGAAGCAAATCCTCTGTCAGCTTGGCCAAGGCATCAAACGCAGCAATCAGGAAAAAGCCAAGGACCCTCACCCAGCATACTGTGCAGTGATTGGGCCGAAAGGTATGGCTGTCGCACCTGCAATTCCTCCAGACGAAACTGAGCCTACTCAAATCCCATGGTCAAGACTCGCTAGCCCCGTTTGACATAGGCTGCTCAGCGAAGCTGATATCTGTTGGTACAGAGAGGATGCGTAATCTTCCAGTGCATTTATTGACTCCGCTGTTGCCTTTCGCCTATGGCAAATACGGCACGAGAATCAGTACGATAACGAATGCAAAATGCACGCGCAGTTCAGAAATGGCCTGCACAAATCTATACGGAAAATGCTTGCTGTATCGGTTCATCACGACACAGTCCCAAGCGTATTGTGAGTAACCTAGTGGAGGGAGCCCATGGGGTCCCCATACGATGAGCTTTAAGTCGCTATGCCAGGAAATGATGCTATGAGAGAATACACTTCCCAGCGTTCACACCGGCATTTGCATCATCTACGATAAGAGGAATGAAATTAATTCCCAGAATAGAGGGGCGAGTGCCGCCTGCGCAGTGCTGAGACATTCAAGGAAACAAAGGCAAAAGCATATACCCCATCGTTATGGCCGTACGAAGATAACAATTTGGGGAGTAATCAGTCCAATTAACACCCAAGGGGCACCACAAGCGTATGCAGCTTGACGGTAGACTAGGCTCGGCCCCAGAGCAGAGGAATATACCTCTACGTCAATATCAGCAGTAGAAGCATGCGCCCACCCTTAAACTTGGTCATTTGCAGAGACCTCCCATCCCACAACGGAGATGAGCGAATATCTCGATGGATTTCATACTGGGTTTACCATCATTCGATGGCTGCATTCGCACGTATGCTCTTATGAATAGGCTCAGCAAGTACACCCACTTTACCCAATGCTCGAGTTCAGCTACAGCGGAAATGACGATGTTTCCCACCAATGAGGCGTGGAAGTTCCAGGCTCTCCAACAATCATTATCGCTAACGGGAATCAGAAGTTATTTTGCGATTTCTAGGTGAAATACATGAAGAAGCTTCACACCCACTGCAAACAGACAAGTGGCAGACAGTCACAGTACAACCAGCACACTTGTGTACCATTTGGTGGTCCCATGCCCGACGAAATTCTTCAAAATTGCTTGGCTTCCTTCCCTGTTCGCGTGGGGTTTTGAGTACAAGTATAACAATGCGTTCTTCGGCTCGTGGCTCGCAGATATTCCTGGTCTACATCGAAAACTTGCTATGGCGCAAGACGTTATGACGGGAGGCCTGAAGCCAGCCCCATATGCCCACATGCGTTGACGTCCGTACAGAGCTCGCAGAAGCGCGGAGATGCATGAAGGAGGCACAAGAAAGCACGGCAAGGATGTGCAATAAGAAATAATCAGCAGTAGCTTTCAAGCAACGCAGTTGGGTTGCAACGAACTAGCGCATGCCACGAAGCGCGTAGGAGGATGAGCAACAGAAGAAGCTCCCGACGGGCTGGTTAGGGCCCTTTGTACCCGGTTATTGGGTGAAACGCATTGTCTTGCATTGTAGACTTGTCTCCAGCGCTGCTAAGTCGCTAACATATTGATGGTGACTTTCTCGTCGTTTTCTCTAACGATTTAGGGAATCACTTAATTTTCCCGAAAGCCCCATTACAAAAAAGCAACAACACTATAAAGAGGATGAATAACTTAAATAACTAGATGACCACAACCTGAGTGGCTCTCCCAGAGTGGCTTATCCGAAGCAGTTCCGAAGGATCATTTACCTACCGTGTTGGGCTCAGCAGCAGCGATTGCAAGAGGGTATCCAGAGCGAAGTTTAAATGTGAGCCCGTGGAAGTTGCTCTTTCGCCGCTAAAAGTTTGCTCGTATGCCCCAATCTACATGCTCTTTACCCTAAACTTGGGTTCTCCATGATTTATACCGTCCTCATAATTTATAGTTACCGTAAAGTCAGCGTCTACAACACTCCCACTTTTTATTTTTCAAAATTTAGGGCTTGCCGCCAGGCCAGTCTGCAGAGGCGGCTAGTTGACCCCTGCGCATGCATTCAATAATGCCGCGTGCTGGCAGCAGTGTAGTGTTTATTTCTGTCTAGGTTGAGATCTACTCAGCAAGAGCGGCTCACAGCCCATCTAAACGACAGATCGTGCTGCTCCTGAGCAGTGGGCAAACCGTTGGGCAAGCCCGCAACCATGAGCAGCGGCTTGGCCGCGACACAGTGCAGCAACATCCATAGATGCTGTTTGCGGCATCACCCGTGTCATTTCCCCCTCTTTTTTTTCTGATGCGGAGCACACACACGAGCAAGCGCGGCCTGCGTGCTAAGAGGGGCGAGTGGCAGACATATCATGGCCTGTGCGATGCTGGTCCTCGTATTTCTACTCATTCACAGGCCTACCCTACAATCTACAGTGTTGAAGAGTGCAATAGAAGGGGAGGGGGTTGCGCTGCTGCGCTTCTTAGTGCGAAGGGCGCTACAGCTTAAGACAGATCGTCTCCCCTCCCCATCACCCCCAGGCCCTCGGATCTATCTACTTAGAATGCCTAGAGGTTGGGGGGGAGGCCTGTTATTTTGGGGTGAGTTCTTTCGTTAGATCGTTACAGAATCTAATCTATTTAAGAATTCAGGTCTAAAATTTTTTAACTGCTATATCTACATTATTAGATAAAAATTTATATTCTTCTTCAGATAATTTTTCTCCATAGCCTGCAACCTCTTAAGCAAATACTCAAGACACTAGCAACAACACCAGCCACAGATCCCCAGACACTCAGTGCAATGAGCCAAAGAGGGAAGCTACACAAATCAGGGGGGACAGCTTATCATGCGAGCTGTCTGTACACTACAACTCACGATATCTTCTTATCTATAGGTGGGGGGGTCTATCCTACAGAATCAGCAACAGTGTAGGAGAACCTGGCGGAGTTTGGGGCTATATATTACTATCCAAAGACAAGATAAAATAAATTTGTTTTAAATAAATAAATAAAATGATGAAGAGAAGAGAAGATAAAGACCCTATAAACACAGACATAGACAGAAGGGCCCGCTCCCCCCTCACCCCGCTCCCCCCCCCCCCCCCCCCCCCCCCTCAATAGACACCGTGGAGTAGCTTGTGTAGGTGTAAATGTAGTAAATACTATTTCAAATAAATTGAAATGTGGGATTTCTTTAAATTTTATTTCTTTATAAAGAAAGGCTTCAGATCCCCGGTGTCTGTACAGTGTAGAAGAGAGAAAGGAGGGACACACATAAAATAATATACGACTCCCTACTGTATATACAGCAGCAACAAACTTTGTAGAGAAATAAGTAGAAAGGCACGTGATAGAAATGATTTGAGATATAATTGATTCCTATATTATATATTTACAAATATATCTTTAAAAAATATAAAATAAAGAACAGATTTTCTTAATACTAATCCTCCTCCTGCTGCTGCTGCTGCTGCTGCTGCTGCTGCTGCTGCTGCTGCTGCTGCTGCTGCTGCTGCTCTACCCTCAGCGTAGATAATCATAGATATATATATATACTACATACGGGGCAGCTACGCCTGTGGTGTCTGTGTATGTTCGGGTGTATGTAGGTGTTTTTTTATGTTTTTTTTCTACATTTATATAAATAAAAATATATTTTTTCATATTTAATAAATTACTTCAACACCTAATTACTTAGAATTGAAACAGGAGAGCAGTTGTGGGATCAGAGAATCTGAGACAGGGGACGTTGTTGGGGGGGTTTTGTATGGAAGGCCCAAAGCGGCTTTGAAATTTTTCGAAAAATATTTGAAAATATATTTATTTCTTGTTCTATTTTAAATAATATTTTGTTTATTTGCTGTTATTTCTATCTTCTAAATCCCTTATATACATACTTCATATCCTATCTAAACATAAACCCTATATATATAAACCCTAATTTATTTTATTTATACTCTAAACCTTCATTATTCTATATATTCAAAGACAATGACGTTGTCTAATACCATAGATATCGAGTCGTCTCCTCATTTAGAGGGGAGAGAAGGTGTTGGGGTTGTAGCTGTCGATGCACCTGAAGCAGAACAAGATGAAGCAGCAGCAAGAAATATTAAAGAAGAGATAAATATATGTAATGAATATGTGGGGTGTACACAGACAAACAATCGTAATATATCCTTCTTTAAAAATACAAAACCTGCTGCTGCTGCTTTGCTGCTGCTGCTGCTGCTGCTTCTCGCTCATCTACGACGTTCCGCCGTGCGCCTTCGTTCGACAGCAGAGCCTGATCTGCTTGAGTCTGTTCGAGGGGGAGACAGAGTAGGGGAGACAGCAGCAGCAGCAACAGCAGCAGCAGCAGCAGCAGCAACAGCAGCAGCAGCAGCAGCAACAGCAGCAGCAGCAGCAGCAGCAGATATACGCGAATCTGAGCAGCAGCGGCTTGCTGCTCTTCATCAGCTGTCTTTGGGGGGGGAAGGTCTAACACAGTCTCCTTCTTCTGTCTCCTTCAAACAAGAACAGAGCCCCCTCAAACAGCATCCTCCTGCTGCTGCTGCTGCTGCTCCTGCTACTCCTCCTGCTGCTACTCCTCCTGCTGCTGCTGCTCCTGCTACTCCTCCTGCTGCTGCTGCTCCTGCTGCAGCAGCAACAGCAGCAGCACGAAAGGAGGAGACATATATGTTTGGGGGCACACTCTACGTTATAGACGGACTGCCTACGAAGCCTGTAGTTGTAGACGATGGATCTGACGATGATTTAGAGACAGACGGAGACACTGCAGATGAAGAAGAGACACAGCATAAGGAGGAGACAGCTTCTTCTGCTTCTGCTTCTGCTCCTGCTGCTCCTTCTTCTTCTCCTTCTTCTTCTCCTTCTCCTTCTTCTTCTACTCCTTCTTCTTCTTCTTCTCCTTCTTCTTCTTCTTCTCCTTCTTCTTCTATAAAAAAAGAAGAAGAAACAAAAGAAGTTAAACAAACAAACGGAGAAGAAGAAGATAAAGATAAAGATAAAGATAAAGATAAAGATAAAGATAAAGATAAAGATAAAGATAAAGATATTAAGAAAGAAGACCAAAAACAACAACAAGAAGAATATGATGATGATGTGTTTGATGACACACAAGACACAGACGATAGCCCTCCAGCTGTACATACACCTGCACTTCTTAGTCATTTTAGTCGTGGCTATCCTGAAATAGAAGATTTAGAAGACCCGGTATTCTACCCCACACAAACACTATTCGTTTTATAATTATATTTATTATATTTATTATATTTATTATATTATATTAATTATATTAATTATATTAATTATATTAATTATATTAATTATATTAATTATATTAATTATATTTATTGTACTAATTGTATTAATTATATTAATAATAATAAGAATTATATATATATATATATATATATATATATATATATATATATATATATATATATATATATATATATGTCTCTCGTGTCTCCTTTCTCTTCTGTCTCTTGGTGTTTGTTTGTCTGCTTTCTCTCTCTTGTCTCTTTATTTTAATTTGTCTCCTCTAATAATAACTCTGTCTCCTTT